>OX393551.1:68869855-69057355 GCA_947650365.1 Chamaelirium japonicum | reverse complement strand
GCCTGTTAGCACTGCAGCGGGCTGCTTTTGACGGCAACACTCATGTCGGCACTGCAATGGGCCGCATTCGGTGGCAAAAAACCCCTTAGGCGTCACCTGTTCCTAAGCTGGCCATGACTCGGTCGTTGGATTTTAGGCTCAACCAATTTCGGCACTTTAGTAGAGAACCAACATAGCCTGTTATCCATTACTTGTTGAGTCCATTCGAGCCCTTGGTTCAGCCTGTAGCATCCGTAGAGCTCTTTTGGGCTCTAACTCGGAATGTGACTTGGCTGGCCATACGTAACCCCTAAGCGAGCCATGACACGGGCTAAATCGAAAAGATAGAGAGGGTGAAAAAGAGAGTGAAACGGAAAGAGAGAGTGAGTGAAACGAAAAGAAAGAGAGAGAGAGAGAGAGAGAGAGAGAGAGACGAAGAGAGAGAGAGAGGAAGGGAGTGCATGGTTTTGAGAGAGAAAGAGATCGAGAAGAGAGAGAAAATCGTAAAAGAGAGACGAACGGGGCATCTCTGCATGGCTATGGACGGGTTTGAGGGATTGGGACAGTTATGATAAGTTTCTAGAGAGAGAATCAAGCAGATAGAGAAAGAGAGAGAGAGAGAGAGAGAGATTCTGTTAGAGAGAAAAATAGGAAAGAGAGAGAGACAGAGATCGGACGGGATTTAGAGAGAGAGTGGGTCGATCACCAGGTTTTCAGGAGGAGAGAGAGATTCACGATGAGAGAAAGAGAGAGGTTTGATTAGAGAGAGAAAGAGGAGACGGAGAGAGATTTAAGGAAGAGAGAGACGTTTGGTAGGGGTCTTGCACGACTGAGATTGACTTTAGAGATAGAGAGAGGAAAGATAAAAGGGGGGAGATCAGTAGATTCGATACAGCTAGGTGTAAGGGATGGTTATGGAAGGAAATTAATGGGGAAAGAGAAGGAAGTTGGGCTACGATCGGGTAGGAAAGAGAGGGGGTTTGGAATAAAGATAGAGTGGGGCTGTCGCAGGATTTTTTAGGTGGGAGATCGAGAAAGCTGTGCAAGGAGAGAGGATCAGGTGAGATGGACGGCTGCAATCGGGTTTAAAGAGAGACGAAAATAGAAGAGAAGAGAAAGAGAGAGAGAAACGGAGAGAGAGAGAGAGAGCGGGAAAGAGAGGCGCTTTTTTTTGTCTAGTCAGTTTGTCCCAGTCAGGTGCATGCCCGTGCCTGTCGGTACTGTAGCGGGTCACCTTCGGCGACAACACACCTGAACTTCTTTGGCAACAAAACACTTTCGGCAACAACACCGACATTCATAGGGACACCAATTTCCTCGCCCGTGCCGATTGGCAAGAAACGGGCGCCTTCGTCGCGACCAACTCCCCCTCCCCCTATATTCGATCAATCACAGTTGTCTCTGTTCAAACAGATTCCTCGAGACCAACCCGATGGTTTAGGGCAGCTGAAATTTCAGCAAGCGGGTTTATAGCCGTTGATGCGAACAACTATCACGGGATGAATGATCATGTTTAGTGCTGTTTAAATGGGTCGAGATTTTAGAGGTTTAGTACAGTTTAAATGGGTTGGGATTTGAAACCAATGGGAGGGAGTTGATTGACGGTGAAATAGAAATCGTGGGTTGATTTTTGAACGAATGGTTAAATTTATTCGGTTCATTTTTATCCGGTCAGCTTTTTATTCCGTTTTGTCTAGTCAGCACGAAACCGACGTCCCTTGCTATATAGAAATGAAAGGTTGGATCAACCTAAAAAAATGAAAGGTGGTTGGATCTATCTCAAAATATTATACATTAAAGTCATCTAATTACTATATGTATCTAGAAACTTCTCCAACTTTTATTTATTTATGTATTAGAATTACTCCCACTTGTGTATTTATATAAATAATGATAGTGAGTCTTTGTTTTCTTACAATGTCTTCCTTCATTGCTCCTACAATCCACACATCTTATAATAAAAAAGACTATCAAAGTCTTTGTCTATTATTTGAAGTTGAGTTCAGATCTCCTCCAGTCGGTAGCCCCGGCGTGCATCACCGCCGCACATGGTCGACTGGAGTGCATTCATTTTTGGATCGTCAGCCATTGTATGGCTGTGATGCCCTTTTAAGTACAGATCCCCTTGTTGACCAACTGGAGGATATCTGAACTCATTGAAGTTTCATGGAAACTCATATTGCCCTTTTTAAGTACAGATCCCCTTGTTGCCTATAAGCAGCACCTGCAGAACTCCTTCATACATGACCTCTAGTTGGTAAAGCTGATCAATTGATCGACCGAGCGAAGAACAACAAGAAGGTACGTAAGAGTTCCTCATCGTCTGTCGGTCAGTCGTGTTGTGTTTAGTGATTGTAGCATCATGAGGTTCACCGATCCTAATCTCTTTGTCCATGTGAGATTCGACCGAGCAAAGAACAAGATAGGTAGTGGTCTCAGAGTTTATGAGGTTGTCCAGGCAAATACTAACGTGAAGATAACAGCGCTTCAGAGCCTGGGTAAAGTAAAGGGCCCAAGAGAGGAGTTGATCTTCGCTGATGGCTCTCGCGTCGCGGGTGCTAACTATCAGAAGCTCGTCGATTTCCTCAAAGAATGGGATCTGTATGTCAACTGCTTAGGTAGGATTCTTGTCACGTCCGCCTTGCGCAAGGATCCGCCACCTCCTGCTTCTCAAACCCCGGAGCTATACTGTCTTCGGGTCTTCGACTATTTTCCCTGGCATGAATATGGCGGTCCTAACTTGAGATTCGACGGGTCCTGGGTAGCCCTTGATCTGAAGCAAAACAAGATTGCTGGCCAAGAGGACACCACCCGTCTTACGAAGGAGAATGCTGATCTTCAGAAGAAGTACGACGAGTCGAAGCTGAAGGAGGCCGATGCCGAAGATAAGGAGAAGAAGCTCCGTGACAAATTCGATGAGCTTCAAAAGAAATACGACGATCTTGAGAAGAAATACAAGGAGAAGGAGAAGGAAGTGAGCCCATTTCCCCAAATCCCCGCAGGTTACGAGCCGATCGAAAATTTCCAGATCGAAAATACGGAGATTTGGTCCATCAACTTTACCCGTGTCGATTTTACTCCCCAGCAGTTAGCGTCCAAAGATTATGGTTTCTCTACTGGAATGGACCAAAGGCTTGGCAGCTTTCAGAACGAGCATTCTAGTGTTTGGATCTATGTTGTTGCTTATGTCGGGTCGACCCGAGTCCATCTTGCAACAATGACCCGGGAAGTGAGAAATGGTAATGGCCGCTGCTTTGTCAGTTTCACCTATGCCATTAGCCAACCCCAATCGTTTGCGGTCAAGTTCGTGAATAGATCGATGTGGAAGAACATCGGTGGCTATGGGGATTGGTTTGAGGCGAAGCCCGGTTCCATCTGGTATGGTTAGGGTCAGTTTGGATTATAAATTTCTTTTTTTTTTTTTTAATTTTGTTCTTTTGTTCTGTTTTTCTATTGGACAATAAAGGATGATGTTTGTTTTTCTTGCTTTTTGTAATTGCATCTACTCGGTAGTATGATCGCTTGCATCTTGTTTTTATGCAATTTCAATAAAAGATTAGTATAAAAGTTTGTGTTGCCATCGTGACCGTGTTGTCGTCGTGATCGGAGCAATCCCCAGAAATGAGATTTCGATCCGGCCAAACGAGGAGGGGAAAGAAGGCCCCAATATGGACAAGAGAAGGGACGGAGACCCAAATCCGACCCCGAAGAACGGATCCAACGAAGTCTTGGCCTCCCTGGTGCTGTCGCCGGCGATCGAGGTGGCTAAGAAGGCGCTCATCATAACCCTAAAGCTCGGAGAAAGGGGAAAGGGGAAAGGAGAAAGGGTAGAGAGGCGGTTGGCATTGTTGTACTCCTCAATAAACAAAGAAGCGTTTATCCTGTAAGGTTATAACCTCATATAACCTCATAGGATCAGATAGATTAAAGTCACAACCGTTCATTTGGAACTTAGTGCTCGTCCCTTTGCCCGACATTTTGGGTTGAGTGCAAGTCATCTGTCGGGCTTGGTGTTTCGGACAGTTGCGATTCAGTCTTTGCCTTAACCTATCTTAATCTTCTGAGATTATAATCTCATAGGATCCCGTGCCACAGAATTCCAATTGTCCTTAATTTTCACACATCTATATATCATCGAACGGCGGTCTACATGCTAACTAAACAAAATGGAACCTCCCACCCTTCTAACTATCCTTCATGGGAGGTGGGTTTATCTGCTGCACCGGCATGTGGTGCCTCCTGGGAGTCTGGTTGGGGCATCCCACCCTTCTAACTACCAAAAAAAAAAAACCTGCATCTTGTCATAGGAAAGAGGCTGACAACTTATCATTGAGCTATATATCCCCCTTGGTAACTACTATCATGCATATATTTTTATTTTCTAGCTGTTACATTTTAGCATAACTATTATTAATTTCCTCTCTCTCTCTCTCTCTCTCTCTCTCTCTCTCTCTCTCTCTCTCTCTCTCTCTCTCTCTCTCTCTCTCTCTCTCTCTCTCTCTCTCTCTCTCTCTCTCTCTCTCTCTCTCTCTCTCTCTCTCTCTCTGTCTCTCTGTGTGCATAACTATTATTAATATCTCTCTCTCTACCCTTTTTTCCAAACCTTGAGCTAAATCAGGTTCCTGAGGCTCAATCGAGACTGATCATCTCGTGATCATAGCCTCTGATTTGTCAACCGATCAGGAGAGTCAATTTCTTAAAGTCCTAGGGGTGCATAAGTATGTGTGCATGCAATAGGGTGGACGTTAACGGATTTAAAGGGGATTGATCCCTTTGTATGTATGCATCACATTTATCTAGAAGAGAGTGATCAAACTTGTTACGAAGAGAGGGGGAGAGAGAATAGGTTTGGAGAGAAAAACTCCTTGTATCATCTGTTCATTCTCATTTTCATTACATAAGACTACCTCTCCTTATATAGAGAGAGAACGCACACCTTTACATTACCACAACCAAGGTGGGACTAATAGAATACTAACACACTACATCTAATACCCTCGTCAAACTGATGTAAGGTTTAAACCGACATCAATTTGCTTAATAAAAGAAAGGAGAAATAAGAGAAAAAAATATATCAAATAGCCTATTTTTATGCTGTAGAGGAAAGATAGTGCCAGGGCAACCTGCAAGCAAGTCGTCCTTGAAACCCGATTGACCTGCAAGTAGGACAACCGGGGGAATCCAGCCAACCTGGGTCAACCGGGGGAATTGGCAATGATCACTAAGGATCGGAGCGGAGGAAGCCGACGATGATGAAAATCGACAATAAAGAAGGCCGAAAGAAGAGAGAATGACTAAGAAAAAAAAAGTGTGGATGCGTGAGACCTTATAGGAGGCAAGCACCCGGCCGAAGGAAGCACTTGACACCTCCTAGAAGATCTCAATCATCACAGACAAAGAAGAAAAATAGAGGAATGAGAGAATGTAGAGTTCTAGCTCTGATAAGGTCGCATGACCAAGGAAAGGAAGAGGATCCGAAAGCCCGCACATGTGTGACCGGAGAGAGAGTGGATCCAAAATCCGGCACAAGTATGACCGGAAGGAGAGGAGATCCGAAAGCCAGCACAAGTGTGACCGGAAAGAGAGAGGATCCGAAGGCTGGCACACATGTGTTGGAGAGAGGGAGAGGATCCAAGGGTCACATGACTAAGGAAAGGGAGATGATTCGAAAGTCGGCACAAGTGTGACCGGTAAGAGAGAGGATCCGAAGGCCGGCACAAGTGTGACCGGAGAGAGAGAGAGAGAGAGAGAGAGAGAGAGAGAGAGAGAGAGAGGATCCAAACGAAATTATGGTTTCTCTACTGGAATGGACCAAAGGCTTTGTAGCTTTCAGAGCGAGCGTTCTGGTCTTTGGATCCATGTTGTTGCTTATGTCGGGTTGACCCGAGTCCATCTTGCAACAATGACCCGGGAACCGAGAAATGGTAATTGCCGCTGCTTTGTCAGTTTCACCTATGCCATTAGCCAACCCCAATCGTTTGCGGTCAAGTTCGTGAATAGATCGATGTGGAAGAATATCGGTAGACCGGATTGGTTTGAGGCTAAACCCGGTTCAATCTGGTATGGTTAGGGTCAGTTTGGAACTGAGAAATTTATTTTTATTTTTATTTTGTTCTTTTGGACTGTGTTTCTATTGGAATATTAAGTGGGACAGTAAAGGATGATGTTTGCTTTTCTTGCTTTTTGTAATTGCATCTACTCGGTGGTATGATCGCTTGCATCTTGTTTTTATGTAATTCCAATAAAGATTAGTATAAAAATTTGTGTTGCCATTGTGACCGTGTTGTCGTCCTGACCGGAGCAATCCCCAGAAGTGAGATTTCGAAACCACCCCCGCCGCCGTCGTTGATCGATACGGCCGAACGAAACCCTACTGAAAGGAGGGGAAAGAAGGCCCCGATATGGACAAGAGAAGGGACGGAGACCCAAATCCGACCCCGAAGAGCGGATCCACCGAAGTCTTGGCCTCCCTGGTGCTGTCGCCGGCGATCGAGGTGGCTAAGAAGGCGATCATCATCAGGGCCGGCCCAATAGTGAGGCAACTCAGGCAATTGCCTAAGGCCCCACTTCTAAAGAAGGCCCCCATTGATTGGGCCTTCAGTCGTGGTTTGGCCCGTTTGGGCCCAAAACATAGTAAACACTCTACAACAGCAGCTTGCATGGCCCATGGCAGTGATGCACCAAAAAAAAAAAAATTTTGCACAGCTGTCAGCCATGCACAAGTGTCCGTTACACTTACCAACTTTGGTGGGATTGCCGGATTGGATTCCGAGAGTCAGTCATCATAGCCATGGCCCATGCACGTTACACTTACAAACTTTGGTGGGATAATGGGATTGGATTTCGAGAGTCAGCCATGGCCCATGCACAAGTGTCCGTTACACTTCCCAACTTTGGTGGGATTGGATTCCGAGAGTCAGCCATACATAAAAGCTCTTACCAATTACCAAAAAAAAAAATTTCTTACCTTTTTATATACATCTCTCTCTCTCTCTCTCTCTCTCTCTCTCTCTCTCTCTCACTTCTCCCTTCTTCATTAGTTCATTTGACGCGGCAACACCGACGGGCGACGGCCCAACCACCGAGCCACCGACGGACCGATCGAGCGACGCCATCGGCCGGTCATGCCGGGTGACCACCAAGGCACCAACGCCGGCAACCGCTAGCCATAGGCACCGCCGTCGGCGCCGGCCGTGCCCACAGGACCACAGCTCCCCTCTCTTTCTTGTCTTTGTGCCCAACACCCGTCACGGCGTCACCCGTGCTAACTTAGCCACCGAGCACCGGTAACCGGCGACCGGCGACTGGACGACAATCGATCGAGTCTCTCTCTCTCTCATTCTCACTTCTCCCTTCTTTATTTGACGCGGCAACACCGACGGACCTACCACCGACCGAGCAATGCCGTCGGTCGGTCGTACTATTCGTTCGAAGCCTTTGAATCGAAGGTATTTTTTTTACCATCCATCTAATTAAGTAATTAGCAAGTTCTTTTTTTTTTTCTCTCTATTTCTTGCTTATTTATTTACTGAAAAGTGTTATTTTTCTCTACAGATTTTTGGTGCTTGATCTTTTTAATCAAAAGGCTTTTGTGAATTGGAACATAACTAAAGTACATTGGAAGCATTCACGGATTCATCAATTTTCTTATTCCTACGACTCCAGGTTCTATCTTTCTAGTTTCTTTAAATTTTAGATTTTAGTTATTTTTAAATTGAATTCAATCTTCTTGTACGAATATATTTATTTTGTTTTTCTACAACTTTCTATTGTTTATCTATTTTTTAGTAATAATATTATTTTAAAAAAAATTAAATAAAAAGGCCCCGTTTAGAATTTTTGCTTTAGGCCTCAGTTTGTATCGAGACGGCCCTGATCATCATAACCCTAAAACTAGGTGAAGGGGAAAGGGGAAAGGAGAACGGGGTAGAGAGGCGGTTGGCATTGTTGTACTCCTCAATAAACAAAGGAGCGTCGATCCTCTAAGGTTATTACCTCATAGGATCAGATAGATTAAAGTCACAACCGTTCATTTGGGGCTGAGTGCTCGTCCCTTTGCCCGACATTTTGGGTTGAGTGCAAGTCATCTGTCGGGCTTGGTGTTACGGACGGTTGTGATTCAGTCTCCGCCTTAACCTATCTTAATCTTCTGAGATTATGACCTCATAGGATCCTGTGCCACAGAATTCCAAATGTCCTTAATTTCCACATATCTATATAACATGGAACGACGGTCTACATGCTGATTGAACAAAATGGAACAACAAGCTGACTGGACAAAAACGAACAAGCTGACTAGACAAAAATGAACGGATAGGAGAGAGAGAGAGAGAGAGAGAGAGAGAGAGAGAGACCATTAAAATATTTTAAAATATTTTTTAACCAAAATTTATGACCAGATTTTAGGAAAGAGATGACGGAGTGATGAGCGATGGGGTCCAAGAGGCCATACATGGGATCTGGATGGCTATAGAAAAAGGAAAGAGAGATAAAATAAAAGAGTATAAAGAGAGAAAAGATGAGAGAAAGAGACGGAAAGTTATGACCAGATTTTAAAAAAAAAAGTGGTGGAGTTTCGTCCGGCTATAGAAACAAGGCCCATAACTATAAGAGGTATTCCTTCACTTAGAGACAGAGATTCATAGTCACATGGATCGTGGCGGTTATGTCCTTACAAGCAGACACTCTCTTTCACGCATTACGCTATGACTAATTCATTATGAATAAACACTTTATGTGGTTATCAAAATTTATGAGTAAAAGACCAAGTCTTATTCTGAGGTTCTACTGTATATCTCACGAGCTTAAGTATACATATCCAGAGTGAGATAGAAAAATAAACTTTATTAGCTGCTATAAGAGAGAAGTACTAGCATAAACAAACATACAATGAGCCTTGAGTCATCATGTTATCCACATGACCCTCATATTGAATGGGTCACAATCCCTTGGTCATTGATCTGCAACCACAAGCTCCGTACCAATATGCTCAATGATGATCTTATCAGTTGATTTATCATCATGCACAACCAGATACTTTATGTCAATGCACTTGATACGACTGCCGCTTTTGTTATTCCTTGATACGAACACATCAACTATATTGTCACAAAAGATCCTTACAACTCTGGATATGGAATCCACAATCCTAATCCCAATGATATAATTTCTTAGCCAAGAAGCCTATAATGTTGCCTCATAGAGTGCAACGGACTCTACCTCAGAGTATCTGTACATAAGCATGGACTATACTAAAATGACTATATCATATCCTAAAATGACTATATTTAATTTGTCTACGTGTAAAAGGGTCCATAGATCAGCAATTGTTGCACGTGCAACGCACGTGCCCAATGCACTAGTAAACACACATAGGTCACTCTTTATGTTAAATCACTGACCCCATTTTCATCCAAAGAAAGGTCTGAGGTGCTTAATTGGAGCTAGGATAACACTCTCTTGAGAATTAAATCTGCATCTTCATCGGTCGTAGTGGAGGCTCGGAGCTCCCACTCTCCCCTCTATCCCGTTCCTCTAGATCTAGGGTTTCGGTGAGCCCACATGGACTCCTCGGATGCCACCGGGGAGGCCAGGACTTCGGTCAGTGCCTTTCATGGGGTCGGATCTAGATGTTTCTCCTATTCCCTCCCCTTGTTTATAAGGGATCACCAGCGGTGGCGTTTTTGTGATCGAAGATCCGGGGGGCGGAGCGGCCCATCTGCTCGATTTGCCGGTCGTGTCCCGGCTTTGGAGTCGGTCTCCGGCCGATCTGCAGCAGGAGTGGCAGACCCAGAACTCAGCTCGTGTATGGCGGATGTTTCGGCGATTGGGTTGTGTGATCCCCCTTTCCTCTGCGCAGCGGAGCGGCTCCCGGCAGTGTGTGGCAGCAATGATGGTTTGACGACAGGTAGGGAGCCCGACGGCGACCCCAATTTTTTCTGTGCCGAGCAGCTAGTGGTGGTCTTCCCGACGGTGGAGACGTTTTTGGTTCTTTTTTAGGTATGGTTTGTCATTTTCTCTGTTTTTCTTCTGGGGATTGTGGTCCCTGTCGTCCGTCCGGTGTGGCGTGGTCCTCCGCCATGGGTGGCATTATCTTGTAATACTGTTAGGTTTTCATCGGTGGTGGCGGCGGTGGTTCCGCCTGGTGGCATTTGATTTGTTGATCCTGCAGGGAGGTGGGTTTATCTGCTGCACCGACATGTGGCGCCTCCTGGGGGTCCGGTTTGGGACCTCCCACCCTTCTTACTACAAAAAAAAAAAACCTGCATCTTGTCATAGGAAGGAGATTGGCAACTTATCATTGAGCGATATATCCCCCTTGGTAACTACTATCATATATTTTATTTTTCTTCTTGTTACATTTTTGTATAACTATAATTAATATCCTCTCTCTCTCTCTCTCTCTCTCTCTCTCTCTCTCTCTCTCTCTCTCTCTCTCTCTCTCTCTCTCTCTCTCTCTTATAGCATAACTATTATTAATATCTCTCTCTACTCTTTTTTCCAAACCTTGAGCTAAATCGGGTTCTGAGGCTCAAACGAGACTGATCATCTCATGATCATAGCCTCTGATTTGTCAACCGATGAGGAGAGTTAATTTCTTAAAGTCTTAGGGGAGCATAAGTATGTGTGCAATAGGGTGGACATTAACGGATTTAAAGGGGATTGATCCCTTTGTATGTATGCATCACATTTATCTAGAAGA
This sequence comes from Chamaelirium japonicum, assembly GCA_947650365.1. NCBI lineage: Eukaryota > Viridiplantae > Streptophyta > Magnoliopsida > Liliales > Melanthiaceae > Chamaelirium > Chamaelirium japonicum. Next base: position 69,046,674 of record OX393551.1, on the reverse strand, counting down.
GAGCGCTAAATCATCATGGGACCTGCAACAGGGACTAAACCCAAACATTAAGGATGTGGTCAAGAAAGAGGTGATCAAACTGCCAGATGCAGGAATTATATACCCAATCTCGGATAACAAATGGGTTAGTCACACCCAGGTGGTTCCTAAGAATTCCGGTATCACCATAATCGAAAATAACTAGGGCAAGCTAATCCCATCACGTCAAACAACCGAATGACGAGTACGTATCGACTATCGTAAACTCAACTCATCGACTAAAAATGATCATTTTTCGCTCCCTTTTATCGACCAAATCCTAAAGCAATAATATTCATTGATCATGAAAAGACAACTATATTCTCCTACATCGGTTCTAAAGTCATAATATTCACTGATAATGCTGAATTGTGATATCTTTACGATAAGAAGGTTGAACCTAGGTTACTTTGTTATTTCTCCTACTACAGGAGTTTCACAACGAAATTCGGGACCGCAAAGGCACCGAGAATTTAGTCGCCGATCACCTCTCTAGGATTAATCCTTCAGACACTTCACCTATACACGACTTCTGCCCGACACTTCATGCTTCTTTGTTCATTTGGGGCAGAGTGCCCATTCTTTTGCCAACCATTTAGGGTCGAGTGCAATTCACTGATCGGGCTCGGGGATGATTGTGATTCAGTTTCCCCCTCAACCTATCTTGTTCTTTTGATATTATAACCTCATAGGATCCTGTCTCACAAAAAATTCAGACTGTCCTTAATTTTCTCATGGAAATCAATCTCTCTCTCTCTATAGGTAGAGAGAGCGTGGTTGGATCAACCTTAAAAAAAAAAAAAGGTCGTTGGATCTACCTCAAAATATTAATACGTTAGAGTTGTTTAATTACTATATGTATCTAGAACCTTCTCCCACTTGTATTTATTTACTTAGAATTACTCCCACTTGTATTTATATTTTATTATATATATATATATATATATATATATATATATATATATATATATATATATATATATATATATATATACTAGTAAAAACCCCGTGCCCAAGGTCACGAAAAAGATTTTGAGGACGACGAAAATTTTTCGAGGGCGGTGATAATTTTTAGAGGGTGGCGGCAATATTTTGAGGGCGGTAATAATTATTTCAAGGGCGAAAATTATTTCAAAAAAGGTGACTTATTTCGAAGGTGACAATAAAACATACATTTCGAAAGTTGCAACAATCACAGTCGTTCGTTTGCTAACCCCAACCAATGAATCCGACTCACCATCGTGAAGATTTCATAAAAAAGTGGCTACTAATTTCAAATCTTCACGATCGTGAAGATTTCAAACTCACCTTCATTACACATTAAATACAATCATGATCCCATTAAACATATATTAGATGCACGATCCTCTAAGATTATAACCGTCCATTACACATCCATGACGGGTGAATCACACTCATCCCCATCTGCTTTCAAACCAACAGCTTTGAACATATATTTTGTGGTCTTCGATGCATTCAAACATACCAATCATGATTTAGTGTACTATTTCATGGGTGTGGGGGCTGATTTCAAATCTTAGCAATCGTGAGGATGTCAAGTACAGAACGTGAATAATGTGAAGATATCATCCATAATCCATAATTCAAACATACTTCATCTTGAAACCAAAAATAAGTTCACAAAGCACAGCTTCTATTAAAGTTCACAAAAAAAAGTTCACAAACTCCATCTCAATCGGGTTTGACATGCTTCCAAATGAAAACTGAAATAAAGAACATCTAAAGAGCTAAGTTTACAAACCACAACTCATCAAATTAACGGTAAAACATTAAACATTGGGATTTTGAGAAAATGTACGTATCTCTTGGTAGGGAAAAAAACCCATGCAATTACACTTTATAAGATTAGTAAACAGCATCCAAAATTATAGAGTAGTGCTGACAACCAAGTATAGATTTCGATTTTTGCCCTATAGATCACAACTAACAAATAACTTTACACCTTTGTTGAACTAAAAATTCAATTTTTTACGACTACAATTCAAGTAAAAATAAAAATTAAAATTAAATCTTCCTACATGCAAAGTTCATGTGGTGTTGAACCCGAAAACTAAATACTCAATACCCTAAAAGATTTATACTCAACAACCCTAACACTGTTACATACAGACAATACATGTGGTGTGATCATATAAGAAAATCAATCAAAAGTCCCCATCACTCAGGCTCCTCAAAGATCCCAAGCCGCCGTCTTGATCTGCCGAGTTGGACCCTATCCGGAGAAGAAGAAAACAGGAGATGGCTCGGAGCATACGATGAGGAAAAGAAGGTCGTCTCCTTTTCCCGATGCGAGGCTGACAGCAGTGCAGCGATGCGATACAGACAACTGAGCTAATATATGCAAAATAGGGATTATATAGATGGGCATGGGCGAAGCAGTACTGGGTCTATAACACCAAGTCGATTTGTTGCCATAATCATCTTAACCTATTAACCATAGTGAGTAAAACCTTGCAAATCATGAAATAAAAATTGATATTGCTTCACATAAAAGAAAAATATCTAAAATCTCCACTTCATCCATAAATTAAAATAACATCTATTCAAATCAATAACAGCAAAAATACAATATATGAAATTGGACAAAAAATTGAGTGGCCTTACAATACATACATAATTTTATTATTCCATCTTCTTGGTTCCCACAGTACTTTGGAAATAAACTAACCACAGACCAAAAAAAACATATTGGAAGGCAATGATCATGTACTACATGTGTTGCATGGATGGCAATGGTCAACAAAGTTAACCGAAACAAAGTTGATCAATTGATCAAAAAGGGTTAATCATAACAAACTTGATTTTGGAAAATTGATCAACAAAGTTAAACACATAACCATAAAAAAACCTTTTAATTGGTCACATAGAAGAAGAAAAAAGTAGGTAGTTTCCAAAGGCTAACCACAAAAGTGGTATCGGCGGTGGGCGAGAGTGACTCAGTGATATTCGGCGACCACAGCAGCAACACCTGCATAAGCAGAGAAAATAAGAGTTTTAACAATTTTGCATGGAACTCTCTTTGTGGGATCAACAACAAAAAAAAAATTTGGTGTGTGTTTGGTATGGTGGGTGGGTGTGTGCGCAGGGGGGGAGGTTATACTACATTTAAATAGCGAAATATGCAACAAATCATATAGCAAGTACACCTTGATCGAATCTCTCTCTCTCTCTCTCTCTCTCAACCTATTTGCAAACTTTACTCTTCCAGTCTTCCAACCTAACATGGCACCCGATCACAGCCGTCCGATGCACCCAACCCCAACCGATGAATCGTAAACAACCCGCTAACCAAGGGCCGATGTGATCGAGTGCCATGCCAGGATTGTAAAATATAAACATTATAAATTGTCTGATCTAATTGAGAAGCCTTGTTATAAAAAAAAATTGAAGCATGGATTGAAAACATAAAGTAACATTAATAAAGAGTGTAAAAACCACAAATCAAATATCTTATGAGAGAACTCAAGCAATGTTGAAATCATCATGACTTTAAAAAAAGGTTTACAAACATCACAACTAAGAAAAAAAATCCTAACATCGAATGCGGCAGTCACTCGGACGGTGCTACTGCATCGAGGGGCTGAATAATTGTTCTTTGTCATGACCTTTAAATAATAAAACATTTAACTCTGGGATGGAATAGTCTTCACTATCTTAGCAAAAGAAAAAATATCCAAGGAGCCGGTATGACATCCTCATAAAATATTATTAATTTCAAAATTGAATAAATGAGGAGTTAAAATTATAACTTGAGGCTAAAATCATAAACTGGATAACAGACATTCATACATAAACAGTTCAATAGCAAGCAAATGAATAGCAAACTAAATAGCTTTGTCCAATCACACTTCTCTCCATTTGCACAAAGGCTATAGTTATTCAAATTACTTAAAAAAAAGGATCCCATTTCACCTGATGTATGTGAACTCGGGTGCAGGTGGCGCTTCGATGAAGAGCTCGTCTACTTGTGCAAGCATTTGAACATGCCGATCTTCAAGGTATGAGTGAATTGGACCAAGATACCCAAATCGAGATCTTTTAAGTCATCTGAACATGGTGAATTTCTGCAATCGCGAAGGAATTCAAGCTATAGTGAACAAAAGCACTGATTAATCAGAGAAGTAGACATCAGTGTGGCATTAGACCATAAAAAAAAAATCAATATTAAAAGATAAGTAACTTAATAGTACCAACTGCATTGTAAAACAATCTAAGGTATTCAACCCGAAACGCTTAACCCGAATGTTTACCTAGAATGTTGTTGCATCCAACCATAATGTCCCTTTGCCCACCGGTCGGGTTTGAGTGCGATTCATCGACCGGTTCAGAGTGTAATTCACCGGTAGGGCAGGGTTGGGTGTAACAATTGGCTAATATTAGGACATGTCATTCTGGTTGAACATTCGGGTTAAGCGTTTATGAGTGATAGTATTTTCCTCGTCAAATTCAATAACATGACATGATAACAAAAGAACAGGTCTGAATCAAGCTCAGTTGGATATCAACACCCACTAATTATTTCATTTCTTAAAATGAAAAAAAAATGCAAACTTCTTTGAACACAGGTGATGGAAGTGCACTACTACAGTCGTGCTTGAATATAAACCTAAGAATTTGGATTTTGAGAAATTAATACCCAACAACCAGCATACTCATATTCCAATGGAGCAATGGGCTCCAACACCTGATGTGACAATCAATGATTGGATCTTACTCCACTATCACAAAGTAAATCGATTAAAATCAAAATAAATAAAACAACTGATGTGGCAATACACAGCAATAAATATGTTGTGAACAATCAGTTAGAAGAAGAAAAAAAACACAAAATAGGTTAAGAACAATGACATTATACAACAGATATTTAATCAAAGATACCCAATAATACATGGATAGCATTGCTTTACCCAACTGCATAGCACCTTCCGGTTGGTACGACAGGCCATAAAACAGGTCGAATGGCCTGGTGGTGAAAGCTTTCCTGCTGCAACACATACACACCCATGGGGATTTGCTAGGAATCCGTCCTCTCGATCAAATTCAGAGTTATCAACTACTGGGTTTGAGTGGCTTCGCTTCTTGGGTTTGCTCTATTTTGGATCAACCTGTATGGATTCAAACTTTTGGAGATTAGATTAAGGATGATAGGCACCTATTTGTAGCAGCCTTCAAACAAAATCAAATCAGAGAGAGAGAGAGAGAGACCGAATTGGATAAAGAAATTAAATCTTCAGCATTCGGCGTCCATTGATCTCACATGATCTAAGCTCATCTCAAAAAAATCACATGCAAATTCAAGAGTGATCATACAATGATGAATGCCATGAGTAATTAGGTTCATAATCCTCTTTTTCACTCATTCCTATCAAAGATCCCCTCAGATCTGGAGGAAAAAATAAAATAGATTGAAAAGAAAACCAATTTCAGATCTGTGTAAAAGAAAGGTAATGGAGGAAAAACCTCAGATCCAGTTCCTTTACTCCATCGCTCCCCATCGTTTGCTCTATTTTTGATCAACCTATATGGATTCAAACTTTTGGACATTAGATTAAGAATGATAGGCGCCTATTTATAGCAGGCTTCAAACTAAATCAAATGAGAAAGAGCAAGAGAAATATAGAGAAGAAATTGAAAGAGAAATATAGAGAGGGGAAGGTGAATTGATTTACATATTTCAGATTGAAAAAGATGAATTGAAAAAGATGAATTGATTCCTCAGTCTCGCTCTCGCTCACCAGCTGCTCAGACATGAACAAAACAATGAATGATTGAACAAAGGCTGATATCCGCCGGCACTGAGAAAAAAAATGGGAGAAGTACAAAGAAGATTCACCTCCATTAGCTTGTTAACTAATTGACCTTTCTTCTTGTTCTTCTCATTGAATGCCTCCACAACTTCTTATTGAAACCGGTCAACCCACCCTGCACAACCCGATCAACCCGACCAACCCGACGGGTTAGGTTTGGACTAAAGAAGTTCAAACAGACCTTGAGTTGGGTTGGGTGGGGTTGGGTGGGGTGGGGTGGGGTGGGGTTGGGTTGGGTTGGGGGTACAAAAGACGCTGAGTTAGGGCTTTGAGGTTTGGGTAGGGGTGGCAATGGATCGGGTCATGTCAAGTTCGTGTCGTGTCTATTGTCGTGTCGTGTCCAAAACCCCTAGACCTGGACCCGACCCGTTTAACTAATCGTGTCTATATCCTAAACCCGTACCCGACCCGCTAATAAACCGGTAGACCCGGTAAGACCCGTTTACCACCCGGGTCTATTCAATTGACCCGATCGACCCAATTCGACTCGACCCGACTTGACCCGAAAGACCCGCTAGTATTATATATTATAGTATCAGATTGCGGGTAGACCCGACCCGACCCGACACAACCTGTTGAATACTAAACGGGTCTTCCCAGGTCTACCGTGTCCAGACCCTAAACCCGGACCCGACCCGTTTATTAAACGGGTCTATCGTGTCGACCCGTTTACGACCCGAACCCGTTTAGTCCTGACCCAGACCCGCTAACTTCATGTCGGGTCTGCCGTGTCGGGTTCGAAATTGCCAGCCCTAGGTTTGGGGTACAAAAGAAAAGGGCATTGTTGGTATTAAAGGGTCGATGTATAAGTTATTGAGAAACGATAGGGAGACGGGGGCTAATTACAGATTTTTGGGGTATGAATAAAATTTTTCAAAAAAAAAATATTTCTCACAGGAATAACAGATAAGAAGCCACATATACCAACATTTCTAATGCTTAACCAAAAAGAAGCCGCATATACCCACATTTTCAAGGCTTAATAGATAAGAAGCCACATATACCCACATTTCATAAATTCTTGTGCAATATTTCCTCTTCAAAGAAAGCATGCAGTACTCTTCAGGTATGCATATACCCATATTTGTAATGCTTAACAAAAAAGAAAAAAATAAATCACTCATACTTCTAATGCATTGCCACAATATTTCGTATCACACTAATTGAAGTTGAAGTCAACATAAAAACTCAAAAGGAGGTCAACAATTTCACTTAGATATTATGTAGATGCCAGAGACCACTACATAATAAGTTATGTTACAAAACAGAATTGAATCCAATGGCAACTTAAAATGTCAAAGAGAAAATTACAACTTCAAACGAATTACTTCTTTCAAATGTCCGAGAGAAAATTTAATTCAATGGCAACTTCATCATAGCAACTTCTTTCAAATAAAGGCCACAAAGCACTATAGGTCATACAGAAGGAACCTCCAGTGAATAAAAAATTCACAGATTAGTAATTGAATAAAAAATTCACCTGGAATTCTGCAGCGAGGGAAAGGGCTGTGTGCGGAAAAAAAAAATCAGATTTTTTTTTGTGAATTCTGCATTTCATCAAACAAAATCAGAAATAAAGATTTTGTGAGCTATACAAAGCAACTAAAACATGTGAATCGCACTCGGTGTTTTTTCTAATCTGGAAATCGACAATGGAGAATAATGGAGGTGGTGTTTATTGTTCACCTGGAGGATGAGGGAGGCGGTGTCACAGGCGAGCTCACAATGGATGCAGGGTTTGTCGCCGCCGGCTTCACAATGGATGCAGGGTTTGTCGCCGCCAGCTTCACAATGGACAGGCGTAGAAAGAGAAAAAGAGAGAGAGAGATAGAGAAAGAGAATCAGTAATCCTAGGAAAAAAAATGGTGCAGCAGCCATGGCCTACTGTACATTGGCAGAGAGGAAGAGAGAGATTGGAAGAAGGAGAGAGTATGAATCAGCTGATTCAATCAAACAAAAGGAACGCATATGGAAATCCAAAAAAAAGACGCAATCAACACACACACACACAGATAGAGAGAGAGAGAGAGAGAGAGAGAGAGAGAGATCGAAACTGATTCCCGGTCGGGGATGCTTGCCGGTGAGGGGAGAGTGTGATTGACGGGCTGGGGTGCTTATCAGCTGATGGTCACCTGCCTACCGGGGACGAATTCGATTCACAGGCAGAAAACCCCTGCAGCCGCACCAACCCGTTGCCGCCCGTAGCGCTGCCCCCCTTTAGCGCATTCTGTAGAAAATAGAAGAAAAAAAAAATCAGGGCTTTGAAGGGAACCTGGAAATCAAAAGAAAAAAAAAATGTTAAAAAACCTAGAACAGGAGAGAGAGAGAGAGAGAGAGAGAGAGAGAGAGAGAGAGAGAGGGGAAGGGGGAGGAGGAGGGGGGCTTGGCCAACCCCTCCAGTTGCTGCTGTCACCGGAGATGCCTGCAGCGTGCCAGAGTCACCGTCACCGGAGATGCCTGCAGCGGGCCATGGAAATCAATGACTACTCTGACCTTGCCGGCATGACCCTGGAAATCAAAAGAAAAAAAACGTTAAAAAACCTAGAACAGAAGAGAGAGAGAGAGAGAGAGAGAGAGAGAGAGAGAGAGAGAGAGGAGGAGGAGGAGGAGGAGGGGGGATTGGCCACCCCCTTCGGTTGCTGCTGGAGGAAGAAGGTGCAGATCGCCTCCGCTTCTTGCTGCTCTTCACCGGAGAAGAAAGGGGGGAAGGAGGAACACCTGGCAGATCCGCTCCTCTTCTTGCTGGGTTCACCGGAGAAGGAAGGTCGCTTTCGAGCGCACCACCGGAGGGGGAGAATGAGGGGGCGGGGTTCGGCGATGCAGATGAGAGAGAGAGAGAGAGATTTGGGTTTCGGCAGCCTTTGGGTTTCCGAGGGGGGGGGCACAGCGTGCAGACCGAGAGAGAGAGAGAGATAGGGCTGGAGGAAGAAGGTGCAGATCGCCTCCGCTTCTTGCTGCTCTTCACCGGAGAAGAAAGGGGGGAAGGAGGAACACCTGGCAGATCCGCTTCCTCTTCTTGCTGGGTTCACCAGAGAAGGAAGGTCGCTTTCGAGCGCACCACCGGAGGGGGAGAATGAGGGGGCGGGGTTCGGCGATGCAGATGAGAGAGAGAGAGAGAGAGAGAGATTTGGGTTTCGGCGGCCTTTGGATTTCCGAGGGGGGGGGGGGCGCACAGCGTGCAGACCGAGAAAGAGAGATAGGGCTGTGGATGGGGGCTGTTTGATCGGACGGATGGGGTTTGGGATGGGGCCTGCGGATCAGGTGGGTTCCAATGGACGGACGGATCAGATGAGGGCATTGAGGGTATCGGGAGGGGGATTTAAGAGGCTGATTTAAGGCTGTGGGGCTAGGAAACGGACGACTGTGATTTATCCCCCTCCTCTAGATAAATCTGAGCCGCTCCTTTGTCTCAGTTCATTTGTCCCCCCCACAACCGTCGTCCCTTATTATATCCGGAGAAGAAAGGGGGGAAGGAGGAACACCTGGCAGATCCGCTCCTCTTCTTGCTGGGTTCACCGGAGAAGGAAGGTCGCTTTCGAGCGCACCACCGGAGGGGGAGAATGAGGGGGCGGGGTTCGGCGATGCAGATGAGAGAGAGAGAGAGAGAGAGAGAGAGATTTGGGTTTCGGCAGCCTTTGGGTTTCCGAGGGGGGGGGCACAGCGTGCAGACCGAGAGAGAGAGAGATAGGGCTGGAGAAAGAAGGTGCAGATCGCCTCCGCTTCTTGCTGCTCTTCACCGGAGAAGAAAGGGGGGAAGGAGGAACACCTGGCAGATCCGCTTCCTCTTCTTGCTGGGTTCACCAGAGAAGGAAGGTCGCTTTCGAGCGCACCACCGGAGGGGGAGAATGAGGGGGCGGGGTTCGGCGATGCAGATGAGAGAGAGAGAGAGAGAGAGAGAGAGAGAGAGATTTGGGTTTCGGCGGCCTTTGGATTTCCGAGGGAAGGGGGGGGCGCACAGCGTGCAGACCGAGAGAGAGAGATAGGGCTGTGGATGGGGGCTGTTTGATCGGACGGATGGGGTTTGGGATGGGGCCTGCGGATCAGGTGGGTTCCAATGGACGGACGGATCAGATGAGGGCATTGAGGGTATCGGGAGGGGGATTTAAGAGGCTGATTTAAGGCTGTGGGGCTAGGAAACGGACGACTGTGATTTATCCCCCTCCTCTAGATAAATCTGAGCCGCTCCTTTGTCTCAGTTCATTTGTCCCCCCCACAACCGTCGTCCCTTATTATATATATATATATATATATATATATATATATATATATATATATATATATATATATATATATATATATATATATATATATATATATATATATAATGACAGTGAGTCTTTGTTTATTGCTCCTGCAATCCACACATTTTATGATAAAAAAAGGGGTTATTTTGACTTTGCCCCCCAAATTTTGCGTTGAATTTTTATTAATTAGACTTTACCCCCCAACCGGGTTGACGGACTGCAGGAGATCTGAACTCAATGAAGTTTCATGGAATCTCACATTGCCCTTTGCATACAGATCCCCCTGTTGCCTATGAGGAGCGCCTGCAAATACTCCTTGCTAAGGCTAATCGATAGACCAATCGGTCGATTGATTGTTGGTTGATTTTAATATTTATAATTTTATTGTATATGATTTTGGGAATCCAAACCCTTTTATCCTTTTGTCTCTTTTGGCTGAATCTTTTGAGTGTTATTTATTTTGTAAGTGGAAATTGGGTCCCACAAGTCTTGTTATGGTGGTGTACTTGTTTGACTTGGTACACACACTCTTTTATGAGGGTGTTTGAATATTGAATTCACTTTATATTATTTAGGCCAACCAAAGTACAGCACTTGAGTGCTATGGTACGGTGAGCCACTAGTGAATCAATGCACCTTTTGGTCCAATGGGTTTTTGTGAGTCTCTAGTGAACCAATGCACCTTTTGGTCCAATGGGTGTTCGTGCGACTCTTCAGGAGTTGGGAATAGCATCTCTTGAATTTGCATCCCAATACGAGGGACACATCCCTATGAAGGGACACACCTCTATCCAACAGGTGAATGGGTGCTTTGTGCACTGTTCGTAAATTTATAGGGACCAAAATGGCTTTGGAAAAGGTACGGGAAAACCGAGACATAGAGTTTTTGTTTTCTTTCTTATTTTTTAAGTCTTGGACAACAGTTGTGATTGTAATCCTTGAGTTCGGAGATTCCTTATTTCTTGTGCACGTTAAGGAATCTGACGGTCCGTTGTATCTTGGGAGTAGTTTGCCAAATAAGCCTGTGCACTTAAAGGCGGCAATATCTATTCTTAAGTCAGCGCCAAGCGTGCCTCGGATCATTTCCTTGTTTTTCATTCTTATTTTATCTCTGTGTTATCCATTCTATTTTCACCAACAATTTAAGAATAGATACTGCCTTCTATGGCTAGTATGGATAATTGTGCCAAGAGATCCGATAAGATTGATAGGTCCCTCAAACCCAAAATTTTTGATGGCAAAGATTTCAAACGGTGGCAACGCCGTATGAAGTTTTGGCTTTCATCTTTGAATATCTTCTATGTGATATCTGATCCCACACCTTCTAGTGTTCCAACACTTTCTGAAAATGGTGAAACTGTTAAATCCGATTCCGAGAATGTTGTCAAATTCAATCTAGATGATTATTCTTGTCATGGACATATTCTGAGTGCTATGAGTGATTCTCTTTATGATCTTTATTGTGAGACACCTTCTTCCAAAGAGTTGTGGGAAACCCTTGAGAAGAAATATGGGCAAGAGAATGCTGGAGAAGAGAAGTATGTAGTGGGAGAGTACTTTGACTTCAAGATGGTCAATGATCAGCCCGTGATAGAGCAAGTACATCAAGTTCAAAACTTGGTGACGAAGATCATAGCGAAAGGTATTCCCATCGATGAACGTATTCAAGTACCGGCATTGATCGATAAGCTTCCGCCATCCTGGAGTGACTTCCAAATCCTTCTCAAGCATAAAAGAGAAGCAATGACACTTGATGATCTCATAATGGCGATTCAGATAGAGGAGAAGCATCGAATCAAGCACAAACCGCTTCCTACTCATGAGCAAGGAGGTATGGCTAATTTTATTCAATCTAAGAATAAGTCTTTTCCAAAGAAATCCAAGAAAGGAAAAAACAAGTTCAAGCCAATTGGCAAGATCCAGAAAGATCAAAACAAGAAGACTTGTTGGGTGTGCGGCAAGTCTGGTCACTTTGCCAAACAATGCCGACAAAGAAAGGATAAGGAGATTGGAGAACAATCTCGAAGTGTTGCTCTTACTCCTCAGGCAAATATGATATGCAGCACTACCACTGGGGTATCAAATTTAAGGTTAGAAATATCTAAACCTGAAGTAAATTTGACTTATCAACCTACTGATTGGTGGGTTGATACAGGTGCAAATATTCATGTGTGTTCTGAATTCTCCTCATTTATATCATATAAGGATACCCGAGGAAGAACTGTAACCATGGGGAACTCCACTATTGCACACGTGCTAGGAGAAGGGAATGTGAATCTACGCTTCACATCTGGGAACGTGATTACTCTTCACAACGTGCAATATGTGCCTGAAATTCGGAAGAATCTTGTTAGTGGTGTGGTCTTAAGCCAAGAAGGCTATAAACTTGTATTTGAGTCGAACAAATTTATTATTTCTAAAAATAATAATTTCATTGGTCTTGGATATTTATGTAATGGCTTGTTTAAATTGAGTATTCTATCTAATAAAATTAAGTATGCTTCATCGTCTATGCTTTTAAATGTGGAATCTTCTGATATTTGGCATATTAGACTAGGGCATGTTAATTTTTATACTATTAGAAGAATGATGAAATTAGGTTTAATTCCTATGTCTAATATTATAGTTGATTCTAAATGTGAGATTTGCGTACAAGCAAAACAATCTAGAAAATCATTTTATTCTGTTTGTCGTTCTACTACATTGCTAGAACTCGTTCATAGTGATATATGCGAGTTAAATGGAATCCTAACAAGGGGAGGTAGAAGGTATTTCATAACTTTTATAGATGACTTTTCTAGATATTGTCATGTGTATTTGATAAAATCAAAAGATGAAGCATTTCTAAAATTTTGTAATTTTAAGTCTGAAGTGGAAAACCAAACCGAAAAGAAAATTAAGCGGTTGAGAACCGATCGGGGAGGTGAGTTTTGCTCTGCTGAATTTAATAAGTTTTGTGAAAGTAATGGGATAATCCATGAAACCACAGCACCTTATTCGCCACAATCTAATGGTGTGGCAGAAAGAAAGAATAGAACATTTATAGAGATGATAAACTCTTTGTTAACTTGTTCTGGTTTACCCAAGAACTTGTGGGGAGAAGCATTATATGCATCTAATAATGTTCTAAATCGAGTTCCTTTCAAAAAGCAGGACAAAACCCCTTTCGAACTTTGGTTTGGTAGAAAACCTAGTTTGAATTTTTTGAGAGTATGGGGATGCCTTGCTAAGGTAAAAATCCCTAACTCTAAGATTGACAAACTAGGACCAAGAACTTTTGATGGCATTTTTATTGGTTATGCTTTTCATAGTCATGCATATAGATTTCTTATTTTAAAATCTGATAATCCTGAGTATGCTCCTAACTCTATTAAGGAATCTAATGATGCTGTATTTTTTGAAAATATATTTCCTATGCTTAATACGAATAATTCTTCCATATCTACGACTTCCTCTCTTTCAAAATCTTCTGAGAAAACTGTAGAAACTAGAGAGCCGGAATTATGTCTTGAACCTAGAAGGTCCAAAAGACCTAGGGTTGAGAAAAACTTCGGTGATGAGTTTTATACATTTTCTCTTGAGAGTGAGCCTATAACCTATGGAGAAGCCATGTCTAGCTCTGAAGTTTCATTTTGGAAAGAAGCCATCAAGAGTGAAATGGACTCTATAATGGCTCATGGTACTTGGGATTTGACAGATCTTCCTATTGGGATCAAACCAATTGGATGCAAATGGATCTTTAAAAAGAAACTCAATTCAGACGGATCCATAAATAAGTACAAAGCTAGACTAGTGGCTAAAGGGTTTAAGCAGAAGGAAGGTATTGATTATTTTGATACATATTCTCCTGTAACTAGGATGACTACCATTCGAGTGCTAATTGCAATAGCTGCATCATATCACCTCGAGATACATCAAATGGATGTTAAGACCGCATTTCTTAATGGGGTTTTAGAGGAAGAAATTTATATGGAACAGCCAGAAGGATATGTAGTCAAAGGACAGGAAGAGAAAGTATGTAAATTAGTGAAGTCTCTATATGGGTTAAAACAGGCACCAAAACAATGGCATGAAAAGTTTGATAGTGTAATTCTTTCCAATGGTTTTTCTATATGCGAATCTGATAAATGTGTATATTGGAAATATTTTGGTTCTTCTTTTGTTATTATGTGCTTATATGTAGATGATATTCTAATATTTGGCAATAATATTGATCATATAAAGAAAACTAAAATATTATTGAGTACTAACTTTGAGATGAAGGATCTTGGAGTTGCAAATGTAATCTTAGGTATCAAGCTTACAAGAACTACAAGTGGTATATCTCTACATCAATCTCATTATGTGGAAAAGGTTCTAAAAAGATTTGGTTTCTATGATTATAAGCCAGTAAGTACTCCTTATGATGCAAGCTTAAAATTAAAGAAAAATTGTGGGGATGCTGTATCACAACTTAAATATTCACAGCTAATAGGAAGTTTAATGTATCTGGCTAATTCCGGAAGGCCAGACATCTCCTATGCTGTAGGAAGATTAAGTAGATACACTAATAATCCTGATGATTCTCATTGGGCTGCACTAATTAGACTCGTAAGGTACCTTAAAGGAACCATGGAGTATAGTATATTATATACTGGAGATCCAACTGTGCTTGAGGGGTACAGTGATGCTAATTGGATCTCAGATTCTGAAGAAACCAAGGCTACTAGTGGATATGTATTCACTTTAGGAGGTGCAGCAGTGGCTTGGAGATCTTCGAAACAGACCATAATTACAAGGTCAACAATGGAGGCCGAGTTAGTGGCTCTCGAGTTAGCTGGAAGTGAGGCTGAATGGCTTAAGGGATTATTATCCGAGCTACCTGGTATAGATAAGCCAATTCCTGGGGTTCTCATACACTGTGATAACCAAGCCACTCTAGCAAAGATTAAGAGTAAGAACCATAACTCTAAAAATTCTAGACATATAGAGTTAAGGTATAAGATTTTGAGAAAGCTAGATACGACTGGGGTAATAACTCTAATTTATACAAAGTCGGAGGATAATTTAGCAGATCATCTTACTAAAGGATTGTCAAGAGGACAAGTCCTTAATTCTTCTAGGAGGATAGGTCTTAAAGACCTAAAGCCTATATCATAAATCACCGTTAGCAGAAACCCAACCTTATTGAACGGAGATCCCGGGATTAAGGTTCAATGGGAAAAACAAGCTAATTGGGTGACCAGTGGAGCACAAAATAATCCTCCTAATATTCTATGCTCACCTGCAGATGTTAAGGAAGACTAATGTCTAAATGTTGTCAAGGCCTTTAAGGCAGGATATGGCAGGATATCCTTGGAGACAAACACCTATATGAGTGTGACTGTGAGGCCGCAGTCTATGAGAATTTGAGAGGCTTATTCTCTAGACCACTCATGAATTCAAGATACTGTCGCATGGCCGTAATGCGAACCACTGATAGAACTCAAGCTCGATCTTACAGTATGATGTTCGATATAATAAAATCTATGTATATGGGTTCAAGTTCAAAACTTCGGTTACTTAGAATTTGCATAGATGGAATTATATCAACTAGAAGTGGGTTCAAATCCAAAAGATACCCATCTTTGAAAACATATTGTACTGTTGTCAAATTTTATTGTTTTAAATATTTAAATCATGTGGGGAAATGTTGGTTGATTTTAATATTTATAATTTTATTGTATATGATTTTGGGAATCCAAACCCTTTTATCCTTTTGTCTCTTTTGGCTGAATCTTTTGAGTGTTATTTATTTTGTAAGTGGAAATTGGGTCCCACAAGTCTTGTTATGGTGGTGTACTTGTTTGACTTGGTACACACACTCTTTTATGAGGGTGTTTGAATATTGAATTCACTTTATATTATTTAGGCCAACCAAAGTACAGCACTTGAGTGCTATGGTACGGTGAGCCACTAGTGAATCAATGCACCTTTTGGTCCAATGGGTTTTTGTGAGTCTCTAGTGAACCAATGCACCTTTTGGTCCAATGGGTGTTCGTGCGACTCTTCAGGAGTTGGGAATAGCATCTCTTGAATTTGCATCCCAATACGAGGGACACATCCCTATGAAGGGACACACCTCTATCCAACAGGTGAATGGGTGCTTTGTGCACTGTTCGTAAATTTATAGGGACCAAAATGGCTTTGGAAAAGGTACGGGAAAACCGAGACATAGAGTTTTTGTTTTCTTTCTTATTTTTTAAGTCTTGGACAACAGTTGTGATTGTAATCCTTGAGTTCGGAGATTCCTTATTTCTTGTGCACGTTAAGGAATCTGACGGTCCGTTGTATCTTGGGAGTAGTTTGCCAAATAAGCCTGTGCACTTAAAGGCGGCAATATCTATTCTTAAGTCAGCGCCAAGCGTGCCTCGGATCATTTCCTTGTTTTTCATTCTTATTTTATCTCTGTGTTATCCATTCTATTTTCACCAACATTCGTCGGTAGTTCTCGGGCAACAAAAGGTACGTACGAGTTCCTCATCGTCTGTCAGTCAATCCTACTGTGTTTAGTGATTGTAACATCATGAGGTTCACCGATCCTAATCTCTTTGTCCATGTGAGATTCGACCGAGCGAAGAACAAGATACGTAGTGATCTCAGAGTTTATGAGGTTGTCCAGGCAAATACTAACGTGAAGATAACAGCGCTTCAGAGCCTGGGTAAAGTAAAGGGCCCAAGAGAGTTGATCTTCGCTGATGGCTCTCGCGTCTACGGTGCCAACTATCAGAAGCTCGTCTATTTTCTCAAGGAATGGGATCTGTATGCCAACTGCTTAGGTAGGATTCTTGTAACGTCCGCCTTGCGCAAGGATCCGCCACCTCCTGCTTCTCAGGCCCCCGAGCTATACTGTCTTCGGGTCTTCGATTATTTTCCTTGGCATGAATATGGCGGTCCTAACTTGAGATTCGACGGGTCCTGGGTGGCCCTTGATCTGAAGCAAAACAAGATTGCTGGCCAAGAGGACATCACCCGTCTTACAAAGGAGAATGCTGATCTTCAGAAGAAGTACGACGAGTCGAAGCTGAAGGAGGCCGATGCCGAAGATAAGGAGAAGAAGCTCCGTGACAAATTCGATGAGCTTCAAAAGAAATACGACGATCTTGAGAAGAAATACAAGGAGAAGGAGAAGGAAGTGAGCCCATTTCCCCAAATCCCCGCAGGTTACGAGCCGATCGAAAATTTCCAGATCGAAAATACGGAGATTTGGTCCATCAACTTTAGCCGTGTCGATTTTACTCCCCAGCAGTTAGCGTCCAAAGATTATGGTTTCTCTACTGGAATGGACCAAAGGCTTGGCAGCTTTCAGAGCGAGCGTTCTGGTGTTTGGATCTATGTTGTTGCTTATGTCGGGTCGACCCGAGTCCATCTTGCAACAATGACCCGGGAACTGAGAAATGGTAATGGCCGCTGCTTTGTCAGTTTCACCTATGCCATTAGCCAACCCCAATCGTTTGCGGTCAAGTTCGTGAATAGATCGATGTGGAAGAACATCGGTGGCTATGGGGATTGGTTTGAGGCTAAACCCGGTTCAATCTGGTATGGTTAGGGTCAGTTTGGAACTGAGAAATTTATTTTTATTTTTATTGTGTTATTTTGGTCTGTGTTTCTATTTGAATATTGATGTTTGTTTTTCTTGCTTTTTGTAATTGCATCTACTCGATCGGTAGTGTGTATGATCACTTGCATCTTGTTTTTATGCAATATCAATAAAGATTGGTATGAAAATTTGTGTTGCCTTCGTGACCGTGATGCCGTCGTGACCGGGGAGAGCCCGTGCAATCCCCAGAAGTGCGATTTCAAAACTGCCACCACCGTCGTCGTTGACCGATCCTGTCGAACAAAACCCTACCGAAAGGATGGGAAAGAAGGCCCCGATATGGACAAGAGGAGGGACGGGGGCCAGATCCGACCCCGAAGAGCAGATCCACCAAAGTCTTGGCCTTCACGGTACTGTCGTCGACAATTGAGGTGGCTAAGAAGACGCTCGTCGAAACCCTAAAACAGGTGGAAAGAGGAAAGGGGAAAGGAGAAAGGGTAGAGAGGCAGTTGGCATTGTTGTTCCTCAATAAACAAAGAAGTATGGATTTTCTGAGGTTATAACCTCATATAAACTCTCCCAAATGAACGGCTAGGGCTGTGCAAAAACCGACCCGAACCGCCTAACCGAACCGAAACCGACCAAAATTTAACCGAAATAACCGAACCGAACATCAAACCGAACCGAAAACAAACCGAACCGACAAAACCGATTAAATCGGTTTCGGTTTCGGTTCCCGGGTATGAAACACCGAACCGAAACCGAAAAAACCGACCCGACTTCTTAAATCATAAACACAACGGCCATAATACTTTTGTTTCCAATAAGTGCAAGTACGAAGTAATTATGTTACATCTACAATGCTTCAAAAGAGTGAACGTCGGTTGATTTTGCTTTGAACTTTCATTTTGGCACTATGTAAGAACATAATCATCCACTTATTTGTGATGAACTGACGATTAAGATTCAAGAGCCAAGGGTTCTAGCATAACTCATATTAACCGAAACCGAACTGAAACCGAACCGAAAATCGATCACACCGAACCGACAAAAACCGACCATTTCGGTTTCGGTTTCGGTTTTGATTTATCGAAAACCGAAAAAAAATAAAACCGACAAAACCGACACTGAAACCGACCGACAAAACCGACGCTCACCCCTATGAACGACTGTGGTTTTAACCTATCTGATCCACGGAGGTTATATGGCGTATAACCTCAGTGGATCAGATAGGTTAAAACCACAGACCTCATATAACCTCTGTGGATCATATAGGTTAAAACCACAGCTATTTATTTGGGACTGAGTGCTCGTCCCTTTGCCCAACATTTTGGGTTGAGTGCAATTCACCAGTCAGGCTGGGTGTTACGGACTGTTGTGATTCAGTCTCAGCATTAACCTATCTTGATCTTTTGAGGTTAATACGACAAAGTTTGGGGACCGTAATGGAAAAAACCTCTTTTTAGATTATTGAAATAGTATTACTCATCTCGTAATATTCTATTCCTTTACTAGGTACCTAGAAACTTATCCTACTTGTATTTTTTAGGGTTTTTTACAAAACAATGCCTATATTCTTCTCTATTTATATATAAACCCCCATAAAGTCAATATTTACATGTAAACTCTTTAAATCATTCAATATTTATATATCAACTTCTACAGTTAGTTGGCATCCAAAATGAAGGAATATTTCTGAAATATTCCTTCGTTCGATTGTTATTTCATTAATCTAAAGAAAAAAATAACCGATTTACCCATGGTTTTAATTATTTAAATTGAGTTATCTTTATTGAACATCGACTTAACCCAAAACAAACATAAACATAACACGAATCTAACATGGAGCTAGTATGTAGAATTCTCACATTGGAGAGGTATTTACAACGTTTACTAGGTTACGTAAAATATTAAGGACGAAATCGAAAATATTCTCTCGTTTTGGATATCAGCTGATTGCAGGGGTCAATATGTAACGTTTGAATGATTGAAGGAGTTTGTATGTAAATATGTTAGGTAAAATATTAAGGACGAAATCGAAAATATTCTCTCGTTTTGGATATCAGCTGATTGCAGGGGTCAATATGTAACGTTTGAATGATTGAAGGAGTTTGTATGTAAATATCACTTTGATAAGGGTTTATATGTAATTAGATAAGATTGTAGAGGTTGATTTGTAAAAATTCTATTTGTTTATTTAGAATTACTCGCACTTGGATATATAATCTATATAATAAGCTACAGTTTTGTGGGGGGTACAAAGAACGGTCAGGATCTGTCTTTGAGAGGGAGATGGAATGAGGGGGTAAGATAAGCTAATGTAAGGGTGAGTGTGATTCATCTGGGTAAGGAGGAACGGTTGAGATTGCATGAAGTCAAGATGGAGGGTTAAAATCAATGAATGAATAAATAAATGAAGGAAGGACCTGATTGTAAAAAAAAAATATTTATAACCATTGGGAGGGCTTTCATGTAAAAAAATAAGGATATATTTGGTATTAATCTAATTGTTCACGCGTTTTCTTGCCAATGATTAATTTTGTATAGCGGCCACGTAACTAAACTGGTCCCCCCCTTCCCACATAATTGCACTCACCATATTAGGCCATCCGATCTAATGGAACGGATCAAATTCCTCCCCTCAAATGCCTCTAAACTGATGGCCACCCAAACAGTCCTCATCACGATCCGAGAATACCCGAGAAAAGTAGGGACTCTGCATAACACTCTCTTCTAACCGAACCTCATCACAGAAGTCTCTTCTCTCCGAACCTGATCACAGCCATTCCCGAGCCAACCCCATGCACGCAGCTCCTCCCAATCCTCTCTCTAACCTGCGGCATCTCTCTCTCTCCTCCGTCCCAATCCCCCGAGAAAACCTGTGACCTTCCCACAATCTATCTCTTTCCCTCCCCCCCTTCTCTCTCTCTCTCTCTCTCTCTCTCTCTCTCTCTCTCTCTCTCTCTCTTCGCCTCTCTCTCATCCCCCGATCTCTCTCTAGCTCTCAAGCGACCCGAGCTGGTATTAACCGTCCCTCTTAATTACCTCTCTGGATCCCTACGTACCCAAACGTCTTTCTCTCCCTGTTTTCTCTCTAATTGCCCGATCGCACCCCTTGCGATCTCCTCTCTCTCTCTCTCTCTCTCTCTCTCTCTCTTACTCTTTCCCCGATTTCTCTCTCTCACCTCATCTCTCTCTCTTCCCCCGATCTCTCTCTCTCTCTCTAACCCTTGCGCGACCCAGCTGGACTAACCGTCCATCTCAATTCCCTCTCTGGATCCCTACGTACCCAAACGTCTCTCTCTCCCCCTATTTTCTCTCTAAATGCCCGATTGCACCCCTCACGGTCTCTTCTCTCGATCTTCATCTCTTTCTCTCTCTCTAAGACTCTCTCTCGATCTCTCTTTCTCTCTCCGCATGGCCCCATGGCCGTCGCAGCCCCGTCCGACTCCCTCTCTTTCCAAACTTTTCTCTTTATCTCTCTCTTTTCCAACACGATCACAGTCGTCCCTCTCTTTCTGAACTTCTCTCTCTCTCTCTATTTCTCTCTCTCTCTCTCCCTCCCTGTTTTCTCTCTAACTGCCTGATCGCACCCGTCATGATCTCTTCTCCCGATCTAAGACTCTCTCTCTCTCTAAGACTCTCTCTCTCTCTCTCTCTCTCTCTCTTTCTTTTTCCGCACGTCCCATGCACGTCGCAGCCCCGTCCAACTCCCTCTCTTTCCGAACTTCTCTCTCTTTTCCCACACGATCACAGCCGTCCCTCGCATCAGCCCGACTCGATCACAGCAGACCCTCATTCGTTCTCTCTCTCTTTCCATGCACAACCGTTTGACCCGAACATATCCGAGACCCCAGCTCTCTCTCTACGAGTCCCCCGGCAACCTCTCACTCTCCCCCGGCAAACTCGACTCCCCCGGCGACCTCGATAACTCCGCATGCTACCTCTCTCCGAACCCCTCGGAAACCTGGAACCCAACGGAAACCCTCTCTCTCTCTCCTCATCTCAATGGTTGGTTTGTTAGAATATATGTTAAAGTTCGAAGAGATTAATGACTCTTGAAGAGATCATTAAAATTAATGTGTTGTTTTCTCAAAGTGACCACATAGAGCCTAAACCCAAACACGACCAATTAAGTAAACGGGTTAGTTGTGTCAACCCGTTTACGACCCGAACCCATTTAACCGAAACCCAGACCCACTAATTTCATGTCGGGTCGTATCGGGTCCAAAATTGTTAGCTCTAGCTACATGTAGCTGTCTTTGCTGAATATGGGCGCCAACACCGAATGTCGGTGCCACGGACTGTGTTTTGCCATATCCTCAATAATATCACCCTGAAAATATTATTATCTCCATGCGTTTTCATCCTTGGGCTAACTTCTTGTGGCCCAATCGGGCCATGCCATGTGTCTCTCTCAAATAAAAAGAGAGGAGAGGAAAAGAAATAAAGAATGGATCAATTAATGGAGAGAGAGAGAGAGAGAGAGAGAGAGAGAGAGAGAGAGCTGGGCAGCAAACTAATTTGCCAACTTTTGGGTTGCCAACTTTACGTGGCATTTGCAAAAAGTTGGCAATGACTCCGTATCACCTGGAGTTGGCAACAGAAGTTGGCAAACGAGTTGGCTATTTAGCATTACTCCTCAAAAAAGTTGTGCCCCATTTCTCTGCCCCCCAAAGCACAGCCTTTCATTGCTCCCATACCCGATCGGAGTGTCGCACTCACCCCAACCGGCAGACCAAGGGACAGAAATGATCAGGTACAAGCTGGTACCTATATCGTTGAGCCAATCGGACCTGTTTCTTTGTTTACCAATTGGGGATAGGTGCGATACACTGGTCGGCTATGGGTGCATCGAATGGCTGTGACTTAGGGGGCAGACGATAGGGCAGCGATATGGGGGCAAGGGGTCCTTCAATCGGTCGACCTCGGTCGTTGGGCCCTTGCGCATGACAACCGCACGATGGCAGTTGGCCCGGAAGTAAATCGTACTCCAACCGAATGTGTGCGTGCCGGGCCCACCGACTTGGGTCGACCGACTGGAGGAGATCCGAACTTATTTTTGCTGCTCGGTTGCTTTGCTGCACTTTGTTATGACGCAATCGTGGTCTGCCACATCGTCCAAAAGAGATGGGGATCTTCAAATATGTGTTCTATTTATACAGGATTCACATCTGATTTTTTGCATTAATTTGTTCATGAGAACTATTTATTTATGATTTTCTTTTCTTTTTTTGCGGACGAGAGTGATCGACCTGATACTTTTCAGCCGGCTGCTCCGGCAACCACGGCCCGCCGTCTGGCATCCCGACCGACGGCTGAGTGAGTGGCATCCCGACCGAAAGCCCGCCGTCTGCTCCAGCGGTCACGGCCCGTCGTCTGGCATTCCGCCGTCTTAGATCGCAGAATCCTTTCCCCTATGTCCTTTGTTTTGTAAGAAAATAAATGAGAGGGATTTGCTATCATTGTTATAAATCCCTCCATGTTGTGTATACTGCATCCAATCCATCCTAATGGAATGTTGACACCGCAACTGATATTTTACTGTCCAGCCCGAATTTATTGTGTTTTGTCGCCAAAGGCAAAAGTTGTTGTTTGCAATGTGCGGACTTCTTCTGAATGTAAGGGTCATCGACGTATAATATTGTTTTCGTCAAGTGTTGGCTCTCTAGCCGAATATGGATGCCCCAACCAATTGTGGGAGCTGCCAAACGAATTTTGTCACCCTGTTCAAGTGCCGATAAACACAAGCATTATCATCGCTCACAAAATATTGTCACCGCCCTCAAAATATTATCATCGCTTATGAAATATTGTTATCACCCTCTAAATATTGTTATCTCCCTCGAAATATTGTTGCCGCTCTTGAAATATTTTATTGCCACTTTTGAAATATTGTCACTTCCTCAAAATATTGTCCCCGCCCTCGAAATCTTTTGCGTGCCGATAGGCACGGGCATTACTAGTATATAAATAAGGACAGTGAGTCTTTGTTTCTCGCAGAAATATTAAGTCCTTGTTTATTGCTCCTACAATTCACACATCTTATGATTAAAACAAGAAAAGACTATCAAGTCTTTCCCTATATATTGAAGTTGGGTTCAGATCTCCTCCAGTCGGTCGCCCCAGTTGGGGGGCCGATGCACATCACAGCCGCACACGATCAGCTGAAATGCGATTCATTTTTGGGTCACCAACTATTGTGCGACTGAGATGCGAACCAGACCAATCGATTGGAGGAGATCTGAACTCGTTGAAATTCATTTTGCTCTTTAAGTACAGATCTCCTTGTAGTTTCTGAATTTAGGGTAAGGTTTAGGGTTAAGATTAAGGAAAGATGATAGTCGACACTATACGACAGTATTTGAGATCAATAGAAATAGTATTTTAATTCATTATAGATATGGTGCAATCTGGCAATCTATTTGATTTCTTTATTGAGGGATAAACATGATAGGTTTGTATAAACAAATGAAATTATGCCACACCAGAATATACTCATATTTAGCTGTGAACAAACAACTAATACATTATTTTTCTTATTTATATAAGCGATAAGCAAGAAAGCCCCAAATATTGGTGCAAGTCCAAGAATTTTGGTGCTCCCAACTAAATCGATGGCTTTGACAGTCTGTCCAACAAAATGGGGTTCGTCCAACCGATTGAATGAGCATTTTCTAAACTAGAGGTGAGTGTGCATCTGGTGGTATATTTAAAGTAACAAAGACTGTAAAAATAATTAGTGTAACTATAGAGATATTTATAAAAAAAAATACGAAACCAAATATACAGTTTTTAAATAAAAACAAGTAATTATATGACAATCAAGTGTGACGTAACTGTGGTGCATCCATCATATGTGAACCAACTAATTTTTGCATTTAGACCCTTCCGACAAAACATGTCTTTTTTTCATCCCCTGTGTAAACCCTACTTCACTTTTATTCAGACATCGGCCTTGACCATAGCCTCCCGCAAGTGATGCCGCCTCCAGTGGTCTCCCATATACAAACTTGCCCAATTACAACTTCCACCATAATATGTGAAACTTCAATGTGCATGATGACCACCTTCGGTGACCGGCGACCAACTCCAGCACTGGTAACTAACCAACGAGGAACTCCGGCTCTAGGGACCAACTTTGGTGACCTCTGACGACCAGTTCCGGCAACCCGCGGTCGTTTGGGTGAGCAACTCTGGTGACCTCCAGGGGCTAGCGAACAACCCCGATTACCTCCGATGGTTGGCTCCAGCGACCTGGGGTTGTTGGCTCAAAGAGTCTTAAGATCAAAATGGGGAAGGCAGCATATTTGGTATTTATTAAATTCAATAATCTCGTGGGCAAATCAAATGCCAGCTAGGATTCGGATGCGCAAAAAAAATACAATGGAGTTCGATCCATGATGTCCATACTAGGAGTCCAACAGGGAACCTCTCCAATTTGGGAGAGAGGAAGTACCACTAGGACAAGAGCCCATTGATCACATATGAAAGAAATTAAGGATGACCCTATTTTATTGTGGAAATCTCCTTAACAATTGATATTCTTTTGCTACGATTGTTATATTTTATCTGTAGGGGTAAAATTATCATGTAATTTTTTTTTATTCTTATATGTGCGTGAGAGAAGGAGCTCGCGTTAGACAAAGTTCAACTAAGGGGGGCTTCATGTTAATTTTAAACTTTACATACCCTTAACGTTAAACTGAAACCTTTTTTGTTGGTCCGACCCGCATCAGTTTTGCAACAATGACCCGAATCACTTGCGATCAAGTGCGTGCATCAGACGGCTGCGGTGCGATGCCGCACGCACCGCATGCCGCATTCTAGCATATATATATATATATATATATATATATATATATATATATATATATATATATATATATATATATATATATATATATATATATATATATATATATAGGCATGCTAGGGTGCGGCGTGCGGTGCGTGCGGTGCCGCACCGCAGCCGTCTGATGCACTGCTGCGGTGAGTGCGATGCACGCAGCGGTGCATCAGACGGCTGCGATGCGACACCGCACGCCGCATTTTAGCATTTCTCTCTCTCTCTCTCTCTCTCTCTCTCTCTCTCTCTCTATATATATATATATATATATATATATATATATATATATATATATATATATATATATATATATATATATATATATATATATATATATATATATATATATATATATATGCACGCGCTGCGTGCATGCGATGCACACAGCAGTGCATCAGACGGCTGCGGTGCGATGCCGCACGCACCGCATGCCACATTCTAGCATTTCTCTCTCTCTCTCTCTCTCTCTCTCTCTATATATATATATATATATATATATATATATATATATATATATATATAGAGAGAGAGAGAGAGAGAGAGAGAGAGAGAGAGAGAAATACTATAATGCGGCATGCGATAAGTGCGGCACTGTGCCGCAGCCGTCTGATGCACTGCTGCGTGCATGTGATGCACGCAACGCGTGCATCAGACGGCTGCGGTGCAGTGCCGCACGTACCGCATGCCGCAGCATAGCCTAAATGGGTTGGTTCGGTTCTAAGTACGTTATGGACCCAACTATAAATGGTTCGGTTCCGGATTGGGGTTTGGCTAGACCCGACCCAACGTGAGTCTCAGGCCACATATATATGTCACTGGTTTGAACTTTTGGGTATATCACACTAGCACCCGATTAAATGTTAGTTGTTTGCTAACGTTGAACCAACGACTAAGGGAGCACAACGGATGACTAAAGCCTAAAGACCAACGAGGACCTTTGGCTTGCTAATAAATAGCCGATGACTATTGTTTTTTTAGACCAACTACCAACCCGAGAACTGGATTCAAAATTAGTATAGATTGGGTTGGTTTGGGTTTCAATATGGTAGAACCGAACTAGTTCGGTTTCAGTTCCGGGTTGGCTCAAACCCGAACCAACCCGACCCGAGTTGCACCCATAGTATGGATGAGGTTGGAGAGCCCTCTCATCTCCAACTTGTTTAGCTCGTGTCCCTCTCCTCTCCAACTTGTTTTGCTCGTGTAAAATGAATGATCCAATGATACCATCCTCACTAGGATTGGCAATGGGGTGGGTTTGGGAATTGATTTTTATGATTAGGCCCACCCCTAACCCGTCCCGTTTACAATATGAATTGAAACCCGAACCCGACCCATTGCCATCCCTAATCCTCACATAGCAAATGCCAAATAGCAATGCCCAATACTGTGTGTTTTAACTGAAAAAAAAAAATCTGAAATGTGGTTGTAATGATGAGCCACAAAGTAAGTTAAAGCATGCAATAAAAATTACAACTGCGTCTGCCGGGAGTCGAACCCGGGTCTATTGCTTGGAAGGCAATTATCCTAACCGTTGGACTACAAACGCTTGTTGTGTTAGTTAGATGTACTCAGACATTATAAACGTTAAATTGAACTCAAAACTATACATGCCATTGACGTTGGCTTGGCGCAATTAGGGCTGGCAATTTCGGACCCGACACGAAGTTAGCGGGTCTGGGTCAGGGCTAAGCGGGTCGACACGATAGACCTGTTTAATAAACGGGTTGGGTCCGGGTTTAGGGTCTGGACATGGTAGACCCGGGAAGACCCGTTTAGTATTCAACGGGTTGTGTCGTGTCGGGTCGGGTCGGGTCTACCCGCAATCCGATACTATAATATATAATACCTACGGGTCTTTCGGGTCAGGTCGGGTCGAGTCGGATTGGGTCGGATCGGGTCAACTGATTAGTCCCGGGTGGTAAACGGGTCTTACCCGGTCTTATCGGGTCTACCCGTTTATTAGCGGGTCGACTACGGGTTTAGGATCTAGACACAATTAGTTAAACGGGTCGGGTCCGGATCTGGGGGTTTTGGACACGACACGAACCCGACCCATTGCCACGCAATGCACTAAACTCTGACCGACGCCCCCACCCCACCGCAGTATGTGTCCCCCAGTATGTTCAAATAGCATGCTCAAATCAAAAATTGCCACCGGAGAAAGACCCACCTGACCCACTAGAAGCCGCTACACCACGAGCGAAATCACCTTACCGAACAAGTAAAGGACCCACCTGGTCCCAAGAGTCGTTGTACGAACTAACCGAAGCACCACACCGAGCACAAAAAGAGCCCACCCGGTCCCAAGAAGTAGTCGCACAAGCAAGCTGGCACGCCATGCCAAGCCAAGCTAAGAACAGGTATCGAACCCCGAGATAATGCTCACTAGAAGCGATACCACTACCAACTGCCCAGAGCAGCTTCCGCGATACCACTACCAACTGCCCAGAGCAGCTTCCGCCATGGGTTGAATGATCTGGAATTAATTTCGAGGGCCACCCACCGGACGAATAAGGAACTCCCTATTATTCTCACATAAAGTTGAGGAATGGGGTTCAAAGTTGCACCATCATGCCATAAGGGTGGATTCTTCCATCTGGATCGAAAATGGTATATTGATCAGTATACGCTCAAGGGAATGTCTGTCAACCATCCGCTCATCTAGGTCTTCATCAAGGAATTGAATGTGATTACCGTTGAGATGGTCATGCCTCACACTGTTTAGTGCCACATCGGTAATGAGAGTGCGCATCCTTGTCTTGATATATCCGATTACTTTCTTCCATAATAGGTACCTTTTGGGTAGGAACTTGGGTCGTCACAATTACTGTCGCTGCTAAATTTGTGTTGCACCAAAGAATTTCTCGCATACGAAGAAAATGATGATAATCATGAAGCATGCGATGTAGGTTCCAAAAACCTAGTGCCATAAAAGAATTTGAGAACGATTTTGTTCACCATCCTGACAGGGGCGGTAAAGCATTGCCACCCAATGTGAACCGCATGATGCATAAGATATGACACCAGTGGCGTATGAATGTCGCTAATGATGTTCGATATGTCACCGGCGATAATGTATATCCAACGAGTCACATTGAGAGGTAATGCTTGACCACCCTGTCAGGAAGGTGAACAAATCGTTCTCAAGAATTCGGACTAGTGCTCGTTAGAAAAAGCACAATCATCGCATTCCAATATACAAGACGCGGTGGGTCTTGATTAGGGCTGGCAATTTTGGACCCGACACCCGACACGAAGTTAGCGGGTCTGGGTCAGGGCTAAACGGGTTCGGGTCGTAAACGGGTCGACACGATAGACCCGTTTAATAAACGGGGCGGGTCCGGGTTTAGGGTCTGAACATAGTAGACCCGGTAAGACCTGTTTAAAATTCAACAGGTCGTGTCGGGTCGGGTCTATCCGCAATCCGATACTGTAATATATAGTACCAGCGGATCTATCGGGTCAGGTCGGGTTGAGTCGGATTGCGTCGGATCGGGTCAACTGAATAGACCCGTTTGGTAAACTTGTCTTACCGGTCTACCCATTTATTAGCGGGTCGGGTATAGTTTAGGATCTAGACATGATTAGTTAAATGGGTCGGGTCTGGGTCTAGGGGTTCTGGACACAACCCGAAATTAGACGCAACACGAACCCGACACGACACGACCCGACCCGACCCGTTGACACCCCTAGTCGTGATTGTTACAACAACTTGTCATTTTCTTTTCCCTTCTAAGGGGTAAGGCCCTAGATCTGATGGGTTTACTGCTCCGAGACCATGGGCCAAAACCCGGTCTTTAGAGGAGTCTAACATGGCACCATCCCGGCGTTTAGCTCCGTTTTACTCTATAGTATAGATTAGTGCTAGGAAAACCGAACCAGATTGTTGGGGTTGGCTTGCAACAGCCAAAGGAAACAAGGCAGGTTACAGGAAGTTCACGAGGGCGCCGGATTCGGGCGCGCGGGCACCGGTGACGCAGACCAGAAGGGCTCTGCCCAAAAGTTCGCCAGGGCACCCATAGACTGGACAGAAGCAGGACGACACGAGTGATTTTGCCCGGTGCCTAGTTTTTGGGTGCTCGGACGTCCAGTGATCACCTGATCAACGGGTTTGACCCGTTTGGTCTCCAGATTTTGATGTGTTGTTTTTGGTTTTGGGTCTCCCATCGGTATACGGCGTCTAACCCCAACCCTATGCTATATAAGGAGAAGGAGAGGATGCTTGTATGTGATGCAAGAGAGATCGAGATGGAGAGGGAGCGACAAGGAGGCCCGGTCTAGGTCGTTGTGAAGAGAGAAGAGAAGGAAGGAAGTGAGAGAGAAAGAGAAAAGAAGAAGGAAGAAGAAGAGGAAGGAAGAACATAAAAGAGAGATGAGAGGGCTTTCTCCGGATCTCACTTTCGTTTGTTCTCTGGTTCTTTATCTGGGTTCCTCGGTATTCTACCTCAGCTTCTACTTTGGCGGGTGCTTTCATTTCTTAATCGATCATCCGATAAATCTCTATATCTCTACGGTGGGTGAATCTCTACTCTGTGGTTTGTGCGGGTGTTATAAAATGATCAAAGAGAGGGTTTATGGGGGTCTGACAAATGGTTTTTTTTTTTTTTTGAGAATCCCTTAGAAAGAGGGGCGTTAGGCCTGGACCCCAACCTGGGGTCCTACAAATGTTGTCCCACTATTTGTGTAATATCTCGATAGTGATAATCCATATCCTTGATTGCCTATAATATCTCGTTGTTCTTACTATTGTGTTGTTGCTGTTGAAATTTCTTTAAATCCAAAACTCGAGTTGTAGGGAAAGGTCCAACTTAGTATATAAGCACAATCCTGATCTCCACATAACCGATGTGGGACTAGACAAACGTCACATGTGTGCCCCCTCACGTGGACAGCAAACAAACGCCAACACTCTCCCTCACATGGACAGCCACATGGACAACAAACAAAGGGCGGCGTCCCACACCCGGGTGAGACATGGCCCAACTCTGATAGTTGTGTGGAATAATTCCTTGTGCTTGTTGTTAGGTGTGATCTTGGCAGAGCTCCGATCTTTGTTCCGTAGCACGACGCTTCTGGATAGACTTAACATATCGAGTCTAGATCATCGGGGTTTTTATCCTTCCATGCAACGATTGGTATTAAAGCATGGATCTTGATTCTGGTCCCAACAACTGGTATCAGAGCTTTGGATTGTGATCCGAGGGCTTCAAGGAGGTTGGAGCAATGGCGGATGGTAGATTAAGAATCAAGAGATTCAATAATACGAACTTTAGTTTTTGGAAGATGCAAATAGAAGATTATCTATATCAGAAGAACTTTATTTGCCTTTGGTCGGAAAGTCGGACAGACCGAAAGAGATATCTAGGAAGGATTAGGAAATACTCGATAGGAAGGATCTAGGTTTGATACGTTTCTCTCTAACTTCAACGATGGCCTTTAACTTCTCCAAGGAGAAGAGCATAATGGGCTTGATGGAAGCATTGTCCAAAATGTACTAGAAACATTCCACCTCCAACAAAGTTTTCCTCATGAAGACATTGCTCAATATGAAGATGATCAAAAGTGGGAGCATAGCAAAGCACGTCAACAACTTCAACAATATTCCGAGCTAATTGGAATCCATCAAAATCCACTTCGACGATGAGATCAGAGCACCACTAATCTTGTTAGGTGTACCTAACAGTTGGGATGGCCTCATGATGATGATTAGTAATTCTTCTGGTTTAGGGAAGATGATGTTTGAAAATATTGTAGGAACACTACTAAGTGAAGAAACACGTAGGAAGAGTTCAGGTTCTTTTGCAGAGACCTCCAACCATGTGATGGTGGTCGAACAGGATGCGAAGAGCATGAAAAATGTTACTTGTTGGAAGTGCGGAAAACTCATGCATGTACAAAAACGAATGCATTTGGAAAGGTGGAGTAAGTTCCGAAAGGGTTTTAGGTCAACCAATAACAATAGAGATGCAGAGGCTGAAGGA
Organism: Chamaelirium japonicum; assembly: GCA_947650365.1. Taxonomy (NCBI): domain Eukaryota; kingdom Viridiplantae; phylum Streptophyta; class Magnoliopsida; order Liliales; family Melanthiaceae; genus Chamaelirium; species Chamaelirium japonicum. The sequence goes on along the minus strand of OX393551.1, from coordinate 69,015,196 downwards.
GATGCAAGTCAAATATCAGTAGTTGACTTTGATGATGGGAATGCTTTGGCAGCCACTAATGAGAAAAAATTAGGACAATATCAGGTATTTGATAGCGGTACCACACATCATGCTTTTGTTCACACAAGGAATTATTCAGCAGCTATGCGAGGCGTAAGGGTGGTAGTATGATGATCGGTGATAGCTAAGGATGCTGACCAAGGAAGTCGAAAATATTTACTTTAGGATGATTGACGGCTTTTGTTCAGACACTCATGATCGTTTGTCTTATTTCGGGTATGAGATCAAATATAATCTTTCTTTCCATATTAGATTCTCTCAGGTATGAGATCACTGGTCGGGTGGAGCCCTAAAGGTTACAGATGTCACTTCTTCAGTCTTAAAGGGAGTCTACAGTAGAGGTTTGTATAAGGTTGCAGTGAGGGTAGCTCAGAGGGTAGTATGATCAGTGCAAAACAGTTCTGCAAGTGTACGTGGAAAATGAAGAAGTGGGTTTTGGTCATGCCCAAAGACAAATTGGACTTGGCCAATCAACAGCTCTAGATGATTGGGCACCCTATGCAGATGCACAGGTAGTGACAAGGATTACGTTGGATTACCTCAGGGCTCTCAAAACGGATGACGACAACGACAAAGGCTTCTTGGTATCGGCTCTTGAAATCAAGTGGGGGACTGTTGGTTGGCTCTTGCAACAGCCAAACCAAACAAGGAAGGTCATAGGTAGTTGCCTGGGTGCTGGATTCAGGCTCCCGGATGCCGGGGACACATACCAAGAGGGATTTAGTCAGTAGTTCGTTCGGGCGCCTAGCGTATGAACAGAGGCAAGACACAAGCGATTTCACCCGGGGTGTCATTTTCGAGCGTCCGAGCGCCCAGTGACCTGATCGATGAGTTTGACTCGTTTCGTCTCATAATTTTGGTGTTTTGTCTTCTAATTTAAGTCTCCCTTTGGTATACGACTTCCAACCCTAACCCTATGCTATATTAAGGGAATTGGAGGAGGCTTGTATGCGATCTAAGAGAAAGCGAGACAGAAAGAGTGTAACGCCCCGCACTCTAGACCACCTAAGAAAACTACCTTCGAGCCGGCTCAAATTACGGGTCATTAAGAGGGTGTGTTTTGGAAAAGAGAGGGGAAATAAAGAAAAAATATAAATAAACATTTACATTTGGAGTAAGCCGGTATAAAGCATGACTAATGTTCAATATATGCTACAATATCTGAGAATTCCTTATCATTTATACAATGTATATTTACAACAAGAAGAATAATAAACATGAATACCCTTCGGCCATGTAAAATTATTTCTTTGTTTCAATCCATTCAATGGAGTATCAGTTTCTTCTCTGCGACCTATGATATTTTACAATAATATAATGCCTCAGAAATCTTACGGTTTTGTAAGCCCACAACCACCACACTAAACGAATCATAATAACTTTAAAATATAATAATAACAATGATATTTAAAGTTGTTAGCAGATAAATTACTAAGAATGCATAATAGTATAGAATCGAATCATATTAGCAGTTGCACAATTCTATCAAATATTTCTAAGTTAGTAAGGTCAAAATGATCAGACTTTCACATAATATATTATATTTACTAGCCTATCAAAATAAATATAAACTGCATAAGTATCATTACCATTTATGTCATGTCAGAATAAGTTTTTCTAACCTATTGTGAACTCTGATGTTATTTTGTTCATGCCGCCCCCAGTAGGCTAATCTATTGGGCTTTTTTTTCGCACCAGAGGGTCAGCTCTATCCCTGCATGGGATCCATTCATGCAGACTTTACCCAAATGGCCAAGAGGGGTTTCTTATCTTTAATGACGGAGCTTACAGGCCCATCTTGTTTTTTTACGAGGGCTGTTGAGACCCCAGGTCGGGGCACCCAACTAAGTCCCTTTTCAAGGGCACTAACCTGGCGTCATGGTAACCCTTACCCATGACCCCATGCCTACTTTTGGCTTTCGATGCACACCTCGGGAGGCTCACATTTCCAGTGTGTGCAGGATCTCTATCTCTAAAAGAAGATTAACACATTTTCTCTATTGATTTATACGGATTTATGATTATAACAAGTTTAACAATTAAACAAAGGTTTACAACTATCATGAAACATCAAATGATCATATTACTATAACAAAGGAACATAATTCTATTTACAGTAAAGTAATTATAATTTGTTTAGCCCAGGGGCGTTCAAGTGATGTAATTCTGGTGAAGTTTACCTTGGCCGAGGTAGTGATCTCCCGTATCATGTAGATAGTTTTGGTATATATGTACACCGGCTTCCAGTTTGCTTGAGGGGAAATGGCATACCTCAGTATAACTTTAATTAATAGAGGAACATCTAAAGAAGGAGGGAAAATGCCACTTTAGAGCTCCCATATAGCTAGGTTGCACTCGCAGGCTGGATTTAGGGTTATCGTGTTATTCGTACAGCATCTCAGATTCACACTCCCAAAGAGAAAGGTCTAAAGAGAAACCTAGGAAGGGGAGGAGCTTTGTTGCTCTAGGGACTCCCAATGCACCTATGCTCACACTCATTCTCATTATTACTCCCCCATAATTATAATAATTTACTAATTACAACATGCACAACTGGAGAAATAACCAGTTGTTAATAATTTCAACAGTATAAAACGGCACTGGAAGTGGACTAGTATAAAAATACATATAAATAAACGGCACTGAAAAATAACCAATATATATAAAAATATAAGAGATTGAAAAAGGAACAATCACCATCCTCTTGATCATGATCATCTTCGATGATCGTCGGACGTTTTGATGCGGCAATGCCGACCATCTTCTTTTCGTCATCCGACTATCATTGAATGGTGATCATTATTGTAGATATTAACACAATTAAACAAATAAATAGATTATAATAAAATAAGTTAATATGTTAGTTAGTCAATGGTTAGTAAGTTAGTTGATTCTGCAGTTCCTGGCGCCCTTACCTGCACACTACTCTCAAACACACTCACACTCTCTACTCTAACATACGACTCGCTAGGAATGAAAGAGAGTCAAGACAGAGAGTGTGAGGAGAGAGGTGCAGGTTAACAGAGCAGCTCATGGTCGCCATCATCATCTTTACACACACTCATTGCACACACTCTTTTGGAGAGGGAGAAAAAGAGCAGTTGAGAGTCAAGGTCATAGTGATTCAGGATGGAGGCTCGTGCTCACAATGCTCGATCATGCTATCATGATCATACATGCATGCGCACACATGCACACAAACGGTCACACGTACTGCGTGAACTCACCGTCAGCTGGTCACGGGTGGTGGCCAGCGGCTATTGTCGTCTAGGTGGTTGTCGAGGTGGTGGCCGGTGGACACACACAAAGTCACATAAGAGAGAGAGCCAAGAAGTGGGGCTCCGGGGTCATGGTCGTGGTCGGGCAGCCTGCTGGCGTCGGATGGCAGTGAGGGAGGTCGAGTCTAGTGATGGGATGACGGGCATCGACGATCGGGATGGATTGGGGCCAGAGCGGAACGAAGGGCGCCGATGATCGGGCGGCGTCGGTCCAAGTGCGGTCGGGTCAACCGAAACGAGATAAAGGGTGGTGGGAGGGGCCTGATGGCGTCAGTCGTCATGGAGGAAGGAGGGCAGAGGGGCTAGGAGGTCAGGTTCCCGCACCGGTTGAAAGATTTGTAAAAAACAGTAAAGAGAAGAAGAGATGTTGAAGAAACTTAATACGTTCAGATAATTTTTCATTGCATCTGACGTCCATCATTTATAACTCATTCGGTTACAATAGATAGTGGGATCGGTTACAATAGATAGTGGGATGGTTACACATGCCAGCAGTTATCTTAACAGCAGTTATCCTAACATCCTGCGTTATCAAGTAGTTACAACTACCTGATAACCTCCTGCGTTATCACCCCCCCTCAAACGAATGATCGGTATGGACCATGAGTTTGTCACGCAGTAGTCGAAAACGAGCAGTAGACAGAGCCTTCGTAAAGATATCTGCGATCTGATCAACTGTGGAAACATGGCGTACCCCGATCTCTTTGTTGACAACTTTCTCGCGGATGAAGTGGTAATCGACTTCAATATGTTTGGTCCGAGCATGGAAGACCGGGTTGGATGCCAGAGAAATCGCAGAAATATTATCGCACCAAATGAGTGGAAGCTCAGGAGAACGAATACCAAGATCTCGCATGATCATGAGCACCCAAGACAGGTCGGCAGCAGCTGATGCGAGGCTTCGATATTCGGATTCGGTAGAGGATCGTGCAACTGTGGGTTGCTTCTTTGCAGACCAGTAAATAAGATTTGGGCCAAGCATAAGACAAATTCCAGAAGTAGATTTCCGGTCAACAGTATCGCCAGCCCAGTCTGCATCCGAATAGGCGCAAAGAGTGAACGAACCGGGAGAGAACTGTAGGCCATAATCAATAGTACCTCGAACATAGCGAATGATACGTTTAAGATCTATGAAATGTGCATCTGTGGGAGCATGCATATGTTGACAAATGGAATTAACTGCAAAGGACAAGTCCGGACGAGTGATCGTCAAGTATTGAAGCATCCCAGCAAGGCGACGGTAAAGAGTGGGATCCGAGAAAGGGCTGGAAACAGTTAGTGACTTCTTGGTAGAGACTGCGTGGCTGATGGCTTGCAGTTGACCATACCAGCTTGGTGAACAATATCAAGAGCATACTGGCGTTGATGTAGAAGCAACCCTGATGCATTGGCTTGAATTGAAACGCCGAGGAAATGGTGGAGATGCCCCAAATCCTTAAGAGCAAATCTCTGGCCCATTAAGTGAATAAGAGAAGAAATATATTGTTGATCACTACCAGTCAGGAGAATATCATCGACATATAAAAGTAGGATAGTGATCCTGGCCGCATCACAGCGGATAAAGAGGGAGGAGTCATTTGTACTGCTTTGAAAACCATAAGAGAGAAGAAACTTGGAGAACTCCTCGAACCACGCACGCGGAGCCTGTTTCAAGCCATAAATTGCTTTGTGGAGCTTACACACGTATCCAGGACAACTGGGATCTTCAAAACCAAGTGGTTGCTGCATAAGGACATGCTCAGAGAGAGAGCCATGTAAGAAAGCGTTGGATACGTCTAACTGCTTAAGCGGCCAACCATGATGAAGGGCAAGCGAGAGAACAATGCGAATAGTGGGTTGCTTTACCACAGGACTGAAGGTGTCCTGGTAGTCGACACCCTCTTGTTGATGAAAGCCCTTCGCAACGAGGCGGGCCTTATACCGAGAGATGGACCCATCTGGATTGCGCTTGAGTTTAAAGATCCAACGACAGCCAATAACATTACCAGATCGTGGGGGTGGAACGAGTGTCCAGGTACCTTGATCCTGAAGAGCCTGGAACTCAGTAGACATAGTTGTACGCCAGTGCTGATGTTTCATTGCCTCGGAGTAGCTAGATGGTTCAGTCGCATCAGATGAGGTAGAGGACGCGAGCATGCTTGTAGGTGTCTTTAGCTTAGAAATGCCGAACTTAGACCGGGTGACCATCGGATGAGAGTTAGATGGATGAACCGACGGCTCTGGTTGCGATAAGGCAGTGGTGGCTGGGATGATAGTATGCGGGGCAAGGGGCAAAGGTGGAGCAGAGGAAACAGAAGGCTGGGTGCCACGGCGTTGAGGCACCGTGTAGCGGGGGCTGCGAGGCAATGAAGGAGGACGAGGCAGGGCAGATGCGAGCGATGGCGGTTGCTGAGGAGCAGGCGGGGGCTCAGATGCAGGCCGATGTGAGGACACCGGGATGGCTTCAGGCTGTGGATGGGCAGAAGAAAAGACAGGGGGATAGAAGACGTGATAGGGAGATATATCACCAGGAGTGCGTCTGGGTAGTGATGGTGTAGCATTGTAAAAGGGGAATAGGTGCTCATGGAAAACAACATGACGGGAAACGAAGACACGGCCAGAAGCAATATCGAGGCAGCGATAGCCTTTTGAGCGAGCACAGTAGCCAATAAAAGCGCAACGGGCGGAACGAGCATCAAATTTATGTGCAGAATAAGGGCGCAACCACGGGAAGCAGAGGGACCCGAAGACGCGCAACATGGTGTAATCAGGTTTGCGAAGAAATAAACGTTCAAAAGGGGATTTGTGACCAAGATTAGGGGATGGGAGACGATTGATGAGGTAGGTGGAGGTGCAGAGAGCATCAACCCAATAGATGGGGGGCATCGATGCATGTTGGAGAAGAGTGACAGTTGTTTCAATTAGGTGACGATGTTTGCGTTCGGCAACACCATTTTGTTCTGGAGTATAGGGGCATGAAACTTGGTGAAAAATACCATGAGCAGAGAGCTCAGAGGCAAAAACATGATTGATAAACTCTCCACCGCCATCGGTGCGAAGAGTACCAATTTTTGAGGTAAGTAGGTTTTCAACCATTCGTCGAAAGAAACAGAACACATGTAGAGCATCAGATTTATTTTTTAATGGGAATAACCAAGTAAATCGAGAATAATTATCAACAAAAATAATATAAAATCGATAGCCAGAAACAGAAATAACAGAGGAAGGTCCCCAAATGTCTGAATGCACTAATTCAAGAGGACGAGAGACAGTAGAATAAGATAAAGGAAAAGACAATTTATGACTTTTTCCAAGATTACATGCGACACAATGAAAATCTAAAGACAAAGGACGAGGCACAGAGAGGCCGTGCTGAAGATGCCGAAGAACAGCTTGTGACGGATGACCCAAACGAGCATGCCACATGGAAGATGCAGTGGAAGACGCGGTGAGGGCGGCAGCGGAAGACGACGAAGGAGAGGAGAAGAGCGTGGAAAATGGGTATAGTCCATGCTCACTGCGCCCGTGAAAAAGCATCTTCCTCGTGAACTTGTCCTGAACAAAGAACGCATCCGAGTCAAAGATAAGACGACAATTATTATCCTGACAAAATTTTTGGACAGAGAGAAGGTTGGAAGAGATGTGAGGGACATGTAGAATATTACGAAGATTAAAAGAGACAGAGGGAGTGGGAAGAACACCATCACCAATATGAGAAACAGAGAGAGAATGGCCATTGCCCACTGTGACTGTATCCATACCATGGTAGGGCTGAGGGTTGATGCTGAGATTGGAGAGGTCAGATGTGATGTGATTGCTCGCACCCGTATCTGTATACCACGGGGCAGTGGAAGTGCCAGGGCCTGCTGCAAACATGGCAGCAGAGGAAGTAGTGGAAGATGCTGGAGCAGGGCGAGGGGTGGCAGGAGACACCGACACGTAGTAGTTGTTATTGCGATGCCAGCAGTCAGTAGCGACGTGGCCTGGTTTCCAACAAATCTGACAAACAGGAGGAGGTGCACCAAGGAGACCACAACTGGGTGGAGGAAAGCGTCCACCGGAAGTAGGCAGGGGTCCACCAACAAAAGGACCACTATCATAAGAGTTGCCGTAACCACGAGAATGGATACGGCCGCCACGGCGTCCACGACTACCGCGGCCACCACGCCAGCCACGACCACCATGAGTAGCAGTGAGGGCAGCAGCAACAGGAACCGGATCTGAAGTGGATGGTAAGGACGGCATGTTCATCTCTTCAGTTATCAGAAGAGCGATGAATTCATCCATTGTCAGAGACCCAGGACGAGTGCGGATGGTTGTTTTGAAGGCGTTGTAGGGCTCGGGGAGACCATTGAGAGCATGAAGAATGAGATCTTCATCAGATAAAGGGGCTCCAACAGCAGCGAGGTGATCAGCAAGAAGTTTAAGATTTTGGATGTAAGCAGAGGTGGTGGTGGAGCCTTTCTTAATTTGCTGGATCTGAGATTTTAGGTGCATAATATTGGAGCGGTTGGATGAGAGAAACCGCTTCTCCAAAGCTACCCAAACGTCGCAGACGTGAGAGAAAGAAACTACTGATTGGAGGACAGGAGAAGAAAGAGTAGAAAACAAAGCCGCAAGAAGTTGTTGATCAGACAAAGTCCAATCAAGAAAAGCGGGATTGGGAGCAGAGATGCCTTGATCATTCAAAAGGATAGAAGATGGTGGAGGTTGAGTTAGAAGAGAATCCACCTGATATGCACGAAGCGTAGTGGAAACCTGCGCGCGCCATAAGAGATAGTTGGACGTATTATCCGTGTTGATCTCAAGTTTTATGGTGATAAGAGAGGTAAGATTGCGAATGAGGTGAAACAGAGGGGAGGAGGAAATATTCGGTGGTGAAGAAGGGGTGATGGATAGTGATGATTCAGTGGTGGAGGAAGAAGCTGATGCCATGTTATGTTGAAGGGAAGAGAGATCAATGAGAGATGAACGTTGGTTCAAGAGCTCTCACCATGGCTCTGATACCATGAAAGATTTGTAAAAAACAGTAAAGAGAAGAAGAGATGTTGAAGAAACTTAATACGTTCAGATAATTTTTCATTGCATCTGACGTCCATCATTTATAACTCATTCGGTTACAATAGATAGTGGGATCGGTTACAATAGATAGTGGGATGGTTACACATGCCAGCAGTTATCTTAACAACAGTTATCCTAACATCCTGCGTTATCAAGTAGTTACAACTACCTGATAACCTCCTGCGTTATCACCGGTGGTGATCGGATCAGACCAGAGTATCGGCCGGGGTGACGGGCTCGCGTCTGGGTTGACATAGAAAGAGAGAGAGAGAGAGAGAGAGAGAGAGAGAGAGAGAGAGAGAGAGAGAGAGAGAGAGAGAGAGAGAGAGAGAGAGAAGGCCGGAGGGGGCCGCTCACCTGCGCACCGCCGGCAGCCAGACGGCGCCGGCCGGAATCAGAGAAGGAGAGAGTAAGGGAGACGGGAGATAGAACTAGGTGAAGGAGGAGATGTCTGATGGGGATTTAAAGGATGGGGGTGAGAGGGAGGACGTTGGATGGGAGTTAGGTGGACGACTGAGATTTAGGGGAAGGGAACGATGGGGTAAGGCTGATGTCAGGTGGGACCTCGTCTTCTTCCGAAAATCTTTAAACCTTTATTATTTTACTTTAAAAAAAATCTTTAAACCTTTATAAATCCATAGTGAATTTATTTCTTATCCGAAAATTATGATTTTCGCTCCTAAAAATCCAGAAAAATCAAATGATTGTTATGAGTTGCACTCGGGTGTCTAACAAGAAGGTTTCATATTACGGAATCACGTCCGATTCAAATCAAGAAAAATTCGAATCACATTATCGTTATCGAGAATATTCAAGTGGCCGTGACTATTGATCCAAAAGTTGAAATTGAGTGAAACAAAATCCGTTAGAATTCTATCAAGGGTGTGAATACCATGACGCTAATATTAATATTATCTCAAAATAATAGTATGATTGTAATTTTTAATATTCTAAAAATCACAGTCATTATAGAGAGAGTGATAAGGAGATCCGGTCTTAGGTTATTGTCAATCAAAGTAAAGAGAGAAGGGAATTTAGGAAGTAAGAGAGAAAGAGAAGAGAAGAAGAAAGAAAAAGATATAAGAGAGAGGCGGTGGCATTCTCCAGATCTCGCTCGGTCGTTCTCCGGTTCTTCATCCAAGTTCCTCGGTGCATCTACCTCGGGTTCTACTTCGACGTGTGCTATCATCTTTATATTTTCTACAGTGGGTGAATCTTTACTTTGTGATTTGTGCGGGTGCTTTGATAGGATCAAAGAGACGATTTGCACGGATCCAACAAACGGTGACACATCGCTTGTGTAATTTCTTGATAGTGATAATCAATATCCTTGATCGTTGGTAATTTCTTGTTGTTTTGTACTATTGTGTGGTTGTTTGAAATTTTTTGTGCTTGTTGTTGGGCATGATCTCCACAGAGCTCCAATCCTTGTTTGTAGCATGATGCTTTAGGAAAGAATCGGTAAATCGGGTCTAGATCGCCTGTCCTTTCGTGCAACAATTGGTATCAAAGCCTGGATCTTGGTTCTGGTCCCAACACAGACCAGACAGTTTAACCGAAACCTAGAGATAATTTGGTTCAAAGTGTGAATTAGCCAGTTTCTATGATAAAACTATTTTTTAAAAAATTATGATAACAATTAGAGAAGTTTCATGCGTTTAGGGCTATAAATGGGTTTAGGGTTGGTCCACCCAGACCTGAAATGTGTGTGTGTGTGCCCAAATCTGGCCTGGGCCTAAATCAAATCATTCGGCTTGACGCGTACCCGACCCAAAACTCGTATATGAAGCTCAAGCCCAAACCCATACCAAACCTGACTCGAACTTCTAGCACGATATATGTCTAAATCCTTTTTTGACATGTTAAAAAGGAGGAAATGGCATTAACTATGAAAAGTACTCAAAGGATATATATATATATATATATATATATATATATATATATATATATATATATATATATATATATATATATATATATATATATAAAGTAATGCTCCTAAATTCTGAGATATTACAACGTGTAAAGTAGATGTTGGCAAAATTATATATATAAAATAAAATTAAAAATTATCATCATTGGTTTGGGCTTTGGGCCAGATTGGCGGTTGTCTATACTCGGCCCATAAGACAATCGGGCTTGAATGTATGAGTCCAACCTGGCCCAAAGCTCAACCTATTCTACCCAAATTAAGTCCAAATCATGTCAGGCCCGACTCGATGGACCTCGGGCTAGCCCATTTACAACCCTATGCTTTGAACATGTGACATAATGGATGAACACTTTTAAAACATCAATGGTTGACCAATCACAACCAATTTTTTTGACATTTATGGTTCCAGTACTTACTATTTTCCTATGATTCGCCTAGTTGAGGCGATTGAACCACCGGTTTGAGCCGGGCCGGGAACCTTTTCAGTTCGATGCCCGGTTCATATTTGAAAACATTGGTATAAATAATATATAAATTTACTATATATTATAGTACTAGTAATGCCCGTGCCTGCCGGCACGCAAAAGATTCAGAGGACAGGGACAATATTTTGAGAAAGTACCAATATTTCAAAAGTGGCAATAAAATATTTCGAGAGCGGCGACAATATTTCGAAGAAGATAACAATATTTAGAGGGTAATAACAATATTTAGTGGGCGGTGATAATATTTTGAGGATGGTGATAATATTTTGTAAGCGGTGATAATCCTCATGTCTGTCGGCACTCTAACGGGGTGATAAAATTGGTTTGGCGACGCCCACAATTGGTTGGGGCACTCTTCTTCGGCTGGAAAGCCCACACTTGGCAAAAACACTATAATTTGTCGATGATCCTCACAGTCAGAAGAAGTGCCCACATTCGGAACTACAACTTCCGCCTTCTGTGGTAAAACACAGTAAGTTTGAGTTGGGCAGCAAAAAATCAGTAGCGGTGTCAACATTTCTCCTCACACCCACCCACATTCGGCAAGAGCGCCCAAATTCGTCTGGGGCACCCACAATCACGGCCTACCGTTGCACCGGTCCCTAATAATATTGCATTTGATCATAGTCCTACGTTACAAATAATGCATCATCTGATCACAGTCTTTCGGTGTACAATGAATGATTCTTTTTTTTTTTGCAGGAGCAATGAATGGTTGTATATCGGATTGGGATGCCGAACGACGGGCCGTGGCCATTGGAGAAGCCGACTGAACAGTACCAGGTTGGTCCCAGCCGCAAAAAAAAAAAGAAGAGAAAATCATGAATAAACAATTCTCATGAATGGATTAATGTGAAAAATTAGAGGTGAATCCCATATAAACAGAGCACATATTTGAAGAAATTCTAAAATATCCGTATGAGAAAAGGCGCGAAATTCTAAAGGAGGGAGGGGTGTTTTGGAGGGTCTGTGGTGGTCAGGTGACGACTGTCGGAGGAGCTCTAGGGTTGGGTGAGTCGCGGATGGCCGCCAGCTGCATAGAAGAAGGAAAGAGAGGCGGGGGGGGGGGGGGGGGAGCGGGGGGAGGAGGAGGTGATGACCTCCTCCTCGCTTTTCGATTGAGTCCACCAAAGGGGGAGAAAGAGGGAGGGGGCTTGGTCGCACCTCCTCGTTGCTATTATTGCCGGAGAGGAGGAGATCCCCCCTCCCATTATTGTTGCTGCACTTTTTCCCAATCAAGAGAGGAGAGGAAGAAATCAATAGGGGGGGAGGAGGTGATGCCCTCCTCCCCACGTTGTTGTTGTCAGAGATGAAGGAGGACGACGCTTGGCTACCCGGAGGAGGGCATCAAGCCCTCCTGTGTACTATACAACCGCAAGGCCCATTGCCCCCATAGCCTATTAACACATTTTGAGTACTGGGGGTCATACCCCTATGTGCTGGGGCCCACTACCAATTAAATATCTCTTGAATCGCAGTTGTATGGTACGCAAGATGTGCTGAAAATTTTCCCCTGAAGGAGGAAATCCCCCTTTCTTTTTGAAGATGTAACGATTGGGTCGTAACAAAGTGCAGCAAAGCAACCGGGCAGCAAAAATGAGTTCGGATCTCCTTCAGTCGGTCAGCCCAGGTTGGTGAGCCTGGCGCGCATCACCGCCGCACGCAGTCGGCTGAAGTACGATTCACTTTTGGGCCGACTGACATCATGTGGCTGTGATGTGTGTAGACCCACCGACTAGGGCCGACCGACTGGAAGAGATCTGAATTCAGTAAGATTGTAAGAATGCTCTCAAGAGGCACACATCTTTGTAGGAAAAAGAGCCAACCATAAGTGGCCTCTGCTTTGGGACTTGCATAGTTGGCCCGCCCCAGCACTTAGAGCGTGATGATAGGCTCTGGGCAACGATTGTAGCGTATGCACAATTTGCTAAATTTTTTTCTCCTGTTCATCTTCCCATTCACAACAATGCTATTCAATCCGAATGTTCAACCAGAATGACATGGCTTCCAATCATAGCGTCCCTCTGGTTGCATTGTAGAGGCTGCATGATTCATGATCGGGGCTGGGTGCAATGGTCTGTAATTACGACAGGTCATTATGGTTAAAAAAAATGGTAATGGAATTTGGTTAAAACGTTCGCCAAAAAATAACATAAATCACAACAGTCATAGCAGAAAGCAATCAATGATCAGATTGTCCCCACGTCGCTACTCACATCTCTTTTTATTTGGTGCCAAAAGGTTCCCAACCGGTAGCTCTTCAAAAAAATTCAAAAAAATACAAAATCTCTCTCTCTCTCTCTCTCTCTCTCTCTAATTCTCTTCTTCTCCTCTCCTCTCTCTTTCCATTTGAGAGAGATACACATGGCATGACCCCATTGGGCCACAAGAAGTTAGCCCAATAAAAAAGACGCGTGGACAATCATGATATGAGCAGGCATATCCCCGTTCTTTTACAATAAAGCCCTCTAATATATTTAAATTTTAATTTTTTACAATCAAGTCCGTTTATTGTTTGTTTGTTCATTCTCTTCAATCCCACCCTCCATCTTAAATTAATTAAATTTTAACCGTTCTTTTTCTCTCGCCAAAAATGAATCATACTTATCCTAACCCTCTTTTATATATCAGCCCCTCTTACCCCCTCCCAATTGTAGATCATGACCGTTGTTTGTATCCGATAAAACCCTATTCTTTTATATAGATAGATTGATTTAGATTTCATTTTGTTTAATTTAAAACATTTGAATCGATAACCCTTTGCTTCCAAGTCTCCCAACCACAGATCCTGTGACGGAGAAACCCACCCGTCAGTGCATTTATACCCCACCGACAGACCGACTTGGACCCCTCTCCGGTTAATCCTTTCCCTCAGTTCACTAGGTCGGGGTGCTTGCGGGTTGCCATTGCGTGCCTATGATGCACGCTTAGAGACGGGAGGAATCACAACTGTTTGATTGAGTCAAGGTTTGGATGGGTGGTGCTGCTTCGTGGGTTTGATTCCTCTCCATTGATAAACGTCTCTCTCCCTGTCGGTCGCTGACGATTTCGGGAGCATATATGGCTATTCAAAAATGAACGATCACGATCTATGGTCATGAAATGACCTAAGAGGGATGCCACCACTTCCGACCACCGTTCACCATCTGTCGTCGTCGATCGGCCACCGCACCCGTCACTAGCCTGCCACCATCCCCGCCGTAGCTGCCGACCACCCCTATCGACCAACAGTCACCACCTGCAGTCAACAACGGCACCAACTGGTGGCCAATCCAAAAATGAACGGTCAATCTATGACCATGAAATGACCCAAGAGGGATGCCGCCACTTCTGGCCACCGTTCACCACCTGTCGTCGCCGGTCAGCCACCGCACTTGTCATCGGCTTGCCACCGTCCCCGCCGTAGCGGTCGACCACCCCTATCGACCAACGGCCACCACCTGCTGTCACCAACGGCGGCAAGTGGTGGCCGACGATCGATAGGGGTGGTCAGCGGCAGTGACCGTCGTCGACGAGGCAGCCGGTAGGCGATGGCGGCAACCGACAGGTGGTGGGTGGCGGCCGGGGGTGGTGGCATCCAGGGACGAATCTAGAAATCGAACATTGGAGGGGCGAAGTTAGAAAAATCTTTGGAGGACAGGGGTCTTAATTTTTGCTAAAAATTCAGAGGGGATGAACTTATATAATTTTAAAATAAACGTAACTGATACTACTATAATAAGGGGTTCTTTTTCGAGTCTAGGGGCGGATCACCCCTACAACCCCCCTGGATCCATCCCTGGTGGCATCCCCTTGGGTTCATCACATTGCCAAAGATCGTGACCGTTCATTTTCTAATCACCACATGTCGCTACACAAATCGTCACCGGCCGATAGGAGAGATCATCCCGGAGAGCAGTCGAGCCCTTCACTGCTTCAACTGTCTGGGATGCGCTCCGGGCCTCGACCGAGGGAACCGAGGGAAGGGACGTACCGTAGTGGAGTCGAACACGAACTATGCTTACATCCTAAGCGAACCCTCAAAGCCGTTAGATTCCCCCCACGTACCCACACCCGCGCTGCCAGAAGTCGAGGCGGGGGAGCGCAAAGCCAGCATCGAGCGACAGCGGGTAGAGAGAGAGAGAGAGAGAGAGATAAACAGAGAGAGAGATAAATAGAGAGAGAGAAAGAGAGAGAGACCGATGATAAATAAAGGGTCGATGATGGATCCCTTGCTAACTCGCCGCTTCGCTGCTCTGCTCTTGGTGTTCTCTTGGTCGCTCTGCTCCATAGCTTCAGGGTTCCATCTCGCGGGGGACGAGAGCTCGTTGGTGGTGATGGCCACCCTCGGCGGCGTGCGTGAATCGGAGGGCGATCGGAACAGCGCCGAGGTCGAGAATCTCGCCCGGTTCGCCGTCGACGAGCACAACAAGAAGGAGGTCTGCTCTCTCGCTCTTGATTTCTTTCTCTTTCTCCTCCCCCCTCTCTGTTTTCTGATCTAATGGGTTTTTTTTTTTTATATATATGAATGGATCATGAAGAATGCCCTTCTCGAGTTCGTGAGCGTGGTGAAGGCAAAAGAGCAGGTGGTGGCGGGCACTCTGCACCACCTGACCGTGGAGGCGATCGATGCCGGCAAGAAGAAGCTGTACGAGGCCAAGGTCTGGGTCAAGCCGTGGCTCCACTTCAAGGAGCTACAGGAATTCAGGCATGCGGGCGGGGACGACGCCGCCCCCTCCGTCACCCCTTCGGACCTCGGTGCCAGGCCAGGTAAACGTTTGTCATCTAACTTTGTGAAGACATTGATCGATTTGTTGGATTGTGTTAGATACCCTCACACCCCAAAACCCGGGTCGTAAGGGGAGGTCCACATCGGGGTATATTAAGCGGGTGATGGATGTCTCCCTCACCGATGTGGGACTGTTCGTCAACACTCCCCCTCACACGGATCACGCGTGGCAAGGATCCTCCAAGGCACGATCGGTGGGGAGCATCCGGAGACAGGCCAGCTCATACCATGTTAGATACCCTCACCCCCCAAAACCCGGGTCGTAAGGGGAGGTCCACAGGGGGGTGATGGATGCCTCCCTCACCGATGTGGGACTATTCGTCAACAGATTGATGGATGAAATGCTATAGAATTTTGGGGACACGACTACACCTCTTTTGTTAAGCCCTTGATTGCGATTCTCCTCAGCTAATTAGGGGATTCGGGGATACAACACATAATATTTGACCCGAAAATCTGAAAAAATAATTGAAGCGAATTAATATGGAACCCTTTATATTGAGACTAAAATCCCCTTACTACTTGCGCAAAATTTCTTGCAATGGAATTAAAGGCTAGGGAATGACTCCCATTTCTCGGTGAAGTTCTCAATGAAGAAACTATGGCTAGACAAATGAATTTCGAGTAAGTGTGGGACTCCACCAAGGATCAACTTTAAGCCCATATATTTTTCCTCGTCATTGATGAACTCACTGCAAATTTTTTAGAAGAAGTACCATGATACATATTATATGTATATGATATCATAGTCACCAAGTTCTCCGTTTTCTTTGAAAAAAATATATTTAAAACGCAGAATATTTCTCAGCCGATTAATAGCTGTCTTATACCCTGAACTTAATATATCAAAAAATTCGGCATTTTTTTACCTGTTTTTTTTTTTTTAAATCGTGTTTAAAATGCCAAATTTGGCGACATCTCGTCTTTTCTCTATCCCATATTTTGTAGCCTTCCGTGGGGCACACAAGCTCATTATGCACAAAATCTATGTTAAGGATTTATATTGATTTGTTTATATGTAATGTTATATGTATGTGAGTCATGCGACTTAGGTGCTTATTTGCATGGACTTTGAACTATAACTATATATATGCCACATTCTAATATAATGACGCTTCCTTGTGCTCAAGTCCCTTACATTGGGTTTCATTGTTCAGAGACAATTTTCTACCCTTAGCTTTGTTCGTCTTGATTATCATAGATCTCATCATTAAGTTTTAATCATTCTTATTAACTATAGATTGAATTGTTGTCCTATGAATCCAATGTTCTCAATGTTTTAGTTGCTTAAATGTAAGCTAAAAAGTTGACTCAAAGGTCCTGAACTTGTCGATTTTTTTTAAACTTCACTCTCGCCAATTAAATCCCTAACCTGAATTTTTTCCCCGATTTTTTCTCTTAACGTTTTGATTTTTGCCGAACTTTTTTGAGTTTTGCTCTCGCCGGCTTATTATTTTACCCAGACTTGGTGACTATGGATGATATATTGTTAGTCGATGAGACAATGATTGGGTTAAATGCTAAATTAAAATTGTGGAGGAGGATTTTCGAAGATAAGAGCTTAAAAATAAGTTGAGCTAAAACAGAATATAGGGAGTGCAATTTAATACAAATAATAATGATAAGAAATTGATTTCACAATTGATGTCCAAGGAGTACAATAATGTGATTGTTTTTCGTATATTGGGTCTGTTATACAAAAGAATGAAATGATATATGATATACAAAAAGAATTAGAGCTCATTGGCTGAAGTGGAGAGGAGCCTTGGGAGTGCTATGATTGACACATGCCTTTAAAACTTAAGGATAAATTTTACAAAACAACAATAAGACCCACAATGTTATATGGTTCAGAATGTTGGCACTTAAAGAGATCTCAAGTTTATAAGATGAGCATGGTGCAGATAAACTAGGAATAATATAGTGAGGAATGCGTGTATAAGAGAGAGTTGAAGTGACACCTATTGAGGACAAGATAATGGTGAACATATTAAGATGGTTTGGGGAAGTACAACGTAGACCAGAGGTGGCCTCGATAAGGAGAGGGTTCCAGATTATTGTGAATGTTCAAGGAGGAGGGAAATACGTAAAATAACATTAATGGAAGTTAGAAAATACATGAAATTTTTTTTATTGACAACATATATAACCTTAAATAAAAATGAATGTCGAAGAAAATGAATTCATAAAGCCCGACCCCAAGTAGATGGGAAATGTGACTCAGGACCAGTTGGACTGTTGGGATCGACACCGGATTGAGAGCACATGACGAGATTGGGACGACCTCGGGTGAGTATTGCAGGCGTAGGAGGCCGGAGGGGCCTCGGGCGGCCGCACGGGGAGGGAAGACCTGGCGTGAGCTAGCGTTGGGGCGGTCGGAGGAGGCTAGCCGGTGCGGGTGGTAGCCTGATGCGGACGGCAGTCGACGGGGCTGTGGGCGGTGACCGACGGGGCAGCGGACGACGGTCGAAGGGGCTGCAGGCGACTGGCTGGGTCACAGGAGGCAGCTAACCAGGCTGCGGGCGTGGCCGGGGTTGGGTTCGGCTTGTCTAGCGGGGCTCGTGCGGGTTGTGCAACAGAGGAGGAAAAGGAGAGAGGGGGTGGGCTGTTTGGTGGTTTGCAGGTAACAAAGAAGAGAAAAGAGAAAAGAAAGAGAGATGTCAGGGAGAGAGGGATGCGGCCTCGGAATCCACCGAAAAGAAGGCAAATTTTAATTCATCATTCAATGCCCTGTGTACAACCTTCTGCCCTCTTTTGTCTCCAAAGCAACAACTGACAATAACCCCCCCTAACATATAACTAACAACCCACCACCACTAATATTTAAACTACTAACATACAACTGCCAACAACCCTCCACTAACATTTACACTATCCACTAGGACCACCATCACAAATGAACGGAAATAACTAAAAGAAACAATAGCAACACATATTTACAAACAATCCCTTGCGGTTTTTAAAATAGCAAATAACCCCTTCTGGACCTCAAAACAGCAATTGGGCCAAATATGTGATGGGCCCGTCATCCTCCAATCCATCGAGTTATTTGGCATGCAATTCCTTATCGATGGCTCAGATGCTCCGCATCAAACTTCCCGACTTCGAAAGAACTCGACCACGAGTTCTAAGTAGTCATGGCATGTGGCCAAGTCTGACTCACCAGGATCACCAAAGGACTGCCTTGTAACTTGCAACTGGTGGTGGAGGCCCAAAAGGAAGTGGCGTGCGGCACACAACATTCACCACTTAGGTCCCACACCAACAATCGAATGGAAGTGCTGGAGGACCTAGCGTCGGTGAAGGGCTGATGCGAGCTGTAGCATACGGTCATTCTCGCAGACAGAAGGAGTGATTAGAAGGTGCACACACCCAACTGCTGCTGGAGAAGTAGCAAGACCGTTGGTGGTCGGTCTGTCCCGAGAAAGTCAACATACTGACGAAGAAACGGCCCCTGGAGTTAATCGTTAGTCACGTT
Source organism: Chamaelirium japonicum (assembly GCA_947650365.1). Taxonomy (NCBI): domain Eukaryota; kingdom Viridiplantae; phylum Streptophyta; class Magnoliopsida; order Liliales; family Melanthiaceae; genus Chamaelirium; species Chamaelirium japonicum. The sequence continues at coordinate 68,996,154 of OX393551.1, read as the reverse complement.
AGTGGCACATCCAATGTAGGCGAGGGCTCCACTGATGGTAAGGTCGTCGGCAATGACCACCAATGGTGGAGGCTCCTCAGCTGATAGCACTGGAGGTGGAGAGATCGGCTGTGCTGACACCATAACTGGTGGCATGAGTGGTGAGGAAGACCCCTCTGGCGGTGGCGATTGCTCTGAAAGCACTAGTACAGGTGGAGCCGTCAACGATGAAGACTTTTTAGTGGATAAAGAATGGAAGAACTCGGCTCGACTCCGTTGTTTAGCAAGATCCTCGTTCCGTAGTCGTCGCCAAGCTATCTCAACCTCGATATCGTCAAGAACTCGGTGAGTCAAGTTCTGTAATCTTCGATCGTTGATTGATTTGTAAAACCCAATCCGTGAACAGTTTTGCCGGTAAGTCGAGAGGTAGCTCTCTGTTCAACATGGGAATGAATGACAATATTCAAACGAGACGTTGGAGAGCGAAAGAGACAAAATGGATGCGGGTTGAGTTATCGGATAAAACACTTGTAAACATCTGTCTTGATTGTATAAAGGGGATAGAAAGACTTAGGAGCATGAGTTGATCGAGCCTAGACGGGCCAGTCATGATGATAGAACATCATGACAATGACTCTGATACCAAATTGACGCAGGACCAGTTGGACTGCTGGGATCGACACCGGATTGAGAGCACAAGACGAGATCGGGACGACCTTGGGTGAGTATTGCAGGCGTAGGAGGAGGCCGGAGGGGCCTCGGGCAGCAGCACGAGGTGGGAAGACCTGGCGTGGGCTAGCGTCGGGGCGGTCGGAGGAGGCCAGCCGTTGCGGGCGGCGGCCTGATGAGGACGGTAGCCGACGTGGCTGCAGGCGGCAGCCCGACGGGACAGCGGGCGGTGACCGACGGGGTCACGGACGACGATCGACGGGGCCGCGGGCGACCGGCTAAGTCGTGGGCGGTAGCCGACCAGGTTGCAAGCGTGGCCGGGGCTGGGCTTGGCTCGTCCGGTGGGGCTCGTGCGGGTCGTGCAGCAGAGGAGGAAAGTGAGGGGGTGGGCTGTTCGGTGGTTCGTAGGTAACAGAGAAGAGAGAGAGAGAAAAGAAAAGAAAGAGAGATGTCAGGGAGAAAGGGATGGGGCCTCGGAATCCACCGAAAAGAAGGCAAATTTTATTTCATCATTCAATGCCCTATGTACAACCTTCTGCCCTCTTTTGTCTCCAAAGCAACAGCTGACAATACCCCCCCCCCCCCCCCCCCAAACATATAACTGACAACCCCCCACTAACATTTAAACTACTAACATACAACTGACAACAACCTCTCACTAACATTTAAACTACCTACTAGGATCACCATCACAAATGAACAAAATAACTAAAAGAAACAGTAGCAATATATATTTACAAACAACCCCTTGCGGCTTTCCAAATAGCAAATAACCACTTCTGGTCCTCAAAGCAGCAATTGGGCCAAATATGTGATTGGCTCGTCATCCTCCGATCCATTGAGTCATTTGGCATGCAATCCCTTATCGATGGCTCAGATGCTCCGCCTCAGATTGTATGCCAAATGACTCAATGCATCGGAGGATGACGGGCCCATCACAAATTTGGCTCAATTGCTGCTTTGAGGTCCAGAAGGGGTTATTTCCTATTAGGAAAGCCGCAAGGGGTAGTTTGTAAATATGTATTGCTACTGTTTCTTTTAGTTATTTTCGTTCATTTGTGATGGTGGTTCTAGTGGGTAGTTTAAATCTTAGTGGGGGTCTGATGTCAGTTGTATGTTACTAGTTTAAATGTTAGTAGAGGTTGTTGTCAGTTATATGTTAGTTTTTTTTTTTTTTTTTTTGGGGGGGGGGGTTATTTTCAGTTGTTTCTTTGGAGACAAAAGAAGGCAGAAGGTTGTACACAGGGCATTGAATGATGAATTAAAATTTACCTTATTTTCGGTGGATTACGAGGCCCCATCCCTCTCTCCCTGGCATCTCTTTCTTTTCTTTCTTTCTTCTCTGTTACCTGTGAACCATCGAACCCACCCCCTCTCCCTTTCCTCCCTGCTGTACTACCCGCATGAGCCCCGCCGGACGAGTAGAGCCCAGCCCCGGCCACTCCCGCAGTCTGGTCGGTCACCGTCCGTGGCCCCATCGGTCACCGCCCATTGTCCTGTCGGCTGCCGCCCGCAGTCCCGTCGTTTGCATTAGGCCGCCGTCTGCACCGGCTGGCCTCCTCTGACCGCCTCGACGCTAGCCTACGCCATGTCTTCCCTCCCTGTGTGGCCGCCCGAGGTCCCTCCAGCCTCCTACGCCTGCAATACTCATCCGAGGTCGTCCCGATCTCGTCTTGTGCTCTCAATACGGTGTCGATCCCAACAGTCCAACTGGTCATGCTTCAATTTGGTATCAGAGCCCTTGCCATGATGTTCTATTATCATGACCGGTCCGTTCAGGCTCGATCAACTCATGCTCCTAAGTCTTTCTATGCCCTTCATGCAATCGAGACGGAAGTTTACAAGTGTTTTATCCGACAGCTCAACGCGTATTCATTTTGTCTCTTTCGCTCTCTAATGTCCCGTTTGAATATTGTCATTCATTTCCATGTTGAACAGAGAGCTACCTCTCTCGGCCTACCGGCAAAATCGTTCACGGATTGGATTTTACGTATGCATCTACGATCGGAGATTACAGAGCTTGAGACTCGCCGAGTTCTTGAGGATATCAAGAATGAGATAGCTTGGCGACGACTACGGAACAAGGATCTTGCTAAACGACATATTTGGGCCGAGTTCTTCCATTCCTTATCCACTAAAAAGTCTCTGTCTCCATTGTTGACGGCTCCACCCGTACCGTTGCCTTCAGCACAATTGCCACCGCCGGGGGGGTCTTCCTCACCACTCATGCCACCAGTTACGGTGCCGGCACTGCCGATCCCTCCACCTCCAGTGCTATCAGCTAAGAAGCCTCCACCACTGGTGGAGTCATTGCCGACGACCTTACCATCAGCGGAGCCTTCTCCTACAGTGGATGTGTCACTAACGATTAACTCCAGCGGGCCCTTTCTTCGTCAGTATGTTGACTTTCTCGGGACAGACCGACCACCAACGACCTCGCTACTTCTCTAGCAGTAGTTGGGTGTGTGCACCTTCCAGTCACTCCTTCCGTCTGCCCTGATGACCGTATGCTACAGGTCGCATCTGCCCTTCACTGACGCTAGGTCCTCTAGCACCTTCATTCGATTGTTGGTGTGGGACCTAGGTGGTGAATGTTATGTGTCGCGCCACTTCCTTTTGGGCCTCCACCAATTGCAGGTTTCAGGGCACTCCTTTGGTGATCCTAGTGAGTTAGACTTGGCTACATGCCATGACTACCTAGAACTCGTGGTCGAGTTCTTTCGAAGTCGGAAAGTTTGATGCGGAGCATCTGAGCCATCGATAAGGGATTGCATGCCAAATGACTCAATTGATAGGATGATGACGAGCCCATCACATATTTGGCCCAATTACTACTTTGAGGTCCAGAAGGGGTTATTTACTATTTGGAAAACCTCAAGGGGTTGTTTGTAAATATGTATTGCTATTGTTTCTTTTAGTTATTTTCGTTCATTTGTGATGGTGGTCCTAGTGGGTAGTTTAAATGTTAGTGGGGGGTTGTTGTCAGTTGTATGTTAGTAGTTTAAATTCTCATCAGGGATTGTTGTCAATTATATGTTGGGGGGGGGGGGGGGGGGGGGGTTATTGTCAGTTGTTGCTTTTGAGACAAAAGAGGGCAGAAGGTCATACACAGGGCATTGAATGATGAATTAAAATTTGTTTTCTTTTCGGTGGATTCCGAGACCCAATCCCTCTCCCTGGAATCTTTCTTTTTTCTTTTCTCTTTCTCTATTACCTGCGAACCACCGGACAGCCCACCCCCTCTCTCCCTTTCCTCTGCAGCATGACCCACACGAGCCGGACGAACCTAGCCCAGCCCCGGCCATGCCCGCAGCCTGGTCGGCTGCCGCTCACGACCCAGCCGGCCGCCCGCGGTTCCGTCGACCGCCGTCCGCGGCCTCGTCGGTCACCGCCCGCTGTCTCGTCAGCTGCCTCCCGCAACCCCGTCGGCCGCCGTCTGCATCAGGCCGTCGCCCGCACCGGCTGGCCTCCTCCGACCGTCCCGACGCTAACCCACGCTAGGTCTTCCCTCTCCGTGCGGCCGCCCATGGCCCCTCCGGCCTCCTATGCCAGCAATACTCACATGAGATCGTCTCGATCTCGTCTTGTGCTCTTAATCCAGTGTCGATCCCAGCAGTCCAATTGGTCCTGCGTCACAATCCCTTATCGATGGCTCAGATGCTCCGCATCAACATGGCTTGATGGTTATGATTATAGTCTGTTTGTTCTCAATCATTTGGATGATATAACTACGTGGAAGCTCTATTCTTTCATCATCCCTTCATCATTTTAAGTTTAAAAGTTTTCAATATATATGTTAGGAGTGCTAACATTTTTCTAAGGCCTATATTTTCCAATTGTTCAAAAGAACCTAGGTAGTACTATTCAATTACAAAATAATTCTCAGATCATGGATTGTTTTATTACTTAATTAATCTAGTGAAGAGTAATTTATGTTGTCAACTGATGTAACCCAAATGTAGACCCAAGGTTTACAAAAGGTTTCAAATCCGGATTACAACTGCAAAATCTGCATCTAATGCAAGAAATTTGTGGTTTTTGTTATTATGGTCGAAATAACTTTGGGGTCAATTGAAAACCTATATGTCAAGGAAAAGAAGAGAAGTAGGGAAGCAAAGTGATGTGGAGCATCTGATACGAACAAGTTTTAGTGTCAGATCAACATTGCACACGCCCCGAAGCTTGATTAAAAGAATAATAAGTCATTTTCGGAATTAAAAAAATCATAAAAATAGTATTTTCGGAATAAAATATTAATTTCGAAATAAAATAATTATTTAATTTTGAAATGATATATAAAAGATCCTAGTAAGAACAAAAGAGGAGAAAACAAATTGAATGAGGAGTTTGGGAATATCGATAGGACTATTGATGTATTTTTCTATGGTCCCAAGCTAACTTGGAAATTGCTACCTGTGTTTTTCTGAGTTCCCATGCTCTTATTTTTGAAATTCATAGGTCCTATCAAGTATATGAAGACAATGAGAGTCACTGAAAAGCCCAGTCAGTTCCTTTCAGTTTACTCACACCAGTGAGGACTTTTCTATACTACTAATTGATCGTGTTTGACCGAGACTTGGAGATGACTATGCTTGTATCAACTGTCAATGGCTTTGAAACTTGAAAGCTGAATATTCTTCAGTTTCATAACTTTCATGACTTAGACAAGTTGTGTGGTTAAAATTCTATCTTAAAATTTGTCTTGCATGATTATATCATGATATGATTTGAGTTTTTTTTTTTTAAATTTTGATTTGTATACCACTAGTGCATGCCTGTGCCTGTCGGCACTGCAGCGGGCTGCCTTCGGCGGCAACACACCTGCCAACAATGCAACGGGCCGCCTTCGGCGGCAAGACTCCCCCCCGATTGGCATGAAGCAGGCAACCACCGCCCCGCCCAGTCCCCCATCCCCCGAACCCAAATCGTTTCCCCCATTATCTGCCCCATCGTCTACCCCCAAGTCACAGTCGTTCGTTGCACCCATACCCGACCCCTGCATCGCACTCAGTCCGAACCGGCAGGCAAAGAAACAGATGTGATTGGCCCCCCGACATATGCTCCAGGTTGTACCTGATCACTGTAGTCACAGTCGTTCGTTGCACCCATACCCGACCCCTGCATCGCACTCAGTCCGAACCGGCAGGCAAAGAAACAGATGTGATTGGCCCCCCGACATATGCTCCACGTTGTACCTGATCACTGTCGTCCCTTTGCCTACCGGTTGAGATGAGTGCGATGCACCGGTTAGGTCTGGATGCAACAGACGACTATGACTTCGGGGGCAAACGATACGGAAGAGAAATGTAGTCGAAGATTTGGGTTCCCAATCTTTCTCTTATTTTCTCTTTTAAATCAAACCTGATCCCTTGTTATATATGCATGCCCGTGCCGATTGGCACGAAGCGGGAGCCTTCGGTGCGCCTCCCCCCCCCCCCCCCCCCCCGCCCCACTCCCCTCATGCCCCCACTCCCAGATAGAGAGAGAGAGGGGAGAGAGAGAGAGATTTATTTTAGGTAAGTGATTTTAGACTAAACTTCAAGGGGGTAAGCACAAAATGATGCATACTAATTGATAAAGGCTAAATTCTTGTTGAAGCTTATGCACAGTGCGGCGGCGAAGGTGGCCACAGTGGCCAATAGCCTTAGTAGCAGATGGGCTTTGAGTTCGGACCGGATTTGGATAGACCTTGACCGACCCAATCTATCCTAATTGACAGGTTAGACATAGAGGTAGATGGCAAGAGTTCAAATCTACTCCGATCGGTCAGCCCAGTTCGTGGGCCCGGAGCTCATTACAGCCACACACCCCCCATCGATTGGAGTGCAATTCACTTTGGATCCCTTGCTATGGTACGGCCGTGATGTGTGCCAGGCCGGGTCGACCAACTGTAAGTGATTTGAACTAAGGAAAAAATTTTCAGCACATTCTTCGTGCCAAATGAAAAAAAAAATAGAGATGAAGATAATAAGATTTAGATTAAATGAAAACAAACAGCACGACCTCTCCACTTTCGCTCCCTCCACCCTGAAGGATCGAGATCCAACATCTACATAGAGATTCATCGTCTCTGTAGAGTCCGTACAGCTCGTCACCAGATCAAATGCCTGGTTTCCACATACCCACATAAAAACCAGTACTCCTAGCCGACCCACATTCTGAAACTCCTCCATTTCCGGAGCAGAACAACAAAGAACCAACAAAAGTGAAGCTTGGTTTTCAAGAAAATCCACATTAAGTCCAGTCGAAGTATCTAAGAAGAAAACAAACTAAGAATCGGAGCATAGCTCCCGTAGCAAGCGATCCAACGTCCAAGAGCACGATTTTAAGTATGAAACCCGGCAAGAGAGAGAGAGAGAGAGACAGAGAGAGAGAGAGAGAGATGGATACATATATACATAAAACTTGCTTCTTTTAATGATGTCTCAAGCACACAGAGAAGAAGGTTAGCTAGACAGAGTTATGAGGCAGCCTTCTATACATTTACAATTAGGTGAGGAGAAGGAAAGAAGCAGATGCTAGCCAAACAGGTTTCTGAGGGATCAGCTATGCCTGATCTATTTTCACATTAATTGTTGATCTCATTGCGAGATCTCACCACCGATCTCGAAGAACAAAGCCCAAGTTTTTTTATTGAATTATATATAAGAATGGCAATAGGCTAGGTATGGAAATTGATTTTTGTGATTTTTTAATAAGCTTAACACCTCCCATTCAGGGACAAAATCATGATTTTATATTAAGAGGGGTCAAAGCATAATAATTTCATTTGGGATGGGGGGAGCAAAGCATGAAACAAATTTTTTTGTATACTAAGATTCAAGACATTTATTATATAATTTTTTTCAAAAACAATAATTGTAGGGGGGGGGGGGGGGGGTCATGGCCCCCCTTAGCCCATACATAGCTCCATAACTACCCCATTTACAATATTAATAGGGATTTAAAACCCGAATCCGATCCATTGCCATCAGGCCCACCCTAATTACATCCTCACTTTTATGTTGAAATTTGAGTTACACCCCCCACTTTTAACTGGTTGCTCATTGCCAAGTGACGGATTGAAGGTAAAGTCAAGTTTTTAGAAAGTGGGGGTGTAACACAAATTTCGATATTAAAAGGGTATAAGTCAAAAAACCATTTGGAGGAGATCCGAACTCATTTGGAGTGGCAGACGTAATGCCACATCAGCAACTTTAAAGGGTTGAGAGAGAGAGAGAGAGGAACCCCACCAGCTGGGTGGGTTGAGAGAGATAGAGAGAGAACTGGGTTCGGGTCAGGTTAGAGAGAGAGAGAGAGGAACCCCACTAGCTGGTTGGGTTGAGAGAGAGAGAGAGAACTGGGTTCGAGTCAGGTTAGAGAGAGAGACAGAGGAACCCCACCAGCGGGTTGGGTTGAGAGAAATAGAGAGAGAACTGGGTTTTGAGAGAGAGAGAGAGAGAGACAGAGAGAGAGATAGAAGAGGGGGTTTGGGGTGGAGGTGGGGGTTTTGGTTTAGAGAGAGTGATTTTTTTTAAAAATACAGAGATATAGAAAGAGAGGGAGTTGGTTTGTGATGGGGAAGTAAACAGAGGGTGGGGAAGTAACAGAGATAGAGAAAGAGAAAGATGCTTTGGTAGTATGAAGATAGAGAGAGATCGGAATAGGGCTTCCTCGACCAACCTGAACCCAAAAACAAAAAACAAAAATCTGAGAACCTGGGGAGGGAGAGAGAGAGAACCTGGGGGGTTTAGAGAGAGAGTGGTTTGAACCTGCGGTGGTGATCGGAATAGTGCTGCCTCGACCAACCTGAAACAAAAAACAAAAAATAAAAAGATTTAGACAGAGGAGAGAGAGAGATCGGGTGGGAGTGGGGGTGGGGGTTTAGAGAGAGATGTTTGAACATGGATCGTGGAGATCGGAATAGTGCTTCCTCGACCAACCTGAAACCTGAAACAAAAAAAAAAAATCAGAGAACCTGGGGGTTAACTTAGGGGGTAGAGAGAGAGAGAGAGAGAGAGAGAGAGAGAGAGAGAGAGAGAGAGAGAGAGAGGGGAGGAACCTCGGTGGTGCAGGTTGAGGGGAAGAGAGAATTTAGGGGGGTTTTTTTATCCGGGGTCGGTTAGAGAGAGAGAATTAGGGTGGGTTTCAGAGATAAATCGTGGGTAAAGAGGAGAGAGAGAGACGGTGAGAGAGAAAAGAGGAGAGAGAATCGGAGAGAGATTGTTGGGACGAGGAGAGAGAGGGAAAGATCGTGGGAATCGGTTGTTAGCGGGGCCGGGATTTAAGGGGTGTTTTGATCCGTTCGATTTGATCAAACGGATACCTCCAAATAGCTTGAGGATCTGAGGAAAGAGAGTGTGTTTGACCCATACAATCAGATCGGATGAACAACTTGTCTCCGAAAGTTGTCTCGCATGATTTTGAGGGTGGCAGGGTCGTAAATAATCCGAACTACCCTAACATGTTATATTTTGTATACCATGCTCGTGTCTTATTTCATTGCAATTTGCAAATCACTACCAATTCATTGAAAATCATTATCCTAGGTTTTTGCTTTCATTTTTTAAAAAACATCCGTATCGAGGCCTTGAGGGGTTTATTGTTAAGGGGGACTTGCATGATGCATGCATGGTACTTATTTGTTTGATTTGTTATTGTATGTGTATGACTTGATCACACTCCATCTCTCTTTAATTTGCTTGCCACATTGCACTGTGTCGTAAATTATTCATTTGATATTAATATTATTGACAAGTGATATCCAAAATTCGAGAATATGTATCCAAAATTTGAGATTGTCAAGATAGATTGATTTACATAAAGAGTGATACTTCTGAAATAGGGGGAGATTGTCAAGTTTTAGCGTGTTTGTAATTGGGAATTCATTGGGACCTTAAGTCCATAAAGATCTATCACATTTTGAAATCTTATGGATGAGATTAATTGAGTAGCCATCAAAGTGATCCGATTATAGAAGCTCATGGGGCATTTGAATGTGACCAACTCACATTTTATTCTCATCAAATTATTTCCTCTACGTTGCTTTTAAATGAAGAAGTGCTTAAGAAAAGGGTGTTTGGATTTTACTGGGTAATGTTCACGGCCCAAAGGATGGTCATTTCCTAGTTTTATAGAAACAAAATAAGTTGGTTGATGTCAATCACATGGACTTGTTATGGATTTATCAGCCCACAGGTAGTTAAATCCTATAGGATTTATGTTGTTTATAATTAGCTAACTTTATGTTGATTTTAATCGCCGGAAGAGATGACCACTTTGTATATTACAATCTTGCCCAAAGGTTGAGATTGCAATGATACGTCAGGTCTCTCACTAGAGGTGCTTAACTGGATTAAATTGTGCAACTTTGGGACTTTGATTGGAAGCTAGTAAAGTCACATTTAATATTATTCATACATGATTTTACTATTTTTCGTTATGTGTAACTTTGGGACTTGGATTGGAAGCCAGTAAAGTCATATTTAATATTATTCATACATGATTTTACTATTTTTCGTTAATTTTAGACTGTTTGTAAGCACCGTATGGTTATAAAACAGTTTTGAAGTCTGCCTCTTTGATCAACCAGTTGTCTGGGATCCAAACTTCAACTGGATCAAATTTTAAAAAATAGAAGCTGGACTAAAATTGTGCTTGGGATTTTGGTTCTTGACATTACATTAAGAGAAGATAAGGCAGCATTGTCTTCTGAGGCAAACATTGAAGAAGAAAATGTTAAATCTGAGAAGCGGGAATTACTATGATGGACCTGCTGGTTTAGGTTGCATTCCATTGCAGACTGTATTGAAGGAGAGATTATCAAAACTGAAGGTGATAAGGAATTACCAAAAGCGTTAGTTGAAAGGTATACTGCTGCAGTTAATGGTGCGGCTGAAACTTTGACAGACAACTTGGTTAATGTGAGATAAAATTGTTAAGAAAATGTACATGAGCATATTATGGAGATGTCTCATATTGAAAACTGCACATGGGCGGTTGGGGTATGCTTTAGTGATGTTCTTCTGGTTCGCCTGGTACTTATATATCTTCCTGCACAATTTGGATTCCTGGATCTTGGCTGTAACACACAAGATGCAAGATGGAATGCAATCATGTTCAGGAAAATAAGAAGGGGGGGCATCTTAAAAGAAAATTTGAGTTTCCTCAATTTGTAAGTATAGAGCCAGTGAAAAAGGAATTCAAAAGAAATGGGAATCCGGAGGGAAAGGAAAGAAAATTTGTGTGCAAAAGCAAGAACAAATTTTGACCAAGAAATATCAAACTTCCACTCAACTAGATCAAACACCAAAGAGCAATGTGTTTGCTTTTTATATTTCGTAGAAATAAGGGTCTTTTTGTAAATTATAAGAAATTAAACTATGGAGAAGTAGGCTTAGTTTCAACCGGTGTGCACTCAATCTTCCATAGACAGAATAAATTTGTGACGTAATAAAGAATTTATATTCGTAACATATTGGTCTAAGGCCATCTTTCCCATGATACATACACCTCCCTTTTTTTTTTTCTGACCCCAATTTAAAAACATGGAGGAGGAAAGAATGATGGCCAACGGGTTGCTTGAGAAGTATGCACATATAAGAGAGCGGTCATGCGGCTTAATATGTTAGCTTGGTTGGTGAGTCCCTCGGGACATCCTTGCATCTCGCAAGTCCCAAAAATAGAGATTTAATACCTTCATCATCTTCAATTTTTTTATCTGAAAAAGAATATGATTTTCCCTAAGATCAAATTTAATCCTGTAAGTTAGGAACTGCTGTCCCTCTGTTTTCCTCCCCTAAATTCACATAGAACTGATAGAAGTATAGGAAATATCCAACACACTATCCTCCTTCTCACTTGATAACATGGTACCTTAATTTCTTTTCTTTGCATGAACACCTCTCTTAAACCTACAAGTTAACCTATAGATGCTAAAAACAGAAGAGAACCTAAATTGATTAAAAATATACTTAGGCTCAATTTAGTCCTAGAAAACATCCTAACTGATGGATCACATCAGCACGTCTTGACACCTTTAGCTCTTCCACTGTTCTAAAAGGCGGTCCGGGTAGGCGTTTTAGTGGGTTGGCCGCTCCGCTTCAGCAAAAAGCGGCACTGCAAGCGGGTTGAACAAAGGCGGGTGCCTAGGCGGGATCCGACCCGCCTAGGCGGTCTCACTGTATGCAATTGCTTGAGGAATTTTTTTTTTTTTTTTCTGTAATGAATTTTCTGTTTCTTCACCATATGCAGTTGCTTGAGGGATTTTTTTTTTCAATGTATTGTGATGAAATGTTTAAGAAGCTCTTACGATTTTTTACTATATTGGTTCTTGTATGGTATGAGTTTGGATAGAATTTGGATAACAATATATGATTGGTTGGAATTTGGGTACATCACAATAAAGTTGGAATACAACTGTATTATCTGGTATACTCAAGTTAGAGGGACAATCGGGTATAGGTATTGAGGTAACCATATCGAAATACCCCTACCCACCCAATCCCCTCCTCCCTTTTTATAAAACTTTTATATTCAGATCGGTAGTTTTGATGTTTGCATATGTAAAACTTTCTAATATTGTTTTTTTATATAGAATTATGAATTTATATATATACATACATATAGAATATATATAATATATTTTATATAGGTGGGCGTCCGCCTTTTTCTCCGGGCGCCCGCCTAGTCGTCCGCCTTCCGCCTTCCGTTTTTTAAAACATTGAGCTCTTCATAGAATGTCCAAAACTGGGAATCCTGATTCTATTGAAAGAATCCAAGAATTTGTCATGCAAAATCTTAGAATCTAATCCTATTTTTCCCATGTCTAAACATTAGATGACCAAAACATGTCCGGGAAATAATGAAAGATAGTAATATATTATAGCGACATAGTTATTGCCTAGGAAGCACCGATACGGATACGGGGATACGGATACGAGAATACATGGATTTTTTAAAAACTAGGATACGCGGTACGGCGGGGATACGTTTGTAATTTAATATATATATATATATAATATTAATAATTAAATATAATCATTTTTGTGCTAGAATATGAATAGTAAATAGTTTGAAAACAATTGTACCTTCAATCCGTCCAGTAGAAGAACAACAATGTGGATTTCAGTCAGATTGTTAGGGTTTCGGTTGAAACCGTTAAGGTTTCGGCGGCTAAAACCCTGACAATCCGAGCGAATCTCACATGAGGTTTTGGATTTTTAAAAAAACCCTTCGATCATTCCTTCAATCATGTGATTTGAAAAAAAAAACAAAAAAAGTAACTGTGCCTTCAGTCCGTCCAGCAGAAGACCGATAAGGTGGGTTTTAGCCTAATTGTTAGGGTTTCGGCCAAAACCGGCAAGGTTTCGGCGGCCGAAACCCTACAATCCGAGTAAAACTTACTCGAGGCTTTGGATTTAAGACCCAGAAAAGCAACTTTACCCTTCAATCCATCCAGCAGAAGACCGGAAAGGTGGATTTCGACCGAAATCGGCAAGGTTCGGCGGCCGAAACCCTAACAATCCGAGCGAAACTCAGTCCGTCCAGCAAAAAAGAAGAAAAGGAGAAGAGAAGAAAAAAAAAAAAACCTGAGCACTGGTCGTCGTCGCCTGGTCGGTGTAGTCGCCGCCTCGTCGTCGTCACCTGGTTGGTGTGGTCGCCGCCTCGTCGTCGCCTGGTCGCTCCCCCTCTCTCGCTCTCCAATAAGGTCGGCCACGGGATCTCAGTCTGAGCGATCTGAGGTTAAGTTATAACCGAAAAAAAATCACATCCGTCTGTTACACCAGTTGACGTGGCATCCAATTAGTGCGATTCACCAGATGGGTTTGATCCATTATCACTTACACCCCCTAATGTTTAAAACCCAACAAATCCCCCCCATTATTTTGAAAAACACACCATTTGCACCCCCTCCTGGTTATGTTTTGGGTTTTCAAACTATAGGGCGTGTAAGTGATCATCGCTCATAATACAGGGGGTCTATGTGTAATTTATCCTATATAATATATATGTATAATATTATATGTTTAGACCCAATACGTATCCCCGACGTATCGGACCGTATCCCCTACGTATCGAGCCATATCCCCGGTGTATCGGGCCGTATCCCCGACGTATCGAGCCGTATCCCCGGCGTATCGGGCCGTATCCCTGACGTATCGGGCCCGTATCCCCGCCGTATCGGATATTTTTTTTTTGTTTTTTTTAATTCCGATACTTCGTAGCTGTATCGGATACGTATCCCGCCGTATCGGGCCGTATCGGAGTATCGGGAAGTATCCGATACGGGTACGGCACCTGTTTTGAAGTATCAGTGTATCCCAGGTTATTGCAAGTAGACGATTTTGTATTAGAATTAGTATGGATGGGACTTTTGATTGATTGGATGTGCCTCTAGAAATTCCACCAGTTGTTAGCTATGGCATCTTTTAGCATAATCAATTGTGTCCCCATTGTAAATTAGTAAGATTTGTCTTCTAGTTTTTCTTTTGAAATAAGCCTATTGACATGTTATTGTATACATTCTTACACTATTTTAGATACATAGTATTGTTAGTCAAAGAATCCGACACCCCGAACCAGTGTGTGACACCAATGCTCATACTAGTATGGCAGCAAACATGGCATGGTTATACGGTCGATAATAGCTATAGTAGTTCAGGCATTTAGTGGTACGGAAGGTGAGCTCGTGTTTTATGGTTACTTGAAGGCTTGAACTACATTCTCCACTAGTAGGTGCTACCTTTTATTCAACTCATATCTTATATGCGTATATTTGTTGCTAAAGTTGGTTGCTTGGCCCAACCATCTTAATTACCCTGTCAAGTATTACTTCTGATTTAGAAATGTTATGTGTTCTGCATGCAAATTGAACAACGTACCTAGGCTTACGGGCACTTCAATTTATCTAAGAGACTTGTCACTGGGGGCTCCTTGGCTTAGCAGCCCTATTATTTTTGGAACCAAAAGAGAATGGGGTCTACCATTGCTGATGCAAAGAAAACCATGTATAACAGTGTACCATATTAAATTCTCGCACAACTTAATGTTTATGCATTTTGGTTCTTCAAAGTTATAAAACCCGATGTGGGATTGTACTCTTTGACTTAGTTTTTCTGCATTAGTGTTGTGGCAATTAGGATCATGAACACTTTTTTTTTTCTTTCTTTTTTTGTGGAGTGCACGTTTCTCAACCTTCGATGGAGAAAATCAGTGATATGAGATGACTGATATGAAGAACAATACTTGGTTGCTCCCCATATGCGGGAAGGTCCTGCATACGGGTGATGTGTCCCTCATTGATTGGCTATTGATTCATGGGTCCATGTCTATTGAGCAATAAAAAAAGTGCGGATCAGCTGATGATTTTTTGAAAAGTTGTCGCCTCATGCATTCGAAGCCAATCAACATGGGACACATCCCTGTATGCGGCAGGTTTCTGCATACGAGGGTAGCAGCCAAGAATTGTTCTAAGAAGAAAAGCTTCATATCTCCTCTGAATGGGAGATGCAATATGTTATGCAAATTTGGCAGAAACTAGAGAAGCCTTTAATTTCATCCACAAAAGAATTTGTTGTCTGAAATTTATTCCCCATTCCATGGTAAACTGTCTGCATCTTATATGCAAGCTGGAATGAAAAATTGAGATATTTCGCGAAATATCTCGTTTTTCCAGGATATCAAAACGAAACATCATACACACAACTATGCCGAAACTTTCTCCCCAAATTTCGTGGAAGAACAATATCATGTTCCCTCCTTTTGCAAATTTGTTTATTATACATTTGCTGGTAGGGCTTCCACATTTTAACAATCAAGCGACGGTTATGTGACAGGTGGGCACGAGGCTGAATGGCGAACGGTGCCGGCGAATGATCCCGGGGTCCAAGACGCCGCAAATCATGCTGTGAAGACCATCCAGCAGAGGTCCAACTCTCTGGCCCCCTATGAACTGCTTGAGATCCTTCTCGCAAAGGCAAAGGTACATGTCACATTATTTTCTTGGTGCTCTGAAGATGTCTTTAGGCTGTTTTTGGTTGCTGGTAAAAAATAGGTAAGGAAATGAAAGTACTGATTTTCCTGCAAAAATTCTTGTTTGGTTGACAAAGAATGTTTAGTCCTACAAGAAAATACTTTTTTCCTAGAATATAGATTTCCATAAAAAAAACCACTGAAATTTTGCTACTAAAAGCATGGAGAAACACGGGAAAGGAGAAGGAAAGTCAAATTCATGCTTTCTTTTCCAGACAATGAAACAGTAGCAAGAAAATTCACTTTTCCTTTCATTTTCTCTCTAACTGCAAAACTTTCTCGGCAACCAAACACACTTTTGCACTTATAAAGACCAAAATAGTGACGGGCTCTGATATTCGACCATTTATTGTTTTTTTAGGTGATCGAAGACCACGCCAAGTTCGATATGCTTCTCAAGCTGAAGAGGGGGAGCAAGGAGGAGAAGTTCAATGTGGAGGTGCACAAGGACATGGAAGGCACCTTCAAATTGAACCAGATGAAGCATGATCATTCTGAATGACTGGATGTAGTAGTATGGGGTCTTCTGCATAATAAATGCTATGAAAACTTTGATACATGGCTTGGTAGGGGCACAGCTGGTATGAGATTGTAGCTGCATCAGCAGTAGATGTGGTCTTCTGTGGTGGATTGCTGCACATATATCAAGCTTCTATATGTATATCTTCCCTTATATGAATTTTAGATTAATGGGGCTGAGCTGGTTTAGGGATCAGACTTCTTGGGGATTTTTTTTTATTTTTTTTGGTACAACAGACAAAGGTTATTACATGTGGAACCTGGAATGCCTGAAAATCTTCACAAACCTGACAGGATAGGTGGGAATTCCTCCTCCCAAAACCCCTTAACCCTGCTTTCAGGGCCTCATGAGCAAACCAATGGATGGCCCTATTATCTGACCGGTGGACCCACCTCAGTGAGACAGCTTGGAGCTAGAGGTGGCAATGGGTCGGGTTGTGTCGGGTTCTTGTCTAGTGTCGTGTCGTGTCCAAAACCCCTAGACCCGGACCCAACCCGATCCTAAACCTGTAACCGACCTGCTAATAAACGGGTAGACCCGATAAGACCCGGTAAGACCCGTTTACCACCTGGGTCTACTCAGTTGACCCAATCCAACTTGACCCGACCTAACCCGAAAGACCGCTGGTATTATATATTATAGTATCAGATTGCGGGTAGACCCGACCCGACCCGTTGAATACTAAACAGGTCTTCCCGGGTCTACCGTGTCCAGACCCTAAACCCGGACCCGACCCGCTTATTAAACGGGTCTATCGTGTCGACCCGTTTATGACCCGAACCCGTTTAGCCCTGACCCAGACCCGCTAACGTCGTGTCGGGTCGTGTCGGGTCTGCTGTGTCGGTTCTGAAATTGCCAACCATACTGGAGCTGTTGCTGGTCCACCACGCAAGACACTATCAGCAGGCCGAGGAGCTGCCTTTAACAACAACGCATCACGGGCCTGAAGCATATGTGCATGTCACCACTTGACTATATTTTCCCGGAACGATTTACCCAGTGCATCCTGTATCGCCCATATATTCGCATGTTGAGAAGAATCAACACTGCACCTAAAGGAGGCTGCCACACAAAGATTTTCCCGCTTATCGGTCAACACTCAGGTCCCACTAACCACATCCACCCTAGATGTAAATGACCCATCCGTCCAAACAGACTTCTTGGTGATCTGAAGATCAGAGCCATAGGACCCATATAAGGTTATGCACAGTGAAGAATGAGGTTTTCTCCTCTCCTAACAAAGTTGTGTAGGTATAGGGCGCAACTCTGGTTGGGTTGGTTCAGGTTTCAGCCAGCTCAGAGCTGAACTGAACTAGTTCAGTTCTACCATATTGAAATCTGAGCTTATCCAAATTGATGATAAAGACGAACAGACCCAACCCTCACAAAGGTCAGGTTGGGTTGGGTCGGAGGTTTTTTAGAAAATAATGGCCATTGGCTATTACTTGCAATCCAGACGCCCTCATTAGGCTTTCGCCACATGTTGGACTCACTTGGTAGTTGAACCGGGATCTCTTGGTGGTTGGTTCAATGTTAGCGAACAACAATTGGTTACTCGCGTGTTAGTGTTATGTAGCTCTAGGGCCATCGGATGGTCCCTATGAATTTCGGTAAGGTACGGAAGTGGGTACCATAGAATTTCGCAATAACTTGATCTTATAGAAAGATCTTTACATCCATTATCATAAGATTTTTTCTTAGAGCAATGCTATCCAGCCCGAAGATTTTCCCGTATTAGCCGGCCCGATTGACGTGGCAGCGCACACAACTGATGGCTGAAAAGATTTAAATATCGTTGGTGAGTTTCAGTCACCAGTTCAATCGGGCCAGTAAATTCGGATGAAATCTTCGAGCTGAATAGCATCTCTTTTTCTTAATACCAAAATATCATTGCCATATACGTGTATAAGAAATTCAAATCATTTCCAATAGTTTTGTAGTTATTTCAAAACCCTGAGAGACAAGGGATGAAATGGGCTCGGGCCAGCCCAAGGCCCATCGGGTAGGGCCTGATTTGGGCCTAGTTAAGCTCGGTCTTTGGGCTGGGCTGGGCTCGAACATTCAAGCCTGACTGTGTTATGGGCTAGGTATGGACAACCACTAACCTATCCTGAAACCCGAACCCTGAACCGAAGCGCAAAATGTATATCTTTTAATTCTTATATACACTGAATAAATAATTTTTAAAACACCCACTTTACAAATGTCAATGCTCGAACTTTAGGAATTAGGAGGAATATTTCACATATATCATTAATGTATTTCATAATTAATGTTATTTTCTACTTTTAATGTATTTCAAAATTTACACACTTCGTTAGAAATGCGGGCTTGATTTGGGTCAGGTTTGGGTTTGGGCTTCATAAAAGAGTTTTGGGCTAGGTTTGGACCAAGCCCGAAAAGTTTAATTTGGGTCTGATTCAGATAACAAACACTCATAAGTTTGGACCAGCCTGGACATGGGGTGGCCCGACCTGAACCCAGCCCATTAACAACCCTACGTCTGATAATGCACCAAGCATAACCATCAAGCCCTATCTAATCCGAAAATGCACATATATAGAAATCTGATTCTCGGTTGGGTCAGTTTACCCAAAAAACCAGAACAAACCAAACCGGCCCATTAAGACTGGGCTGGGTCGTATCTCCTGTTTGACCCACCCCAACTTGCAGCCCTGGGGCCCACATGATCTAGTGGCTAAGGGCGCCACATAATCCTTCACACAGCGAGGTCCAAATGATCGGTCCTCATCACGACCACAAATTCACCCTTAAACGGCACTGAGAAACCACCAGGAGATAGGCCGAGGAGCTGCCTTTACCCAACAGCAACACATCACGAGCTTGAGAAACATGTGTGTACATCACAACTTGATTATATTTCTCCCGAACGAGTTCACCTAGCGCATCCTTTATCGCCCATATATTCGTAAGTTGAGAAGAATCTATATTGCACCTAAAAGAGGTCGTCACCACCTCCACCCACACCGTTGTATTCGGCGGCAACACACTTGACCGTTTTTGGCAACAAAACATGCACTTTCGGCGGCAACACCAGCCCCGCCTCGACGGACCGAGAGAGAGAGAGAGAGAGAGAGAGAGAGAGAGAGAGAGAGGAGAGAGAGAGAGAGAGAGAGAGAGAGAGAAGAAGAAGAAGAAAGAGAGAGAGAGAGAAAGACAGAGAGAGAGAGAGAGAGAGAGAGAGAGAGAGAGAGAGAGAGAGAGAGAGAGAGAGAGAGAGAGAGAGTAGGGCTGGCAATGGATCGGTCGGGTTGTGTTCGTGTCGTGTCCAAAACCCCTAAACCTGGACCCGACCCGTTTATAAACAGGTAGACCCGCTACGACCCGTTTAAATATTTATTCTTTATTTTTTTAATTTTATATTTCGTGGCAACTCACCATCATGGGTGTTGATCACAATCGTTCGTTGAACCTATTGCACACTGTGATCGGATGCTGGGTAGACTTGACCCGACCCATTGATTTTTAAACGAGCCATAACGGGTCTTAAACGGGTCAAACAAGTCGCAGACAAAACCCGAACCTGACCCGTTTATTAAACTGTTAGTCGCGTCGACCCGTTTACGACCCAAACCCGTTTAACCCAGGCCCGGACCCCACTAATTTTGTGTTGGGTCGTGTCGGGTCTGCCGTGTCGAGTCCAAAATCGTCAACCCTAAGAGAGAGAGAGAGAGATCGGAGGAAGAGAGAGAAGGAGAGAAAGAGAGAGGGATCATGGGAGAGAAAGAGAGAGATCGGAGAAAGAGAGATACGAAGAGAGCGAGAGATACGGAGAGAGAGAGAGATCGTGGGGAAGAGAGAGAAAGAGATAGAGAGAGACAGAAAACCGAGCGGAGAGAGAGAGAACTGGGAAAAGAGAGCTGGGGGAAGAGAGAGAGAGATGAAGAGAGAGAGAGAGAGAGAGAGAGAGAGAGAGAGAGAGAGAGAGAGAGAGAGAGAACAAAGAGAGAGAGAGACGGAGGAAAAGAGAGATGTGGGAAAAGAGAGACAAAAAGAGAGAGATACGGAGAGAAAGAGAATCGGGGAGAGAGAGATACGGAGAGAAAGAGAGACTAAGAGAGAGATATGGAGAGAAAGAGAGAGATACAGAGAGAGAGAACCTGAGAGGGAGAGAGAGATCAGGGGACGAGAGAGATACGGAGAGAGAAAGATACAGGGAGAGAGAGAGAGATCGGGGGAAGAGAGAGAGATAGTGAGAGAAAGATTGGGGAAGAGAGACAGCGAACGGCTGTGATCACATGCGCGGGAGAGTTTTGTCTAATCAACTTGCTCCATTTTGTCCTAGTCAGTTTTTTTTGTTTCGTTTTGTCTAGTCAGCATGTAAACCGATGTCCCTTGTTATATAGATGAGAAGACTAAGTCTCTGTTGGAGAATTAGTCCCACATCGGTAAAGTAAAGGGCAAAAATAATCTTTATATATATGATGGGACCTCATCTCAACACCTGGGTTTTGAGATACATGAAATCTAACATTGTATCAGAGCAGGTTTAACCTATGCCCGTTAAGCCGAGTTCTCTCACATGACAAGGATCGGATAAAACCGGCCTGCACGTGATGGGGAGTGTTGGAGTTTAGTCCCACATCGACTAGCGGGCTGGGCAATTTTGTTGTCATATACCCTCTGTGGACCTCCTCTTATGACCCTGGTTTTGAGGTATGAGATTATCTAATATGGTATCAAAGCCTAATCGTATCACTCACCTATCGGGTGTCATCCCCACACATCTATCATCCACGTGACCAGGGTTGGAACCAAGATTTCATCTTTGGGGGGGGGGGCAAAATATGAACCAAAATTTTCACCAATTCAAGAATGAAAAAAATTCATCTTAGGGGCTGGCAGGGCATGAGAGAGAGAGAGAGAGAGAGAGAGAGAGAGAGAGAGAGAGAGAGAGAGAGAGAGAGATCCAAAAGGTTAAATTACACTTTGCCTCTTGAAGTTTAGCTTAAAATCACTTAACCCCCCTCAGTTTATTTTGTTCCAAATCGCACCTTAAAATTAGAAATGTTCGCACAATACCCCTATTGTCAACTACTTAATTTCCTCATTTGATAATTTTTATCTGATTAAAACTGAATTGAAAGGGGCAAAATGTAGTTTTTAAACTATAGGAGGGGTTGTGTTTTTGAGCTAAACTTCGGAAGGGCAAAGTGTAATTTATCCAATCCAAAATTTTAGGGGGGCCCTGACCTCCCTTGGTCTCTATGTAGTTCTGTCCCTGCAAGTGACAAGGACCACAAACGATTGGTCTGCACTTGAGGGGGAGTGTTGGAGTCTTAGTCCTACCTCGGTGAAGTAGAGGGTGATAACGATCCTTATGTGTATAATGGGACCTTATCTCAATACCTAGGTTTAGGGATAGATGGAATCTCAGAGTCTCCAAGCCAATCTAACTATGCAAATCACGATTCAACATTATCCGTCGGTAGAAGATAGCAACAAGCTGATCTAACGGTCGAAGCTTAATGCTTGGGCGATCAGATGGTCGAAATCTATAACATGCATTATGGATCCCCATCAGTCCGTCTATCCATTAAGTGCCCAGAGTTGATTTGTTCAAGAACACAACATCGAGTTTTAGGGTGTATCATATCCAAGGCTAATGGGATCAAAAGTGGCCCAACTCAAATCAAACCAATTGCATTATGTCAATGTATTACACTTGGAACACCCCACCTAAGGGTGGACATGGGTCCTATTCCCTACTCGGCTCGACCATATACAGGACTTGGGCTAAGTGCATAGGCTCTTCGGGCTATAGGTTCGAATAAATTTACGTATCGGACTTGGATTTGTACTTATTAGGCCAAGCTCTGACCGACCCTATTGATTTTTTAATTTTTTCTCACTTAGTCATGTGATAAAGAGCCAATAAATCATTTTGCACACTAAACCAAGGTTCAACCCACATTCATAGAGGTTCTAAAGTTCCTCTATGTAGGGGTGCATATAGGTCAGGTTAGGGGTGTGCATCGGTTCGGAACCGACCTATTTAGGCAAAACCCAAACCGATCCAACCTTTGTTGGTTTTGAGGATTTTCAATCCGATCCAAACCGAACTAAGATTGGAACCCAATCCAATGAAAGTCGGTTTGGATTGGATTGGATGGTCGGTTTAGACTTTGGACCATGTTCATATTGAGCTCTCTCCCCCCTTCTATTAGGACCTAGTTCAAACTTAAAAAATAATAATTGTTATCAAATCATTAGACCTAAATAAGATTTTTAACTGATTTTGAGTCATCCTATAGAACTGCAATGGTTGTTGGTAGCAAGGGTATATAAGGACATATGGTATATACCTATTTCAAATCTGAAACACGCTAACTTATGATTTTTCAACACTTAGACTCTAAATCGGTGAATCGAAGCATAAATTGTTCAAAACAATATATATATATATATATATATATATATATATATATATATATATATATATATATATATATATATATATATATATATATATATATATATATATAGAGAGAGAGAGAGAGAGAGAGAAATGCTATAATGCAGCATGCGGTAAGTGCGGCATCGCACCACTACCGTCTGATGCACCGCTGCGTGCATGCGATGCACGCAGCGCGTGCATCAGACGGTTGCGGTGCGGTGCCGTACTTACCGCATGCCGCAGCACAGCATGCCCATATATATATATATATATATATATATATATATATATATATATATATATATATATATATATATATATATATATATATATATATATATATATATATATATATATATATACAGAACTGCTCACCTACGGGACGTCCCGCATTCTTATCTTGCGGGACAAAAAAATTTGAGTGACCTAGAGGTTTCATAATTTGCTGATTTTTGGTGAGGAGGATCACCTTGTTATAGATAGGATCCCCACCAAAAATCAGCAAATTACAAAACCTCTAGGTCCCTCAAATATGCTCTTCATTATCGACCATCCATTTTAACCTTTAAATTGAAGTGCATATTTGAGGGACCTAGAAGTTCTATAATTTGCTGATTTTTGGTGGGGGTTCTATCTATAACAAGGTGATCATCCTCACCAAAAATCAGCAAATTATGAAACCTCTAGGTCCCTCAAATTTTTTTGTCCCGCAAGATAAGAATGCGGGACGTCCCGTAGGTGAGCAGTTCTGTATATATATATATATATATATATATATATATATATATATATATATATATATATATATATATATATATATATATATATATATATATATATATATGCTATAATGCGGCATGCGGTAAGTGCGGCACCGCATTGCAGTCGTCTGATGCACTACTGCGTGCATCGCATGCACACAGCACGTGCATCAGACAGCTGCAGTGCGATGCCGCACGTACCGCATGTCGCAGCATAGCATGCCCATATATATATATATATATATATATATATATATATATATATATATATATATATATATATATATATATATATATATATATATATATATATAGAGAGAGAGAGAGAGAGAGAGAGAGAGAGAGAGAGAGAGAGAGAGAGAGAGGGCCGATCCAGTGAGAAACTCCTTATTTGCGAAACCCCCCTAGAGGTTTCAGAATTTGATGAAACTTGGTAGGCATGCTACCTATGCTATGTTGATCATCCTTACAAAATTTTATCAAATTCTAAAACCTCTAGGGGCATCAAATGTTAGAAAATTTACTTACCGTTCATAAAAGCCGTTAATTTGATTATCTAATTTGTTGCCCCTAGAGGTTTTAGAATTTGATGAAATTTTGTAAGGATGATCAACATGGCATGGGTAGTATGCCTACCAAATTTCATCAAATTCTAAGACCTCTAGGGGGGTTTCGCAAATAAGGGGTTTCTCACTGGATCGGCCCTCTCTCTCTCTCTCTCTCTCTCTCTCTCTCTCTCTCTATATATATATATATATATATATATATATATATATATATATATATATATATATATATATATATATATGTGTCGGTTCGGTCTGATTTAGGTCTGTTTTGAATTTACACATCCATCAACCGATTCAATCATATAGGTTTTTTAAAAACCCAATCCGATCTGATCTATTGAGTGTGTCGAAACTGATCAAAATTGATCGATTTGGTTTGTTTTGGTCTGTTTGATTGTTTTGGTTTGGATCCTGCACCCCCCTAAGTCAGGTGGGTCGGTCTTGGACCCTAAAACTGTCAAACAGTCTGATCTTGAAACAAATAATCTAGACCCGAGTCGGACAGGACTGTGCCCGAACAAACCGTAAAAAACTAATTAGGCCCGAATCCGGCCGAGCCGGGCCATGTCCATCCCTACATGGCTACACCCACCCACAAACAGTGGCTTCAAACAATCAATAATTGTCTAGCTATAACACAGCATAAGAAAGCAAATAGTATTTTTTTTCAATTTTTTTTTCCTTTTTATAAATGCAAGATCTGGTAATTGGAATACAATACCATGGACCCCAGAGACGGGTTGCATCATTAACCCAAAAGTTGTTCCCTCCCCTTTTTTTTTCTCCCACCTGATGTGCTCATGTCACCAATCATGACCTCAATATCCTCTCTCTCTTTCTCTCACACACACACTAATGATGAACTTAATGGCCTCTCTCTCTCTCTCTCTCTCTCTCTCTCTCTCTCTCTCTCTCTCGGGTCACACCAATGGTCCCACTGAACTGTTGGGCCTCCCACTTCTTATTGCTAATCCAACTCGCCTAGCAACCAAGTGAATCTTCCATCTAGTTTAACACCCTCTATGAAAGAAAAGGAATACTTGCTCAAAAAAAAAGAGAAAAGGGACTTGTACGTGATACGGGGTGTTCAGATCTCATTCCAAAGCGAACCCAAGTCTATCTCAAGTGCTCGTCATTCTTTGCTACAGCCATTCCCTACTCTTATTTTTTTTTTTTTTTTTCGATCGGCGGTTATCCCTAAACCTTTCGGGTAACGTCCCGAGGAGTTGAACCCGTAATCTCCTCACCAAGCATCAGTTGCTTTTGCCAACTCTCCCAACCCCATGGAGGGTATTCCATGCAAGTTTCTTGACTTGGCCAGTTGGGGAGGTCCATCAAGCTAATGTCTGAGTGGTGTCAAAGTAGATGCTTTGATCTTTGCAGTGGGAGAGGGAGAGAGTTTTTGAGGCCCTGTTGGGAGAGAAAAATAATTAACTCATGATGAGTGATGTTGCGCGCGATCTCATAGCACAGTGAACCTTATTTATTAATAATATATAGCTTATAGGAGGTTGGTCATGTTGCACTGCGGAAGCAACAAAAATTGGATGAATTGTAAACACAGAGCATGATCGATCACAGTCGAGCTCAAGTTGGCTGACCAATATGGTGATTGACCCCAAATCTACCAGAATAACATCGTTAGCACAATCCAGTGCCCTCGGGTGTGGGATAAAATGTGACTACGTACAATTTAAGATTTCCTTGCGTGTTTGTGGACCAGATTGATACATTAGTACTTTAGTTCTCTCGAACAATTCTCTCAGTGGGATACTAATTACTAGCAATGCTATTCTGCCAACTGTGTTGCCAACTTTCGATTACAACTTGAAGTGGCACCCAATCATATCGGTCTATTTGCCTGACCATTGGGGCTGAGTGTGATTCACTTATTACTCTGGGTGCAACGGATGGCTGTGATCTTGCCATATCAAATTGGCAAAGAAAAGTTGGCAGAATAGCATTTTCCAGGTGCTACTGACCTAGACGACCACAATCGTGGGTGTGTAGTACTCCATCCATAACTTTGGACTAATTTGGAAATGTGATCAATCTAGTCTGGATAAAACTATCGATCGATAAAACACCCTTATCACTTGATCATTCTACATGACTTTTGAGACTATTTAGTGATACGTAGTCGTAGGCAATCAAGATGAATAATCATGCAATGAAACTAATCACTATAAAGGATTTTGTCTCCAATCGCATAATGATTTTTTAGGGCATGCACGTTCGATATACAAACTCTCGTCTAGATCAAACTTGTTTAACAAGCTGATCGAACGCTCTGTCGAGCCTAAAAAAAACCTCTCCACATCAATCATGCACACAATTGGCCTCTTTAATGATGTGATCAAAGATCGACCAAAGGATGCAAATCTTGGTGATTTCAGCTAATATTCCGCACTTGCATCGGAAAACCAAAGTCTCGGATCTGCGTGTTCCGTATCGATCCACTAGGAAACATACAAAGGGCACCCACTAAGACATCGATCACGATCGCGATCACGAGTGCGAGGAATTTCTAATGAATAAAAGTGGATGGGATCACAATGAGGTGGCATTCTTAATTCCCATGAGCTTTGCATCTGCAAATTGGCCACTAGCAGTGTGTTGGAAATTTGGAGCCCAAGAATCGAATACTCTTGTCAATCTAGAGATGTCGGCATGTACCACGCAAAATCTCTAAAACTAAAAGCATGCTCAAATGGATAGGCTCTACTTAGCTTTAATCTGTCAGATTATTCCAAATCCCATGGTGTGTTTTACAAGGAATTTGGAGACAATTCTTGATTTTTTGATCGCGGAATCCGCATGGAAGTAGCACAGTTGTAGTAAAGATTTTCACGCCCGTTGGGTTTGTGTTCAACCGAAAGTCTGGTTAAATATTGTTGGGTTTAGTCCCACATCAGCTAGGGAGCTGGACGATGGTGGTTCATATACCCTATGTGGATCTCCTCTTTACAACCCCGGTTTTGAGCCTATAATCTGGGCTTAAGCTATCGGAAATTGATGATTTTAGGGCAACTAAAACAATATTGAAAAAATTACACAACCTCCCTGAACTGTACACCCGAGTTCACATAACCCCCTTAAGTTTGTCTTTTTAACAACTTGACCCTTGAACCACTAAACTTTATTTGTGTCCCAAAAATACCCTCCTCCTAGTCGGCGTCAGTAGTCTTTAATAAACCTGTTTTAGTCAAAGGTAATGGTAAGTTTAATGGGTGAAAGTTGACGGAGCTTCAGGGGTCAAGTTGTTCAAAAAAATTACTTGAGGGCCCAATGCGGAATTACGTGTATAGTACATGATATCTTCTACTGAATTGTCATACTAGGGGCAGAAGATGAATACCAATACAAGCCGTTGAGCAAACAAAGATTTGATAGAGAAACTTCAGCATCAGGTAATTTTGTTGGGTTGCCAGCCCTCAAAGGCCTAAGCCCCCTTCTGCTTTAGGTTTTGCATTGCAATCCCAACTAATTATAAGCAATCGTATAGATCTAGTTTCGTGCCCCCATCGGACTGTTCGAAAAGAGTATTCAATTGCATTTGTCACCCAGAAGGGATACAGGAGCCACTCGAGTAACAAGTTGGAATAGCAGCAAACACTGAATGAATTAGAACAAACGCTTGATATATAAACAAGATCAGGACATTAGTAGGGTATGAGTCCCATACGCAGTTTGCAAAGTAAGAACTGAAATTGCGGAGCTGTGTTAGCAAGCTGCTTATAAGAGGAAACATAAGGGAGAGACATGCATAGTCCGGGCTTCATATTTCTCTCGGGAAAAGTAGAAATCGAGCTCGATGTATTTCGTTATCTCGTAAAAAATCGGGTTGCAAGCAATCTGTATAGCACTCTGGGTATCATAGTGAAGAGTTGTAAATACAAAAATCTCAATGACTACATCCTCAAGGAGACGCTGCAGGTGAATTATCTCCTTGGATGTGGAGGCCAGAATTTCCAGCTCAGTTAACATTAGAATAGAAATGTAGGACTAGAGGTGAAGTCAAGGAAAGAAAGAGCAACTGATTGACGGTGCCTTGAGAGCACTAAAGAATCCGCAGAAGTGTGCACTGAAGAATCCGCAGAAGTGCATACTGTAGTGAGCATAACAAGCAGGGGCGTCACAAATCAAAGACTGGTGGCTCTAAAAGACTGATACTATGCCACCAATAACTAGACCTGTCAATGGACCAGATTTTGATCCGAATCCGATCCGTTAAGTTGGATATGGACATGTTTTTTTATCCGCTAATCCGATAACAATCTAAACCCGATACCCGTTTACTTTAACAAATCGGATATGGATTTAGGCCAATCCGATCCAACAAACTATAACATAATATATTGTATTTTATCCATTGTTAGATTAGATTGCTTTAAATCTAAGATACTAATGGTTAATATAAAAAATATTCCCATGGTTACCCAATCGCGACTTAGATTTTATCCTGACCCTTTCGAGTCCCAAGTTCGGAATCGACTGTTCTCATGTGGATTCGATGTGTAACGATATCACAACCGTCTGATGTACTCCTGTCCATGATCCGGATTCTGATCCGAATCAGATCTGATCCGTATTTAAACGGATATGGATTGGGTTTTTTGATTCGATGATTCGATAATGGTTCGAATCCGATAACCCGCTTACTTAATGGATCAGATTTGGATATAGCCTAATCCGATCATTGATGGGTCTACCAATAACCTAGGAGAGAGGGAGTGCGTCAGAGTGAGAAAGATAGAGGCTAGGGTTTTGAAAGAGAATGCATCTCTAATCTCATTAGGGGCAGTACAAGTTCCATACACAGTAGAAGATGTATATCACAATATATACAAGTATCTCTAACAATCATCATTATCATCATGTTCTTATCTTATTATTATGATTATTTTATACAAAGAAGGTTGATGGACTGTATTACCTTAAGTATCCCTAAAGTATAACTGAGCTCTTGGACTGAAAGATCACAAACAAATTATAGCTTGATAGGATAGATGATAAAAGTACTCTCCATTCAAATATTTCCAAATTTCAAATTACAGCTTACATGAGAGCCCACTGCACCAAAAAGGAGGAAAAAGAAACTAAGGGGAAAAAAAAGGCAAGAAGGTAAAATACAAAAAACTCCCTCCCCCTTAGCCCTTGCAGTCCCCTTTCTGTTTCTCTCCATTCTTCCCTCCCTTCTCCCTTCAAACTACCATACCCTAGTCCTTCATGGGAGCCTCTGCAATCGGGACAGCAACTGCTATAACCGCCTGCTCCAGTTTGGAGGGCACCCTGTTGTTGGCCTTCGCCTTCTCAAGCCCGACATCGTCGAGCTCGATGATCTCCATCACTTCAATGCCCTTCACCGCAACCGGTAAAGCCATGGCTTCCTTCTCCTTCTTCTCCTGGTTCTCCTTGTACTTCCCCCACAGGACTGAGTAGAGCCCTGCAACAATCAAGATAGCCCCAAGGACCCTGCAATCACAAGAGAACAGGGGAAACAGGTCAATCTAGCTCTCAACTCACTCGTCATGGTATATGATTGTCATTCCTCGTGGTGATCTTACCCTCCCAAATAGATCTTCTCAGCAAGGATGAAAGAACCCATGATGGCCACCACGATCATCATCAGAGGGCTGAAGGCTGAGGCAAAGACAGGCCCCCTTCTCTGTATCACCAGCCCCTGGACATAGTAGGCAATGCTGGATGTCACAATCCCCTGCACATCCCAAGACAATCATCAGCCAAGAGAGAGAGAGAGAGAGAGGAGAGAGAGAGAGAGAGAGAGAGAGAGAGAGAGAGAGAGAGAGAGAGAGAGACTAACAGCATAGGCAGCGGCAAGGAGGTTCATGTCCCAGCCGATTCTCCACACTGAGGGCTTGTGCTCCATGACAAAGGTGACAGCAATGGCTTGCAGGGTGCCCACAAAGCAGATCATTGTTGTGAGTGAGAGCTGAGCAGAGTACCTCTTCAGTGTTGCAGCCTGTGAACAAGAAGTAAAGTAAATTCCATGCCACTTTGCTCTATATTCTCCTTGTCCTCCAATGAAATCTCAACTCTCGTCGAATAAGGCGAGTAGGCCAATCACCTGGAGGACGAAGAGAGCAGCCCAAGCTAAGGTAGCTATGATGAGGAAGATGCAGCCCATGACCCAATCCTTATCGGCCGATTCGGTCGCGGCCGGAGCCTTCGCTTGGTGGGGATGGATGTGCTTGCTCCACACCATCTCCATGATGGGCCCCTTGTAGAGGGTCATCAGCATCGCCCCGGCGACCGCCACCACCGTCCCCACCACCTTGGCTTGGCATCTCACCCTCTTGAGATCCACCTTCTCCATCCTACTCGACCAAATTCCCAACACACAGAATCAATTAATCATCCCCTTGATTAGTATAACAACAAGATAACCATGAAATGCTTGCAAATTGGTTTCACCAACCTGCAGAGCACCGCCATGACGAAGGTCATGGCGGGCAGCATGTTGCTCATGGCGCAGGAGAAGGTCGGGGAGGTGAACTTGAGCCCCGCGTAGTAGAAGTTCTGGTCGATCACCGGCCTGCAGTGTTTCTCCAATTGATCAGTAATGGCGGCGATCTTTCGATGATTCGACGAACCAAAAATAAAATTTATGTACTACTACTAATTACCCGAGGAGGGCCAGAACGAATATCTGCATGAAAATGGGGAATGTGATCTTGGGCCGCACTTTCCTGTCACGATGAGTTAGTAACCGATTAGTGTTTGATCAGAGCAATACAATTTGCTTGACGGGTGGATCGATCGGTAGACACCTCTCGAGGATGAGGGCGAAGGGGGCGATGGAGAGGGTGGCGAAGGCGTGGCGGTAGACGACGAGGACGTAGTGGCTCATGCCGTGGTTGAGGGAGACCTTGGTGATGATGTTCATGCCGGCGTAGCCGAACTGGAGGGAGATCATGGCGATGTAGGGCTTGCTCCGATGGAGGAAGCTGCCGCAGCATCCCTGGCTGAGCTGGCGCTCCATTTTTTTTTCTTTCTTCGTTTCTCGGCGCCGAGGACACTGGTTGGGGGCTCTTACTGCGGAGGAGAGGGAAGAACCAGAAGTGGCCGGCTCTCTCTGTGTGTTCTCCTAAGGATGGGGGACTGCCCTGGGCCAGTATTTATAGCCGTTGGAGGGTGCCCCCGATTCAAATTCCTCCGAGGGCATTTTCGGGATTTCGTCTCGCACGTGCGAGGCAATTTGAATATCCCGGGATGCTGCGAGAGCCTCATTGTCCATGCTCGGGTTGGGGACCATGCCAAGGGGGGGAAATCTTGGCGGGGGCGGGAGTGGGTTGGTTCCACGTGCGGCAATAGGAGGGAGTTTACGTGGGTGGGACCCATGGCAATTGGGCTAGTGGCGAACGATGTGAGAGGCACCTTCATGGAGGGGAGGGGGGGCGGGAGATTGTGCGTGCTGATGCTGCTGCGGCCCCTGGGAATTCGGTAGTGGCACACGTGTGGAGCCGTGCTTGGCCATGCCGGAGGCCGCGGCGAGCCGATGGTCCGGCTGGTCCGGCCGCCAGCACAGGATCTCCGCCTGCGGCGTACTTAGGATAAGGTTTGCTAGTACTGCTGCAATTAGGCTCACTGGTTGCCACAATCAGGTGGTGGTAGGGTTGGCAATTTCGGACCCGACACGGCAGACCCAACACAAAGTTAGCTGGTCTGGGTCAAGGCTAAACGGGTTCGGGTCATAAACGGGTCGACACGTAAGACCCGTTTAATAAACGGGTCGGACCATGGTAGACTCGGGAAGACCCGTTTAAAATTCACCGGGTCATGTCGGGTCGGGGTCTATCCGCAATCCGATACTATAATATATAGTATCAGCGGGTCTATCGGGTAATGTCGGGTTGAGTCGGATCGGGTCGGATTGGGTCAACTGAATAAACCCGTGTGGTAAACGGGTCTTATCGGGTCTACCCATTTATAAACGGGTCGGGTATGGGTTTAGAATCTAGACACGACTAGTTAAACGGATCGGGTCCGGGTCTAAAGGTTTTGGACTCGACCCGAAACTAGACACGACACGAACCCAACCCGACACGACCCATTGCCACCCCTAGGTGGTGGCTCGTCTCTGAGCACGATTTAGCTCAGAGTCACCAAGTTGAATAAATACTTGTAAGAAACCTGGGAAATGCCAGGATGGACTTGATGCATGTCATTTAGCACAGACGATATCACAGCTGTCTGAAGAAGTACGTGTACAATCTGAAGTGATTGCAATTCACTCGTCCGGATATGATTCACTTTTTAGAGAAAGAGGGAGAGTACTAATGAATTTTCTAAGTAACATCAAATAACCATCAAATATTGCCATTGAAATGAGTATTTATCATCTTCATAGTAGATTTCTAATAGGATTTATGAGAGAGAGTCGTGTTCATACATGGAAGAATGATTCTGGCTCTTCAAAAGTGATATATGTTTCACAACACGGTAGAGAGGGCTCTATTTTAGTATTATACTATTAAACTATACTATTAGATATGGTCTTTTTAAATTGTATTTTAATTTGCTTGTAAAACTTGAGGAATCCTCACATGACGTGGAAGAAGGAGCAACCGGGGGGGGGGGGGGGGGGGGGGGGGTTCGACCTTGACCCCTAAGTAGACTGTACAATCTTTGTCTAAGAGGCATCATACGCCCAAAAGGGAACCCCGACCAACACGGCCTAACTCGAATAGCCCAGAAGCTCTATGTAGACACACGAATTTCATCGGACCCGGACCCGACTTACGTGTGCCGACGTGGATGCAAACCCGACGCGCTCGGACCCGGACCGACTCGAAGGCCCCTACGTGGATGCAAACCCGACGACTCGGACCCGACTCGCACCTAGCAAAAGAGGAGCGGACCCCACTTCAAGAGGGGCCGGCCCTTACTAGGGTCCGAACCCCATGGGGCCGGCCCCTACTAGGACCCGAACCCCATGGGGGGCCGGCCCTATTGAGACCCGAACCCATGGAGGGACCGGCCGGCCCTGCAAGGAAAGGGAAGAAAAGGAAAGAAAAGAAAAGAAAGAAAAGAAAAAGAAAAGAAAAGAAAGGAAAGAAAAGAAAGGAAAGAAAAGAAAAGGAAAGAAAAGAAAGAAAAGGAAGGAAATACCACCATGCGCGGGGGGAGGTTGCGTATGATGTCTGCACACACGCAGATCTGCGCCGATCCCTCGATCCGACGCACAAGAAGAAGCGCCCGATCGCCATCGATTTCGTGTGCGAAATCCAGCCATAATTGCACCCGCCAGAAAAGGAAAACAAATAAACGTTATTCCCCTCATCAATGGATGAATAAATCCAGGGCAATTATGAGAGAGATACAAAAGGGATTCAAAATTAAAAGTTCCCATATCTCTCTCCCAACCCCTTTGCCTATAAATAGAGGGGGTGGGGGAATGAAGAAAAGGTCGGAAAAT
Source organism: Chamaelirium japonicum (assembly GCA_947650365.1). Classification (NCBI taxonomy): domain Eukaryota; kingdom Viridiplantae; phylum Streptophyta; class Magnoliopsida; order Liliales; family Melanthiaceae; genus Chamaelirium; species Chamaelirium japonicum. Next base: position 68,962,787 of record OX393551.1, on the reverse strand, counting down.
TGAAGACGAAACGCCGGAGCTCTGCAGAAGAGGAGACGCTTCTTCATCGACCCAAGGTTTCACGAGGCACAGTCAAGCCTGTCCCGAGGGATCGGCTTACTGAAAGTCCTCATCAACGTGAAGACCCTTGCACACGAAGATCATCCCTTCGAATCCGTGCACGAAGAAGAAAGCTCGGAGAAGAAGAACCCTTCGCTCCGAAGACGCCAGAAGCAAAGGCCGGAGAAGAAGAGGAGCGGCACTACCCCGTCGTCTCCAACAAGCCTTCGACTCCGATCAAGCCCAAAAGCCCGGAGAAGAAGATCGGAGCGGCACTACCCCGTCGTCTCCAACAAGCCTTCGACTCCGATCAAGCCCAAAAGCCCGGAGAAGAAGATCGGAGCGGCACTACCCCGTCGTCTCCAACAAGCCTTCGACTCCGATCAAGCCCAAAAGCCCGAAGAAGAAGATCGGAGCGGCACTACCCCGTCGTCTCCAACAAGCCTTCGACTCCGATCAAGCCCAAAAGCCCGGAGAAGAAGAGGAGCGGCACTACCCCATCGTCTCCAACAAGCCTTCGACTCCGATCAAGCCCAAAAGCCCGGAGAAGAAGAGGAGTGGCACTACCCCGTCGGCTCCAATAAATTCTCGATCCCGATCAAACCCCAAGGCCCGGAGGAGAGAAGCGAAGCGTCATCACCCCGTTGTCTTCAACTAACGCCTGCGCCATCCACGAAGAAGAAAGCCTGGAGCAGATCGTCTGAAGCGTCGCTACCCCATCGTCTTCATCAACAAAAGCCGACGCCACAACCGTTGCACGGATACCGGTGCTACCCCCACTATCTTCGAAAGCATTCTTCGACTCCGATCACGCCAAAGAAGCCCGGAGAAGAAGAGAAGTCCCGTCGATACGCAAACCGTCGAAGCACCGGAGAAGTAGCCTACGTCGTTCGAGGAAGAAGATCGAGTTGACGCTGAAGCTAAAGCCAACGCAAGAAGCCAAAGCAAAGCCCCAGTAAAGCCCGCGCCAAAGCAACGCAAGTGCCAAAGCCAAGCGACTACGCCGGCCATGAGCAAAAGCACCGCAAGTTCTAGCCGATACGACGCGAAGTCCGGAAGAACGAAAGCATCGCAAGTCTCTCCCAGCTACGTCCAAGTGCAAGCGCCGAAGCAAAGCAAAAGCCAGAGCCACGCCGGAGCCAAGCCAAAAGCCAAAAAGCCGAAGCAAAAGCCGACGCCACAACCGTCGCACGGATACCGGTGCTACCCCCACTATCTTCGAAAGCATTCTTCGACTCCGATCACACCAAAGAAGCCCGGAGAAGAAGAGAAGTCCCGTTGATACGCAAACCGTCGAAGCACCGGAGAAGTAGCCCACGTCGTTCGAGGAAGAAGATCGAGTTGATGCTGAAGCTAAAGCCAACGCAAGAAGCCAAAGCAAAGCCCCAGTAAAGCCCCGCGCCAAAGCAACGCAAGTGCCAAAGCCAAGCGACTACGCCGGCCACGAGCAAAAGCACCGCACGTTCTAGCCGATACGACGCGAAGTCCGAAAGAACGAAAGCATCGCAAGTCTCTCCCAGCTACGTCCAAGTGCAAGCGTCGAAGCAAAGCAAAAGCCAGAGCCACGCCGGAGTCAAGCCAAAAGCCAAAAAGCCGAAGCCAAAGCCAACGCCAAAAGCTCGATCGACGCCGCGAACCGACGATCAAGGACACCGAGGTCAAGCAAGGAAGGAGGAAGACGCGAAGACCAAGGAACGAAGCCGAAAACCCCCTAGCCGAGAAAGCGCGAAGCACGGAAGGGACAAAGCAACGATGGACATTCCTTAGCCTCTCCAAAACCCTCTCCCTGTAAAGACCCCTGTCCTGGGCAACTCCTTCAGAGCTCTCGCACGAACACCACGTGGAGACGCGGATCAAAGGGATCCCCCAGAAGATCTTTCCCACAATCCCCTGATCAAAACTCGCCGCAACCCGGACTCGCTACACCCGAGCCACCCGGGTCCCGGCCACACTTGTAATCTCGTGTGATTCGCAATAAAGACGACCCATGCTTTTTTTCCGCGTCTACACTCTAATAGGAAGAACAAAAGACTCATGGGGCTCAAGACCTCGAAGCACTTGATCTTTCCAACTCACGGATTTGATCTAGAAAGATTTTCGAACTCGCTCCCTTACTAGATGAAAATATATCAAGAGTGGTAACATCCTATAGCATATTCGAGGGTAGAATCAACCCCTCCTCATCAAGCTAGGTTTGACAATTGGTCCCATAGATTCTAAAGAAGGGAATCTGATTTGTCTCATCCTGATTGCTAAAGAACCTCGACTGAAGTCAAGCAGTTTGGAAGGGTCAGACACATGTACATGCTGGGTCTGGGCGAGGTGGTCGGTTGTGCATGCCTGATTCAAGAGCTCTAGATTTGACTTAAAGCAACGCCCTAGCTCCAATCGATTATGACCCCAGATTTGCCAAGCAAGTGCTGCGGTACGTGTATGTTCCGAACTATAGAATTCTGTAAAGGATTGATCAATCTCTACATCATTGTTATGCCCATTGTTCATTGCATCATCAACCCCATTCGAAGTTCCATCATCCCTAAGAATAGCAACAGTCATAGATCACGAAAAGCCTCTGGGGGGGGCCAGCATCACCTTCATGTTCCTTTGGAGAAGCCTCAGCCTGCTCAACCCCCAGAGCAATTGTGGAGAGCAACTTCGATGGGGAGGATTTTACTGCATAATAACATGGGGACACCTATCACGACGCTCTACAATAAGCATTGCGGTGGCCCTCACAAGGCAATGGTCAGAGGTACTCAATATGGCGCACGGGGATAGGTATTCCCACGACGTTATGTGGTAGCTCCTCACCATCGAACTTTGCTTTGTAACTGTATGCATGTGGTAAAATTATGTGGCAAGCTTCTTAAGCATGTGACAGCTGAGTTAGAGAGTAAAACGTAGCATCACCGACTTTTTTTTTTTTTGAAGAACCCTTTCGAAAAAGGAGGGAGGGTTAGGTAGCCCCCAACTAGTCATACATCGCCAACTTCAAAGTCATGTAACTTAGAACTTCAACAACGGGGACCGAGGTATGACTATAGGGGGATCGATGTTCGACTCAAGATACAACCGACCTCTAAGAAGAACACAGTCATTAATTAAATTCATAAGGTCGTTACAATTCATGAGCATATAATTTTGCCCCACATAATTGATCGAACCACCGAGGCATTCATTCAAACACTAAAAAGGCACATGGAGGAGGAAGGCCCCATAGGGAATGTTCTAATATTTTAGTGCATCTCCTAGGGACTCGCCACTTCCGTTCCTTCGCTGAAAGTGGCAAGCGAGAGAGAAGAAAAACTCATCTCCAACTGACTCCTAGCACCGCACCCTTCTTTAACTGTTCGCTTCGTCCACTCGTCACTTCTAAAGAGCGGAGTTTGTTAGCTACCGTTGATCCCCACTACGCCGTAAACATTGCACAATACACCGTGGCCTTTTAAAACTCCAAAAAAAAATAATAATAAATTCTAAAAATCTGAACATTTTTAAAAAGATAAAAAATATATTGAATAGGGAGTGGCTTGAGGAATCCCTTGGAGATGGTTCAAAAAAGTGGCTAGCTGTTTTCTTGAAAAACTCATATGGCTCCCTAGAATAAGGGTGGCTCTATGAGTCCCTTGGAGATGCTCTTATGGTGCCATTTTGACTTCTCTAATTCTTTAAAAGGTGTTTGTCTAATGAAAATATCTTGTAAATATCATTTGTTGTAGAAATATACGAAGAACTCTACAAAGTTTCAATAATGGAGTTCCCTCCCATCACAATCTCGTATCTTCTTGAGAGAGAGAGAGGAGAGAGAGAGAGGAGAGAGAGAGAGGAGAGAGAGAGAGAGAGAGAGAGAGAGAGAGAGAGAGAGAGAGAGAGAGAGAGAGAGAGAGAGGAGAGAGAGAGAGAGAGAGAGAGAGAGAGAGCAGGAGAGAGAGAGAGAGAGAGAGAGAGAGAGAGAGAGAGAGAGAGATGTCAATGTCCTCTCGTACATGAAGGCCGTTAGGGCACAAGTGTATGTGCTCCACGCTACAATCATTAGGCAAGAGGCTGAGATCAAGGATTTGATAGTCAAAGCCGAGAGCCAAGAACTCAAGACCATGGTTGATCTTATGGAGACAGTAGTACGGCCTTCGTCGATGTGGCATCGAGGGATGTACGTACTTGAGTTCAAGATTCCAAAACCTAATTCCTTAACGGGTGCATGGGAATCTAAGGAGGTGATCGATGAACTTTCTATAGTATATGAAGCGATACTTGATGGAGCTCAAGATCGAACATGAGGATGGAAATTAATATATGTACCGCCCATCCCTACCTTATTCATGATGTGATGCTTTGGTGGAGACATTGCTGCATGGAAGGGGATGAGGGGCATTGGGCCATTGCTTTTTAGGAGGAGTTGAAGAATGAGATCATGAGTGTATGCCAAGGAAGGACTATAGCAACTCAAGCACATAGGTCTTATCATAGTTGTTGAGATGGTCATACCTCACACGGGTTAGTCCTACATCGATAATGAAAGCAGGTGATGAGCTGCTTTTATACCATTTTGGACCTCCCCTGGCCTTACAAGCAGGTTTTGTCAGGAGACGGGTATCCAAGGGTCTGGGATTCTTTACATGGTATCAGAGTCAGACCCGCTCCGGGAGCTCCTCCTGATTGCGCCCTTGCCACGAATGACCCGCGTGAGGAGGGGTGTTGAGATGGTCATGCCCCACACGGGTTATATTAGTCCCACTTCGGTAATGGGAGCTGGTGATGGACCGTTTATATACTCATCTTGGACCTCCTCTTACAAGCCGGTTTTGTGGGGAATTAAGCGGATATCACAATAGTTTATGTCTAGGAGTTCATGGAGTCTCTTTCTTAGCATCAACCACATGTCAGAAGTCAATCAAACTTTTTTTATGGCTTGCAACCTTGGGCATATCATGATTTGCCAAAATCGCCATGGATGAAGCTGAAAAGTTAGCAGAGTCCAAGGAATCGGATATATCCGAGCCAAATCCGCATCAAAGTTCACTAAGGAAATCAACACGAGAGATAAGAAGAATATATGCTCAAGACTACACCAAGAAAAGACGTCAATGTGGAGAGGGGCGAAGATGGAAGCACTTCAAATGCTCAACGCCATCAAGGTGCATTGTGGGAAAATTCCTCGAAGAAATTAATGTATGTGGCGGTGCGCATCAATGGAAAGACTATGAGGACTATGGTCCACACAGGCACGATCCACAACTTAATCACATATGTGGAAGCCCGATGCTTAGGTCCGAAACTAGAGAAGGACTCAAGTTGTCATGTCCCAAATTTTGGAAAAGAAGAAAAGGCCCAAAAGTAGGGGTGAGAAGCAAATTTCTTTTTAACAAGGGATATAAACTTTATTCCTCTGTAAATGGAAGCTTTCCATATGCCCAATTGTGTCTCCTAAGAACTTGGTGACTATCCTTCTACTAACCTAAAAAGGTCGGTATTTGAAGCTCTATCCCAAGAAGGTGCTAGTTGCTTGACCCCGAACTTTGTGCTAAGACATACAATTCTATCTCCTAAGAACTTGGTGAGCTATCCGTCTACGATGACGTACACCTCTGGATCACCGTAGAAGACGCTTTTGCAACACTTCTTGTTATGGTGCCTAAAATACAAAACCAAGAAGGAAAATCATGTAGTTGACATGCTCAACGAGAAGGTAGAATTGTAAGCGGTGTGCGAACTTAAGGGAACTCTCATTGATCTTCCAGATAGGGATGTCCAAAGATCCCATGGCACAAATCTTGGTGAAGCTCGTATCGGAGGGAAAAATGAGGGATTTTGACTCATCGTAATAGATCTGTTTAAAATCAATTTCAATGCTCTGGTCAAACGATCAATACATGCTTCCATAAAGCAGTTACGATGATTTGCATATTATACTCACAGTACGTGGTCTTGCCATCTCCATATTTTTTTTTTGGTAGATTGAAAGGGGAGGTCACAACCGGACCCCAGGAGGCGCCACCGGCGCAAACAGAGAAGCCTGACTCCTTGCGGGAACCACATACCACCGTCACTACCAGCGGAGAAAACCTAAGTCCAAAACCTCACCAACAACCAAGATCCCAACAAAGGGAGGACACCAACATCATACAAAGGGGGCAAACAAACCCTAAAATTAAAAGAAAAAAAAAAAAAAAAACCAAAAACCCGATTCCGCCAGATCCAGAGAAGAAACCATCATCCTCAGCAGCGCGACAGTAGAAATTTGCGTCGTCAACGAACCCCGATCAGCCGACCCGAACACCGCCACCCACGAGCCACCAAGATTGCTGTTGCCGAGCAGCGAAGGGGACCAAGAAACCCGATCTTCAAGGTATATTCCAAAAAGGTAATGATTCAATTACACCACACACACACACAACTTGTTGCATTTATTATTGTCCTAATAATATTATTTAATAATTTTTATATGATTGTACTTGTTATATTAATGACACTCACATCCCAATCCATGTGCCACGAGTAGATCAGATACGATACCGCAATTGTACGAATTTTCTTTCACAAAACGTAATGGTTGTAGTTTCGTTTGATAGATCGAGGTTTCAATATCTAGTTATTGGATGGAAATGATCGGCTGCAAGCTTGACGATTTTATATGATACATTGGGTCGATCAAAGTGCTCATTTACGGTTCCAGAAGATAAATACTGCTTGGTCGACATTGGATATGCAAACACTAGCTCATTCGTTTATTGCACCACATCGTGGGATACATTACCACTTGAATGAGTTTGATGATGGTAACAACCCTAGAAATACAGAAAAATTGTACAACCATCATCATAGCTCATTCAAAAATACGATATAACAAACTTTTGGAGTTGGAAAAATACATGTTCCGACGCTTGAGATTGTAACACACAAATTTTCTCTTGAGACACAAGCGAAGGTAGTGGTTGCAACATTTCTATATAATTTTATCATATCTATGGGTGATGATGATGAAGTCCAAGATTCAGACATCACTCTTGAGGTTCAGATGCCCCCAAAGCTTACTGCCCCATCAAGTCAGAATGAGTAGTCATTGTTGGGTGGTCTTCTACAAAAATTAACAATTCACCATATGTGGGTTTATAGAAGAGCACATTGATTATTATTAGGTTTGATATTGTAATTTTGTATTGGACTTCTATCTATTTGTGATGTTTGAACTTTGTATCAGCTCATGTATTGAACTTTGTATTAGATTTTATTTCCTCTATATCATGCATATTTGTCTTAATTGAGTTGTTTATAATCCTAATTTTGTGATATAACTAACCTCTTATGGCCTTGTTGACTGACATGATTGTCCAGGTTCCTACTTATGACAAATAAATATTGTATCGCATTTGTTAGTAGGAGGCCTAGGATTACTATACTTAGAAAGACTATCAGCGAGAGGTCAACTGCTACGGTGAAGCACCTTATCGTTTCTTTCAATCATTGGAGGAGCCTGAAACGCACATCATTAGTTTCCAAAGTCAGTTTCCCCCTACTGATGGCACTCTTGATGCCTCTACTTATGGCCCTCGTGATGTCCCTCCCGATGACAACTATGAGATTACCACTCAGGATTGCAAGTTTGTACTATTATGAGCAGTTTAATTTGGCTTTTTAGCAATGTTAAATATTATTATATATTGTAATGTGGGACTTCTAAGAAGTTGGGATAGTTTTTTTTTTTTTTTTTTCAAGATATGGTCTTCAAAATAACTCTTTGAGATCTTTGATGTGATCTACATGGGTCTCCATGTCAAGCTATGGTTTACAACCATGTGATCGCATGTCAATAATATCATGCATGGGGCTCCATCTGAAGATATGGCCTTCAATGTTGCGATTTTATGTAATAGCCCATGGGGCTTATTGTATTTGATTGTCATCCATCTTGCTATATAATACACCTAAGGGTCAATATTCGAAGTATGCTGAACACACGATCTTCAAAAAGGAATCTCTACATCATTTCTATATGGTATCAGAGTCTTGAAGAGGGCCAATGCCTACCACCCAACCTCCCCACCATATCTACCTCCATGGCATCTCCTTCTACCCAACTTGGTTTTTCACGCTCACACTAAACATATTGAACGTGACCATCGCTTTGTTCATGAAAAGGTTGCTCGGAAACAATTGCAAGTTTATCATGTTTCTACGGTCGACCAGTTCGCTGATATTTTCACCAAACTGCTGTCAAGTACACGATTCCATATTCTTCGAGATAAGATCATGGCCCAAGATGACCATCCTCTTGTAAGGAGCTGTCAAGATATGGTCTTCGGAAATACTCATTGAGATCTACGATATGATCTGTATGGGGCTCCATGTTAAGCTATGGCCTATAACCATGTGATCATATGTCAATAGTATCATGCACAGGCTCCATGTCAAGATATGGCCTTCAATGCTGTGATCTCATGTCAACAGTCCATGGGATTTATTGTATTTTATTATCATCCATCTTGCTATCTATATAACATGCCACAACTGTCACAAGCTGACTAGGACAAAAAGGCATGGGATAGATCTAGCCGTCGATCAAAATCTGAAGAGAGAGAGAGAATTCAAACATAGCTCTCTTTCTCGTATGTGTGAATAAGGTTCTCTAATAAATCATATTAAAAAACATACTATAAAGATATTAAAAACCTACTATAAAGATGATAAATATATATTCAATGGCATTTAATGGCCATTTGATGTTAATTAGTACTTTTTGGGAAAGGTTAATAGTATTCTCTCTCCTTCTCTCTCTCTCTAACAAGTGAATCACACCTCGAAGGTAGTCATGGTTGTTGAAGGCGATTGTTCGAGTGCTGCTAGGCATGTCGTCGCGTAGGTTGCCGTCTGGGTACCGACGGACACAGACATTTACTAGTATAAATACATCTAAGGGTCAACATATATTCGAAGCGTGTTGAACACCCAATCTTTAAAAAGAAATATTTGTATCATTTCTATATGGAACACACACACACACACACACACACACACACACACACACACACACACACACACACACACACATCTATATATATATATATATATATATATATATATATATATATATATATATATATATATATATATATATATATATATATATATATATATATATATATATATATATATATAGTGATACATTGCGGCCGGTAACGTGCGGGCTTAATGTGCGGCTTTTTTTTTTTTGGAGATTGATCACCCACCCTTGGATAGCACACACAAAAAATTTCAGCTCGATCCAAAACATGTAGGCCGTCCAAATGTGTTGATCTTTTATCAGTCGTTCATTTTTATCGCCATTTTGATCAACACATTTGGATGGCCTACAGGTCTTGGATCAAGCTAAAATTTTGTGTGTGTGCTATCCAAAGGTGGGTGATCAATCCCCAAAAAAAATTACCAAAAATACCCCCGAAGGGGGTGCCACACGTTACCGGCCGCAATGTATCACTACTATATATATATATATATATATATATATATATATATATATATATATATATATATATATATATATAGAGAGAGAGAGAGAGAGGAATGTTATAGTGAGCTGTGAGCTGCCGGTTTAGAAAGGAGCTGCGGGCATTTTGACCCCCTAGGAGTTTTGGAATTTGATGAAATTTGGTGAGGGTGTTGTCTAGGGTAAGATGATCATCCTCACCAATTTTCATAAAATTCCAAAACTTCTAGGGGGGTCAAATGGTCAAAACAAAATCTGCCGTCTGTAGTCATCGTTAAAATCTGCAGACTTTGCTTCGACCATTTGACCCCCCTAGAAGTCTTGGAATTTGATGAAAATTGGTGAGGATGATCATCTTACCCTAGAAAACACCCTCACCAAATTTCATCAAATTCCAATACTTCTAGGGGGGTCAAAATACCCGCAGCTCATTTTCTCCTACCGCAGCTCACAGCTCAACGTAACAGCCCTCTCTCTCTCTCTCTCTCTCTCTCTCTCTCTCTCTCTCTCTCTCTCTCTCTCTCTCTCTCTCTCTATATATATATATATATATATATATATATAATTAAATCAATATGAATAATTAAAATATTTTAATGATCCATACCTTTCAAAATAGTTTTTCATAAAAGGATATATTTAAAAAATCACGACTATTGAATCAAAGTCAAATAAAATATTTACAAAATCGAATTGACGATTATGCTATTGTGCATTTCCACAAAATCAGGATCCACGTTATCAAATATTATAAAACAGCATCTACAGAATTCAAATACATTTTATCAAACATGAATAAGGATGTTTGTTTTCATGGATCTCTAGCTCCATAAAAACGACAATCCTGAAGATTTTAAGATACATGTTATCAAAGAAGGGCTTAAGTGCATTTAAAATATGAGTTGTCATAGGGGATAATTGGGCTGGTTCTTTCGCGTGGACAGCGGTTCGGATAAAAAAAAGTTTGTCACTATAGATGGGGATGAATCATGCATGCATGTGGTCCAGAGCACGAGACGGTTGCTAATTCCATTCCCCCACCAAACACCCAGCTTGAAAAGGGAAGCACATTAGATTCATCGGGCCAAATGGTTTCTAATTCTCAGGCCAAATCACCATATTCTGATGCATCTTCTTTAGTCAGCTTCGGCATGTACAAACATCAACTCTCTCTCTCTCTCTCTCTCTCTCTCTCTCTCTCTCTCTCTCTCTCTCTCTCTCTCTCTCTCTCTCTCTCTCTCTCACGGGAAAAAGAAGGAACCTTTGAAGCTCTGGCAGGTATCATCCATACCCCCCAATCAATCAGCAGTTTTGGATCCTTACATCCTTCTTTCATTTTGCATATGTTCCCATTATACCTTTCACCCTATATGTTAATTCAAATATCATCCAAGAATATTATCCTTTTCCCACTAATCAATTGAGTCTTATTTATCCATTTAAAAAGCCAAGGGCTATTATGGGAATAGCTATACCACTAACCCACTCTTCCTTCCATCCTACTTTTGTTTTCCATTTTGTCCTTCTCTTCTTTGCAACTAATCAATTGAATCTTATTTATCCATTAAAAAAATAAGGGCTATAATGGAAAGGCCAATCTCACTACCCCGTTCTTCCTTGCATCCTACATTTTGTTCCCAATTATACCCTATCAATCCTATGTTTTAAAACATCAAAAGAAATGTTTGGGTAGGCTATGAACATAGGAACTCTACCAATTAACTTTTGGGTATGGGTATGGATGCCCGATACCCAATTGCCCCTCACTTGTGGCCCGACCCAACTTGCCCCTCTAACTTGTGACCCCTGACCCCAACTCGAAACATCCGGTACGATTATGGGTACAAATGTACTTTCAAGTATGGTTATGGCTTGTATAAGGTTTTTACAAGGCCTGGGTATGGGTTGTACAACGTTTGGGTAGGATATGGGTATAGGAACTCTACCCAGTAGGGTATGGGTATCGGAATTCTACCCTATTAACTTTCGGGTATGGGTACGTACCTTGGTACTTTTTACAAAGCTTGGGTAAGGTATGGGAATATGAACTCTACCCTATTAACTTTCAAATATGGGTATGGGTATGGGTACCTCAATACCCATATCTGAAACCTGAAACCCGATTGTCACTCTAACTTGTGTAAATTACAGTTTGATATATATATATATATATATATATATATATATATATATATATATATATATATATATATATATATATATATATATATATATATATATATATATATATAGAGAGAGAGAGAGAGAGAGAGAGAGAGAGAGAGAGAGAGAGAGAGGATCCAGTGTCATTAAAATAAAAGCAAGGAAGGAATTGTTGCATTCTTACACTTTTCATTGTGGCCCTACAAAAATTATCAATATGTCCTTATGCCCCTATCATAATTTCATGTGTCCATATCCTATACTAAAATGGTTATTTCTAATTTGTATATGTGTAAAAGGATCCATAGATAAGCAACTGTTGCACGTGAAACGCATGTACCCATTGCACTAGTCACTACGAAAAAGGGGGTTCGGCTCGTCTTTTCCTGGGTGCCTCCATTCTTTTCTCCCATGCGAATGATCAGACTTTAACAGTGCAAATTGAAAGTGTCACGAGATAGAGAAGGCTAGGGTTTGGAAGAATACCAGACAACTCTCATTAGGCACATAGCCAATATATATATAGGCAATACAAACGTATACCAATGGGAAAGCCCCTGCGTATAGCAGTGGGAAAGGACAGAAATAATAAATACATTAACACCCCCCCTCAAACTCACGGTGGGTCAACCACTGAGAGTTTGCGAATAAGAAACAAAAAACGAGGAGATGGATGAGACTTCGTGAATAAGTCAGCAATCTGCTCCATCGAAGAGACATAAGGCAGAGAGATGGTCCCAGCCTCGTACTGCTCTCTGGAGAAGTAACAATCTATCTCAACATACTTGGTCCGCTTAGGAAACACCGGATTGCTGACAATCTGAATGGCACTCTTGTTGTCACAATGAAGAGCGGTGGGTCCTGAGGTATCAACACCAAGATCTCGAAGAAGACGTCGGAGATGAACGATCTCCTTTGTAGTAGTGGCCATGGCACGAAACTCAGCCTCAGTACTGAAAAGAGAAACCACGGCCTGCTTCTTGCTCTTCCAGGAGATAAGAGAGTCACCAAGAAATAGACAATAACCAGTAGTCGAGCGACGAGTAGCCGGGTCCCCTGCCCAATCGGCATCTGAGTATGCACGAAGAGCCAAAGAGGAGGATGACGAGAAGAAGAGCGACCGAGTGATAGTGCCACAAAGGTACCTAAGAGTCTGAAGAAGAGCAGCGTAGTGAACAGAGTGAGGGGCATCCACAAACTGGCTGAGAACACTGACTGCATGAGCAATATCCGGTCTGGTGATGCAGAGATAAACTAGCTGACCAACTATCTCACGGTACCTGGTAGGATCTGAGAGGGGCTCACCATCGGCGGGACGCAGTTTCACATGAAGCTCAAGAGGAGTATCAACTGTCCGACAATCAGAAAGTGCAGCCCGAGCAAGAATATCAGAGGTGTACTTCTGTTGAGAAAGCAGAATCCCTCTAGTACTCCTAGCAACCTCCAGGCCAAGAAAATAACGTAGAGGACCAAGATCCTTCATCTAAAATTGGCTCCGAAGATGCTCCTGAAGAGAGGCTAGGGCACTGGTGTCATCACCTGTAAAAATCATGTCATCGACATAGAGAAGGATGATTGCCCGGCCTTGGGGAGAAGTCCACACAAACATAGAATGGTCTTGAACGCTCTCCACAAAGCCGATGTCAGTAACTGCGCGACGGAAACGCTCAAATCAGGCACGAGGAGCCTGTTTAAGGCCATAGATAGCTCGACGAAGGCGACATACATGCTGAGAAGGTATGTGAAGGCCTGGAGGAGGCTGCATATAGACAACCTCGGAGAGATCACCGTGAAGAAAAGCATTCTTCACATCCATCTGGGACAGGGGCCAACCTCTAGCAGCAGCAACAGCAAGAAGAGTCTGAATGGTGGTCATCTGAGCTACTGGAGCAAACGTCTCATCATAATCAATCCTATACTCCTGAGTGAAACCACCAACCCTACGAGCAGCACCAATCCTCTGTCCCGAGCGTGGGTCCTGCACAACACAAGAGGAGGAAGAAAAATTAACTGTCAGGCCAGAATCACAAAGGCTGCTAATAGATATCAAGTTCATGCGAAGTTGAGGAGCATATAGAACAAAAGGTAAAGAGAGAGAGTTAGAAGAAATGGACCCAGTCTGCGAGATGGCTAGAAGAGAGCCATCCGTAGTGTGTATCGGAGGAATGCGATGGGCAGGAGAACAGTCAGTAAGAATAAAGTGGTTAGGAGTCATGTGGTGAGAGGCCTCAGAGTCCATAATCCAAGGTGCAGAAGTACCCGAGGTGGCAGAGAAGGCGGAGAGACCGGAAGGGCCTGAAGGACCGGGGGTAGGCTGCATAAGGAGTTGCTCAAGACGCATCTTGAGACGCTGAAGGCGATCTGTCGTAGTAGCTACAGTAGAAGTGGGGGCAGGAACAACAGTGGTGGCACTAGCAGCAGCAGCAGCAGGGCGACTACGGTGAGGTGAAGCAGCACGCTTTTCTGGGTGGAGAAGCCAACAGGTGTCAGTCGTGTGCCTTGTCTTGCCACAATGGGTGCATCGCCGAGTATCAGGCAAACCGGCTAGACGAGAACCACCCCGAGAAGGAGGAATTCTCGGGGGGGGGGGGGGGGGGGGGGAGTAGCAGCTAGAACCACCTCAAAGCTAGAGGGTACAGGGGCCCCGCGGGCAGCCACAGTGCGAAGACGCGTCTCCTCGGCAAGAAGCTCGGCGACGACAGCATCGAGACGAGGAAGCGGATCTCGATGAATTAGCTGACCCGCAAGAGGAGAGAACTCAGGGCGAAGAGCCATCAGAAATTGATAGAGCTGTCTCCGTTCCCGAAAGAGCTGCAACTCACGCCAGGAGGCACTGACTCTGGACACTTCCAACAGAGGGGGCTCCAAAGCCTGAAGTTCACGCCAATAGCCACGCATAAGGCTATGAAACTGCTGAATAGTCTGCTCCCCTTGCTGAGCAGACTGGGCCTGAGAGAGGAGCTGATACTCGATGCTCCACAAAGCGCTCAGTAAGGTGGACCCAGAGTTCTGCAGCAGTAGAGAAGGTAACAAGATCTGCACGAAGAGAGCGATCAACCGAGGCAACTAAAAAAGCACGAACACGTCGATCACGACCTCTCCAAAATTCAGAAGCCACAGAGTCAGAGGTCATTGTAGGAGCAGGAGTAGATCCGTCAAGGTGCCCGTATAAGGCACGACCATCCAAAACGCTTCGGACTGTAGCCGACCATGCAGTCCAGTCCGCGACGGTCACAAGGGGGAAGTCCGTAGAGATTGGAAGAAAATCCCTTATTTGTTCGATAGGTGTCGCCGAGAACGGAACAGATGACACTCCGTATGGAGCAGAGGACGTCACTGTGGGCGGATCAGAAGATGCCATCAGGGATAGAGCTCCGGTGCAGGATAGGAATCTGAAACGAGATAGGGCACAACAGCGGTACGGGATAGGTCTGCGTGCGGGATAGATCTGATACGGGATAAGCTGCGGTGAGGGATAGGTCCGATACGGGATAGGGCTGCGGTGCGGGATAGGAAACTGTAGCGGTGCGGGATAGGGAACAGTAGCAGGCGGGATAGACCGGTACGGGATAGGGCTGCGTACGGGATAAATCCGGTATGGGATAGACTGCTGTGCGGGATAGGTCACAGCGGTACGGGATGATCGGTGCGGTGCGGGATATAGCGGCGGGATCCTGTGCGGGATAGAGCGGTGCGGTGCGGGATGAGCGGTGCGGGATGATCGGCTGGATCCAGTGCGGCGGGATCTGATGCGGCGGGATCCGGTGCGGGAAAGAGAGAGAGAGAGAGAGAGAGAGAGAGAGAGCTGCGATCCGGTAGTATGTCGGTCTCCGGTACGGACGCTCGCGCGGGGGTTTGCTGCGGGCTGGGGATACGTCGAGCTCCGGTACGGACGGCGCGAGAGAGAGAGAGCTGCGGGCCGGGGTACGTCGGTCTCCGGTACGGACGCCGCGGGATCAAGGCGGCTCTGATACCATGACACGAGATAGAGAAGGCTAGGGTTTGGAAGAATACCAGACAACTCTCATTAGGCACATAGCCAACATATATATAGGCAATACAAACGTATACCCATAGGAAAGCCCCTGCGTATAGCAGTGGGAAAGGACAGAAATAATAAATACATTAACACAAAGCTTTTAAATTTTTAACAATACCACTGCATCTGCAGGGAGCCCAGCAGAAAATTAATCTACACTGTTGAATCTCGATCCCACACATGAGAGTAAGGAACATAGAGAAAAGATAAATTTTTAACAATACCACTGCTTCTTCCTATTCTTGTTTCGTTTCACTATTGGTTACAAGATATTAAATTAAGAAAGAAAAATTTTATTTGCACCCACAAAAAATAAAAAGCTAAGTAGTCTCCAATTGATAGCTCAATTTGTAAGATACGCAACCCGTGGCCTTGGTCTGCTCTATAGTGGCGGGCTTCCCTCTCGACCTAGTGGCGAGTCTTCTAGCATGCGTGGTTATTAAAAATCAGAACATTTATATCTTACTCTTGTGCCGAGTTTTGATCCTTGGTGGCCTGCCCAATAACAGTTGATGATGAACTAACCACTTGGTTCATTTCAAAAACATAAAAAAACTATGTACCCCCATCTTCAAACTGACAAAATACCTGCTGGGATTTTTGTGTTCCACTTTCGGCTTCAATTGGCATGGTGAGCAACCCTAAAGTCGTCGGCAAGGCAACGGGTCGCACCGCCCTGCCCCGCCATTCCTTCTCCTCCCATCGGGGTAGAGATCCCGATCGCCCGCTCCATCGTCGCCAATGTCTGTGCACTCTCCCACTTCGTGAAGTGCTCGGTCATCACGGTGTGGCAGCTGAGCTCGTCCAGTTTGGCTCCCATGGCTCGATGTGCCGAGATCAATAGAGCAAAGGCCAGGGTGGATACTAACAGAGCCAGCCAGTGGTGTGTGGATCGAGCGAGAGGCATCGTGACGCAGATTACCAGTTGATCATGGCCCTGGACACAAGGCATGAGGCACAATTATCGAGTGTCGAGCACAAGGCATGGAACATGGTTGCAGATCCACAAACAATGATTGCTCTAATCGTTGTTGAGCGACTGATGGTGGCACTGATTGGTAGCTGGTGGAGGCATCGACAGGCACTAGGATAAAGTCATCGAAGGATAGTTGTCGGCGTCATCAATAGGAGACCGGAGTTATCTATGATCAACCGAGTCGCCGATGGGGGGTTGATGCATGGAGTCATCGACGAGCAGCTATCGAGTCATCAATGTGAACCTGTGTTATCGATAGTTGGCTGATGAATTCGCCGACGGGCGGATGATAGGGTCATTTATGATAGGTTGATTCATCCATGAGATGGCATGCAAGATTTTTAAGATGGTTTAGTTCCATACAAGTTTCTACATCCATAAGATCATATCTGCTAGGCACACTATAAGATAATAGGAGGTACAAGTCAGACAACCACACCATCACATGACCCGGTCCCATTGATACCGTCTACGTTAATATGTTTTATCTCTCCAATTTGTAATTCACATAGGAACCATCTTCACTCCACGATCTTAACTTTTCATGTACGATGTCGACACTCGACACTCGACACTCGTCTTCCTCCAACAGGGAGGTCTTTTGCACTCAACTAAAGAACACCATGAAATTGGCACACAACCCCGAAATCTTCACAAATAAGAAATTTTCAACCTTAATTTAGATAGAGATGGTGGAAAAGACAACTATGGTTTCCTATGTGATGAATGAATCAAAATAATGGATCTCCTCTAAATCTCAACATAAAAGATGGAGACAATGGCTTCTATTAGATAAGAAATTCAAAACCTAAAGCCATGTATATATTCTCTCAATTTTGTAGAACAATAAAGTAAGGGAGAGACTCAGATTTTTGTTCAAAACTGGGTATTTGGGATGCAGGGAGGGAGGTCGAGAATTTGGGACGTGTGTCGGTTTCTTCGGAAGAGGGGGATTGCGTCAGTGGTGAGGAAGGTATGGAGGGTTCACAACATGATCAAAAGGGGGGTGGTGGTAGACTGCGCGGTAGTTTTCGGACCAAACATAAAGAGAAACTGGCGCTTCGTGGAGCCATTGTAAAGCGTTCACATAAGGGAGGTAGACTCCCTTCTTCCTTGATCTCTGCAATTCCTTAATGCAATGCCTGTTTTGGAATTGCCGCGGGTTGCTACGACCGGCGGCGGCAAGCCATTTGAAGTTGCTAGTGAAAAAGTTTAAACCACAGTTTGAGATGCTAGTGGAGAGCCATGTCCGTGTCGATCAGATTCATAGAGTGACAGCTATATGTAAGGGGAGATACAAGGTGATGTGTGTACCTTCGGATGGCCAGTCGGGTGGGATTGTGTGTTTATGGAGGGAGGAGGTCGGTTTAGTTACGACCTTATACAGAATAGACCAAGTGATGCATGTGGTTGTTTCGGTCCCCTGGGCATCACCAGTTCTTATCTCAGTGGTGTACGCGAGTACCTCTGAGAGGGATAGAAGAGTTTTGTGGGGAGAATTGGTTAGGTTGGGGCAGATGGAGTTGCCGTGGTGTGTGATTGGTGACTTCAACTGTATACTCGATCCAGCTGATAAAGAGGGGGGTAGACCATTTAAATGGACTAGCAATTCGTTGGCTTTTTTGCAGATGCTTCAAGGGAGTGGACTTAAAGATGTGTGTTTTCGAGGTGACTACTACACATGGTGTAATAATCGACAAGGCCAAGCTCGGGTTTGGGAGCGTCTGGATCGGTGTTTTATGAATTCTAGATGGGCAATGCAGTTTGATGACACTTCGGTACGGCACCTACCCAGATGTGTGTCAGATCACTCCCCGTTGCTGGTCTCCACGATGCCAAATACCCGGCCGGCAAGGGTTCCATGGCGTTTTATGAATTTCTGGTTGCAGAGACCGGATTGTAGAGAGGTTGTTAATCATAGTTGGATTCAAGGTGCGAGATGCTCGGATAACACCCCTTTTACTCGAAAGGCCCTTGCCTTTTGGAATAAAAATGAGATTGGTGATATCCACTCTCTCGTGGAAAATTTATTGGACGCGGTGGACAATATGGAGGAGGACGCTCAGGGAGAGAAGAAAAGGCTAACTGATCGACTAGAGTGGGCTTTAACTCAAGAGGAAGCTATATGGGCACAAAAATCTAGGGTTCAATGGCTAAGACTGGGTGATCGGAACACAAATTATTTTCACACTAGCACTAAAATCCGGCGAGTTCGGAATCAGATTCGAGGATTATACATTGCGGATCAGGTCGTGGAGGAATCTAGTGCTATCAAGGAGATTCTAGTTAATTTTTTCCAACGCAGGTGGACGCGGAATGAAGGGGTTGATGCCCAGAGATTGACAGAAATACCACAGTGCATAATGGAGGAGATGAATGACTTCCTCACAAGGATTCTGGGTATGGAGGAGATCAGAAGAATAGTTTTTTCCATGCCGGATAATAAGGCTCCAGGACCGGATGGCCTGAACGGTGAATTTTACAAGGCCTTCTGGGATATTATAGGTATGGATGTGGTTCGTGATATCCAATCTTTTTTAAGTCATGATGTATGTCAGTAGATTGGAATGACGCTTTGGTGGTGCTAATCCCAAAGACGGAGTCTCCATCGAAGCCGGAGGATTTTAGGCTGATCAGTTTGTGCAATGTCAAATATAAATTCATTTCAAAAATTCTCACCAGCAGGTTACGGCTGACTATGTCGTTGATTATCCCAGAGACGCAGCACGCTTTTATACCTGGGCGAAAGATTAGGGATAATATTTTGTTAGCGCAGGAGATTATGCATGCTCTACACTTGGCCCCAGTTAAACGTTCAGCTATGGCGGTGAAGATTGATTTGGAAAAAGCTTATGATCGGGTGCAATGGGAGGCGCTAGAGGTTATCCTTCGGTAGTTGGGGTTTCACGAGCAGTGGTGTAGGTGGATTATGCAATGTGTCACTACGTCCGCGATGCGTCTGCTGGTGAATGGAGAGGAGACAATGGAGATAATTCCGAGTTGTGGTCTACGACAAGGAGACCCCCTATCACCATACCTGTTTTTATTTGTAGCCATGGTCATTCAATGGGAGATCGATATCAGTCTGACTGAGGGAGATATCGAGGGGTTCACAACGAAGAGGAATCCAACTCCGGTAAGTACCCTTGCTTATGCTGATGATTTCCTTTTCTTTACAAGAGCCACTTTGCCGGATGCGAGGGGGTTTAGGGAGGTGTTTGCCAGGGTCGAGAGAAGCACTGGGCTGCGAATTAACCCAAACAAATCCAGCATGACGTTTTCGCTTAGCGTGCTGGGTGCGACAAGAAGACACATTCTGAAGGTGCTGAGCATGAAGGAAGAGTTGAAGCCTTGGAATCATTTAGGGGTTCCCATTAGTGGGACGCGAGTGAGGTCTACAAATTTTCAGTTTATTATCAGTCGTATGGAGGCTAGACTGTCTGGGTGGAAATCAAAATTGTTATCCCCGGCTGGGCGGATGATTCTGTTACAATCGGTGTTCGCGGCTATGCCGGTCCATCTAATGATGGCTGGGGGTCTTCCAATGAGTGTTCTAAACAAAATGGATAGACTAGGTCGGGCTTTTTTCTGGGGGCATAACTTGGTCGGTCAGCACCTACACCTGATTTCTTGGGCGGTGGTCACTCAAAGTAGGAGTAATAGGGGTCTTCAGATTCCGAGCTTGATTGACAGACAGTTACAACAAGAGGTGTCGGCCTTGGCGTTTATTCTCTTGGCACCACAAGAAGGGGCTCGATGGATTAGAGTAGAGAATCAGATTACTACAGATAACTAGGAGCAGTGGAATGGAAGGAAGAGTTCTGCTTGGTTGAGGAGAACAGTGAGGAGGGTTTGGGAGTTGCAGTATTCGGAGGCAAGGCTGGGGAAGAAATATATTCCATTACTACAGGGTTTGAGGGGGACGGGTGGAGGTACTGACTGTGTTTTGCCTCCGTGGCGGGGTGCTTTGTTGTGGTCTCTAAGGGTCCCTCCTAAGGTTCAGGTTTTCCTATGGAAGCTTCTCCATGGGGGCCTGCCAACGAGGGCATTGCTTCGATCGAGGCTCAGATGGGGTTTTGGTTGCTGCCCGTGGTGTGGGGTTCTTGAAGAAGATATTGATCATTTGTTCTGGAGCTGCCCGAGAGCGGATATGTTTTGGAAAGTACTCAGTGACTGTACGGGTATTCAAGTCAACATGGTTGAACTTTTATATCCGATCTCGAAGGAGGAGAGTAGGCGAGGTTCTCCGCTACCTTGTGAGGTAGTGGCGGTGTCATTATGGAAGATCTGGAAGGATAGATGTGCAAAACTATTTCAAAATGTTAATGGTGATATTCAGGATAGTGTGCGCCAAAGTAATGAGATGTGCTACCAGTATATTCGTGGTCTGATACATGATAATGTTTTGGGGGGATGGAATCGGGATGTGGTGGAGTTGCTGTGGACGGATGGCTCTTTTCACGCACAGGACGAACTAGCTAGTGGCGCGTGGGTTCTAGCGTCCACTGACGGGCAGATTCGAGAAGCGGCAACCAAGAGGTGCCGGGTTTCTTCAGCTTTTGGCGCGGAATTGTGGGCATTAAGGGAGGCTTTTGGGGCTCTGGTGCGAAGGCAGAGTCGAAATGTGGTGATCCTTACGGATGCGGCACGAGCCAGGGATGCTTTGGTTTTGGGGAAAGGAATTACTAGAGAACATAGCCCTATACTTCTTGAGTGCATGCAGTTGTGGCAGGGCCTAGAGGGGGTGAAAGTGCAGTGGGTCTCTTGTACTGCAAATAGCGATGCACACTGGTTGGCAAGGGAGGCTAGAGTGGCGGCAATCGAAGGTGAGTGGACCTATTCTTTTCCAACTGTTTTACCAGTCCTTGTTCGTGAGGACCTACAGGTCATAGTGTAATGACCAACCTAGCTTACCAAAAAAAAAAACCCAAAGATTTTTCTTTTCAAACAAGGAATCCAAAAGAATCTGGCTTAATGAAATAACGACATTGATCGATCGAGTTCTTTCTTCCGATCAGTCGATCAAGTCTGAATATAACTCTGACAAAAATCATCGCCCCGAATAATTCATTTTGATCGATCGGTATAAAATAGATCATCTTCTAGAGAGTTGTTTTTTAAAAAAAAAACAAAACCGATAGGTCATACTGGTTGAAATTTTTCTTGTAGCCCCATTTCCATTTCGCCATTTCGGTCTGAATAGATCATACTAGTTTTTCCGGAGGCTTGAATTTTTTGATCAAAAAGCCGATCGGTCGGTTTTGAAAATCCATTTGGTCGATTCCTAAAAATTTGATTTTCTTTACAAGAATGTGTCGAGGAATATTTTTAATCCAAAAAAAAAAAATCTTTTGAGAAAATATTTTTCTTGAAAGAGTGTGTTGCTCATAACTAAGTTTTGGAATCTTTTATTTCTATTTGTCTAGTAAGAGTATTTATTGTTCCAGTTTAGTATATAGACCTGTGTCATTATTTTGCAACTTTTTTTTTTGGAATCATTGAAGGGGAGGTCACAACAGACCTCAGGTGGCACCATAGCCTGGTGCAAGCAGCACAAAGACGCCGCTCCAACGAAAGGTAACCACCACATCCTGGCGGGGAACCAATGTCCTAAAGCCGAGACCAACCATAGGGACACCAGTGACCAAACAACAGGGCCACCAGCCCACCACCAGCCGCCACACCGATGCAACCACAAAAAAAAAGGAGAAAATACCTATTGAAAGGCCAGCACAAGACCAAAAACAAAGGAGCCGCCACCAGTCGGCATCACTGTGGGAAGAAAGTCGTCGCAATGAGCCGAGGCAAGGTCAAGAGACCTATACAATGGCCACGGCATTGATTGGCCCAAACTGTCACATCACGACGGAGGTGAAGGATCGTCAGACCCAAGAAGCAACCGGAGCTGGACCACATGATCCAAAATCAGGAACACAAAGCTCTTTACACCCTTATCTACAAGGGAATGGAAGGGGGAAAGCCCAAATCCGTACCCGAGGAGGAGTTCCGTCGAAAATCTCAGCCTCCCCGGAGCCGCCCGTGGCGACAACCGTGGAGGCCAAGAGAAATTGACGAAACCCTAAACCTAGAAGGAAGAGGGGAAAGGGAAAGGGGCTTCCTCTTTATTTTGCACCCTAGGATATGAAATGTTATCATTATAAAAATAAAGTTGATGCATCATGTAATTAAAAAATGTAAAGTAGTATTACGCAAGCAAGGATAAATATATCAATGTGATGGATTTCACATAGAGAAATGCTATTCAGCCAGAAGATTTGTCCCGATTTCGACGGCCCGATTGACATGGCACGTGCAACTGGTGGCTGAAACCCACTAGCGATTTTAAAATCTTTAACAACACCAGTTGCACACTGCCACGTTAATCGGACTGGCGAAATCGGGAAAACCTTCGGGCTGAATAGCATTTCTCTTTCACATATTAGATGTCGTCCACATCAGGCTAGCCCGAAGGACTGCATGGGCACCATGGTTGAGGTGTACATTCAGGCTTCATACAATGATGACTTCAAAGTATAAAAATGACATGCATATGCTCGAAGAGCAATACTATTCAGTTTGAAGGTTTTTCTGATTCTGCTCAGATCGATTGATGTGGCAACATGCAGCTGGTGATGTAAAAGACTTAAATGTTGCTAGTGGGTTTCAGCCACTAATTGCACACTGCAATGTCAATCAGGCCGGTGAAATCGGAAAAACCTTCGGGCTGAATAGCATTTCTTTATGCTCAAATGCACAAAGCATGGGCATTTATGGAAATGCACAGTTTGATGGTTTAATGCTGTGCAAAGTGTTGGAATTGAATCCTGTTATCAGAGTCGCAGCGAAAGCAAAAGATAGATCCGAAGATCATACGGTGTATATTTCATTACAATTAATTCTACAAAATAATCTACATGCAAATTTATGATCATAGCATATGTGCGGACACCCTAGAGGCATATTACGATCTACGGAAGACATACATGAATCTAGTTAGATGATTAGAATCATCATACCTTGTGGATCTATGATCCGGAGAGAGAGGAACGATGATGAACCGCACGTGAATCGCAAGGGAAGCTGTCGGATGGCACCTTGTCCTTTGCGAATTGAGGAATCCTCGAAGTCCTATATCTGAGTGCAAGGACTACGAGCCGACGGAGGAATTCGTTGCGAAGATGAGGGCGTGCCGTGAGATCTCCTCCTTCTCTTTCTATCTTCTTCCTTCTCCTTTCTTCCTCCTTCTTATTCCTTCTTCTTTCTCATTCTTCCTTGGCCAAAACCTCAGAGAGGGAGAGAGGGGAGGGAGTTCGGGTTTTAGGAAAGGAAAGGCACATAGGGCCGGCCCCTCCCTCTCTAATCTTTATATAGGGCTGGCCGCCTAGTGCCATACGCAAGCTAGGGCCGGCCCTAGGTAGATAGGGATGAGAGGGGGCGGTTTTTAGGGTTTCCACAGGTCTATCGTGAAGCCTGGACGAAAACACCCTTCACGAAAAGTGAAAAACTAAAAGAGACATTGAGTGAGGTGCGCTACTCGGAATCGAGTTCCGTCAATGCCTATGAGCTCCTGAAATTATTCCGCTCATTCTAAGATCTATATTCAATATATTCTGAACTATATTTCAGTATTTACCAAAATACCCCTATGGCCCCTAACACATGTGAATTAGGTTCTTAGGCTCCGGGCTTGCGCTCCATCGCGCTACTTCGCATCCAACGTATCCAACCAGGTTGGGAAACAATTCCTATACGCAACGACATGGTGGAACCTTCAGGGTTCAAGATCTCTAGCTTCAACCGGATCCCTGATTAACTGTTCCAGTGACACACCGAAAGTTCCGTTAATCAGTCCTAACCGATTAACCCACATAGCTACCCAGAGTGCGACGCAAGTTAAACTCTAGTGATCTAAACTTATGTTACTCCCTCGTAACCCTATTCTCTACTATACTCTGATAATCCTTAGTCCCTTCTATTACTGGTGCCATGATACGACTCGGGCGGTGGGGAGCACCGTTAGATCCCGATCGATCATCTGACTAAGAATTAATGACTTGTCATCTATAACACCACATACCTTCCGGTGCTATGCCTAGCATCCGGAACATCGTCAGTCATATTGACAACCATCAGGCCTAGGTTAACTGTGTGGACAGATTGACTTATCAAAACGCACCCATCCAACACTGGACGTCGGATAACCTGTAGGGATTACATATCACTCAAGCGCCAGTCGGGTAACCCAATGTACCGTGGTATTGGACTATGGAAGGTTCGCACATGTTGGCACATCAAAGCACCACACAACTGGTTGGCCCAATGTACATGGTCCCTCAGGGTTAAGGATAGATTATCTATAGTAGTAAGGCGATTTATACACCAGTGTCTGAATCACAGAACTGTGCACCGTCTTGGTTCCTATTCAACACGATCATCATGCTTAGTCAGGTGAATGGGAATCCCACGTTCCCGTGGTGGAGATTTCACCACATCCTCTACCTGCCAACAGCTTGTTCTCGGTGAAGCGACCAGTATCACCTAAGCTGTGAACTAGTTCTAGGTCTACACACAACTGGTCTACTGTGTCTCTCAAGCATGGATCCACCATTCGCCTCAATGGTCTACTGTGTTCCCTAGGGTCCTTTATTATATGTGTATTAACATAAACCAAAGTAGTATTCTAATTAAAGCAATAACCAAAGTCATCTTTATTAATCTTAATACAGAAAATCCACGCTCAGGACATACGAGCTAAAACAATCTCCTACTTGGCCTAGCGGGGAACAACAGTCTTAGCTCCCCTAGCATCCATATGCTTCTCAAAAGCCTTGGTCGGTAATGCCTTTATGAAAGGGTCCGCCATGTTATCTGTAGACGCCACCTGAGTCACTGTAACCTCCCCTCGCTTCTGTAAGTCCCGGATAATATAGTATTTCTGCTCGATATGCATGCTCTTCTGGTGATATCTTGGCTCCTTGGATTGTGCTACCACTCCACTATTATTGCAGTAAAGGACAATAGGATCTTGAGCTCCCGGTACACATCCTAAGTCCGTAAGGAACTTCTTAAGCCACACCGCCTTCTTGGCTGCTTCGCACGTCGCAACGTACTCAGCCTCTATCATCGAATCAGTGATACATCCCTGCTTCACGCTCCTCCAACTGACAGCTCCTCCTCCCAATGAAAACACAAACCCTGATATCGATCTCCTGGATTTTGGATCTGATGCAAAGTCAGAATCCGTATACCCAATCAGCATCAGTTTATGTGAAGAGTAAACTAACTCATAATCTCTTATCCTACGGAGATACTTGAGTATACTTTTCACAGCAGTCTAGTGCCCTGGACCCGGATTTGACTGATACCTACCCATTATGCCTACTGCATAGCATATATCTGGTCTCATGCACTACATAGTATACATCAGACTCCTTACAGCCGAAGCATAAGGTATCTTCTGCATCTCTGCCCTCTTCTCAGGAGTCTTAGGACCTTGATCCTTAAACAATTTCATTCCATGTCTGAATGGAACCAGTCCTTTCTTGGAGTTGTGCATACTGAATCTGACCAAGATAGTATCTATGTAGGTTGACTGTGACAGCGAGAGAGTCTTGTTCTGGCGATCTCGAGTTACCTTGATCCCCAGAACATAACTCGCTTCACCCAAGTCTTTTATGTCAAATTGAGAGGATAACCATACATTTACTGTAGACAATATTCTAACATCGTTTCCAATGAGCAGGATATCGTCAACTTAAAGTACCAGAAAAATTACTGTAATCTTATCACTCCTTTTATAAACACATGGTTCATCCACATTCTGTTCAAATCTATAAGACTGGATAGCCTGATCAAAATGCATGTTCCAACTTTTGGATGCTTACTTCAGTCTATAGATGGACCTTTGAACTTGCACATCAGATTTTCCTGACCTTTTGCGATAAAGCCTGGAGGCTGGGACATATAGATGTCTTCTTCCAAATCCCCGTTGAGGAATGCGGTCTTGACATCCATTTGCCAAATCGATCTCCCAATCATAATGGGTTACAATGGACAAGAGGATCCGGATTGACTTAAGCATAGCCACTGGCAAAAAGATTTCGTCATTGTCGATCCCTTCTCGCTGGGTATAACCTTTAGCGACTATTCTAGCTTTGTAAGTCTCAACGGTACCATCTGGACCTCTTTTTCTTTTGTACACCCAACAGGTTTAATGTTGTGAGGCGGTGTTACAAGTATCCAGACCGAGTTTTGGGACATCGATGTCAGTTCTGCCTTCATGGCTTTCTGCCATGCTGCATGGTTAGAGGATACCATCGCTTTATCATAGTTCAGAGGATCATCTTCCTAAAACTCTGGATCTACCAAGAAGGCTTCTCTAATGTATCTATCAGGAGCTCTTGTGGTCCTTCCACTGTTACGAGCCTGCGGTGGTTCCATAGGAGTCGATTCTACAGTATCTTTTATCTTTGTGGTATCGGCTCCCACTACGTTTTCTGTCTGTGTACTCCCATCAGTACTAAGCAATTCTTCAAGAACTACTTTACTGGTAGGCTTATGGTCTATTAAATAATCATGCTCCAAGAATATAGTGTTCGTTGAGACGATAACCTTTATATCCTCAGGATCATAAAATAAACCACCCTTTGTTCCTTTTGGATACCCAACGAACAGACATACCTTAGTCTTTGACTCCATCTTATCTCGCTTGTCATTCCGCACATGTGCTGGACAACCCCAAATCCTAAAATGTTGCATGCTTGGCTTTCGCTTCAACCACAGCTCCCAAGGAGTTAGAGGTACTGACTTTGATGGAATAAATTTCAAAGTATATACTGCCGTCTCTAGGACATATCCCCAAAAACTAGATGGCAATATTGCATAACTCATTATAGTCCGAACCATGTCTAACAAAGTTCAGTTTCTCCTCTCAGATACACCGTTTTGTTGCGGTGTCCCTGGTGCAGTCAACTGGGATACGATCCCATGCTCACGCAGGTACCCAATAAATTTATCCGATAGGTATTCGCCTCCTCGATCCGATTAAAGAGACTTGATACTCTTACCCTTCTGCTTTTCTACTTCAATTCTGAACTCTTTAAACTTATCAAAGGATTCAGACTTCCACCGCATTAGGTATATATATCCAAACCTCGAGTGATCATCCGTAAAGGTGATGAAATACTCGAAGCCTCCTATGGCATGGACACTTATGGGCCCACATATATCAGTGTGTACCAACTCTAATACCTCCTGAGATCTGCTACCTTTGGCTCGAAAAAATTTTAGTCATCTTGCCTTCCAAGCAAGACTCACACAATGGTAGGCTTACTGAAATATCTGGACTTAAAAGTCCTACCTTAACCAACCTGTGAATCCTGTCTGAGGCTATGTTTCCAAGTCTTAGATGCCAAAGGAGTATTGGATTATCTGAGAGATTTTTCCTTTTAGATGAATTAACCACACAAGCTTCAGTTATGTTATCCTGTTTATGATTGGAGTTAATTACATAGAGATCATTCTGTGTCTTTCCCTTACAAACAAAGGAATCATTCAATTTAATTGACATACTAGAAGCATCAAATAAAACTGAAAAACCTTTATTATTCAATAAGAAAACAAAAATTAAGTTTCTTCTCAAGGACGGTATATAAAGTATGTCTCTAAGTAATAAACTTCTTCTATCAAGAAACTGTATGACAACATCTCCAACTGCTTCAGCCTCTGCCACGGCCTCAATTCCCATACTTAGGATTATCTCCCCATCACCCAGTTTTCTTGTCTCCTTGAACCCCTGCAAATTATTACAAGCATGGTTAGTGGAACCATAATCCATAATCCATAAAACTGGAGAACAACTGGATGCTACAAGGGATTCCACTATGTTGATTTGAGATATACCTGTCTCAGTCTTCTTGGGAGCCTCGCGGTAGTCACTCTTCCAGTGCCCCTTCTTGCCACATCAGAAATATTTTCCTTTGGACTTCACCGTACCATCCTACTTAGGAACCTGCAACTGCACCTGGCCCATCTTCACGGGCTTTTTAGACTTTCTTTTCTGAAACTTGCCTTTGGCTTTCAGAGAAGACTTCTGCTCTACGTTCAGGGATTGGGCTCCTATCTTCATCCCGCCCTCTGCCGCTTAAAGCGCCACTAAAAGCTCTGTGTTAGACATCTCCAACCGATTAAGGTTAAAGTTGGTAACAAAGCCCTCAAACGCTCCTAACAGAAACGCGAGGAAAATATCGGTCTGGATCTCTGCATCCAAGATGACATCGAAGAAACCAAGCTCATTCACATAGCCAAACAATTTCAGCATATGATCCCAAACTAAAGTCCCCTCTACTATCTTTGTGGATACCAATTTCTTGATGGTCAGGTAACGAGTTACCCGACTATGACCTTCGAACATTTCCTTTAAATAGAGCATTATGTCTAAATCGAAGGCCGTGTCTTCGACTTGCTTATAAAGGATGGTCTGTAAGGATGCCACTATATAGCACTTACACATCTCATCAGCATCTAGCCAGTCTTTCCATTCTTTAAACTGAGCCTCAATAGCACTTGGTTCCGGTATGGCCGGTTGAGGGGTACTTAGGGCAATTGTGTGTTTGCTAACCCTTAGGACGAGCATCAGATTACGCTTCCAGTCCTCGTAGTTTGGTCCCGTAAGTTTGTTATCATTAAGGATGGAGGCAAGGGGGTCGAGCTTGGTCATGATTTCTATAAACAATGGTTTAAAGCAAAAATTAGGGTATACTACAATCTATTTTATGGAATTTAAAAATAGATAATGTTTACTCCAGCCGCTATGTCTTCACTACCTCAAGTGGAGAAATCCAGGAATCTAAATTCCCTGGGCTCGAGCACTGAGACTATCGGTCTTGAATTGGAGACAGCATCTCGGTGAGAGCATACAACTGCTTCTGCCAACGGAGTTTTTACGACCCAATCTTCATCAGAATTACCTATGGCAAACTAAAAAACCTCTCAGTCTCCTTTTGGCCAACTTTATGTGACCCGCGTGCGCAGCAACGACGGCTTCACACAAGCTTTCGGATACTTCCTATAAATCTAAGTGGTGTCAGCAGGGGGGTTCATAGGCTCCCGCGATGCAGAAAAAAATCATCACCCACTGCCACCGGTATCCCCCATATCCCGAAGGAAACCACTATGCGAACCAGTATGGAAGGAAACACAGCTCTCACCCGGTGGAAATATCGAACTACGTACCTCCCACCCAAACCCTTAGTCGGTTGATTATGGAGGCCAGGGGCTCCCCTTTGGAGGGAACCTCTTACACATCCCTTCTTTATGAGGTTTTATGCATATCTAGAAAGGTCACGACCTCCTAGACTTAGACCCTGGTCTACCGCGCTCCTACTAGGATTACAAACCTTCCCGCAAAGTATTAATATCCTTGGAAAATACCATAGTCCCTACCTCGAATACTTAGTTTTCGTCTTTCTTGCAAGGATCATATTATATAGATTCCAAGGATCCCGATACCTCACTAGTTTGCCCATAATCTTAAGATCTGGAGCCTAGCCTAAGGTCAACGTGGAAAGAACTCCCACTAGAATGATACCTTATTCACAATTTGATTCTTGATGTCATAGTAGACCTCATCTCATTATAGGTTTCGATGTTGGCCAAACAAGGACATCCGAGAACCTCTGCCAAACCTCAACCTAATGGTGGCATACCCAAATTGTGATGAGTTCACACTACCATCAAACGTCAACTAGAAATAGGTATCACTTAATAGAATCATAACCTAACTTGGTCGCTAGGACCATGTGGGGAAATGGCATCCCACTAGGGTTATCATACTTCTTATGGGGACATTAGTTATCTCTAAACAAATCTAACGTAGCATCTATCTTGGTACATAGTATTTGGCTACCTGAACTACCACGAGGGCGGTTATTACCTTTCCTTTTAGCTAGCCACCGGATTCGCACGTGTTAGAACCATATAGAGATACCGATAAATCCATAAGCTTAGTACTAACCCTAAGCCTGATCTAGAGACTAACTCACAAGCAAGATAGATAATTAAATTATCATCGGGGTTCTCTAAATACTAAGAAAAAGAACAACAAAAAAAAAACATTCAAACTGAATCAAGTCCAGGGTCCGACCCTTGAACCTGAATAACACAGCCAAGATATCATGTTCTTCCATTCTGCACAATCTTCGACGACGATCCCGATCATCGCCAACGTGTACGCTTTTGCCGGGTCTTTGCACTCCATGGTACCGCTTGCCCAAACCGTGGATGTAGCATCATCTTCTTTTTCCTGTGACCAAAAAACTAACGCTCCGAGCAAGTGCTCGTTCGTGTACAATTTTGCTAGAAAGAAAATGAAACAATCCTAGAAAATATGGCCAGGGAACCGAGGGTGGTCAACCTCCACCCCCGCCCATCTAGAGCCTTAAAATCCATAAGCACAATAATAATCAATGCAAAATTAAATATGAGGTCCGACCCCCGGAGGCATGTAATCACATATTACTATTCAGTGTGGCACCTGCAAAAAGACGATACATAGCACAATCCATATGCATGATCTACGCCGAACCCCGACGAAAACATATGTCATCATATATTCACATGATATTTTCACAAATTCATACATGAAACACACACCAAAGCATGCTCTGATACCAATTGTTGGAATTGGATCATGTTATCAGAGTCGCAGCGGAAGTAAAAGATAGATCCGAAGATCATACGGTGTATGTTTCATTACAATTAATTTTACAAAACAATCTATATGCAAATCTACGATCTTAGCATATATGCGGACACTTTAGAGACATACTACGATCTACGAAAGACATGCATGCATCTAGTTAGGTGTTTAGAATCATCATATCCAGTGGATCTATGATCCAGAGAGAACGAAACGATAATGAACCGCACGTGAATCACAAAGGAAGCTGTCGGATGACACCTTATCCTTTGCGAATTGAGGAATCCTCAAAGTCCTATCTCTGAGTGCAAGGACTACGAACCGACGGAGGAATTCGTTACGAAGACGAAGGTGAGCCGTGAGATCTCCTCCTTCTCTTTCTCTCTTCTTCCTTTTCCTTCATTCCTCCTTCTTCTTCCTCTTTCTTCCTTGGCCGAAACCTCAGAGAGGAAGAGTGTTGAAAATAAATCCATGGTAGAGGCTCGCAGCGGAAATGATTTTGCGGTCGAAAGACCGTTCATGGTGCACGTTACACGATTTAAACTTTCATTGAAACTAATCTACATATATATGCATGTGTATGCACGTGAATCAAACACCCTAACAGCAATCTAGCGTAATGATTAACTAGCATGCATGCAAATCATAATACTCGCTAGATCTATATGTTAGATTACACATACCTTTCGTACGGATCTTTTAATCGTGGAGAATTGTCTTCTTTGTCGATGGAGACGAAAGATCATTCGCGAAGATACCGATGGTACGAATGGAGACATTGCCTTCTTGTTCACCCAATCTCACACAATGCATGGAACGTCGCTCTCGGATCTCTGAGTGCCTCCGAAGAACGACCCTTCTCCTTCTTCAGAACTACACGCGAGGAAGACGAAGTTGCATTTGAGAAATGGGAGAGAGATTAGGGAGAGACCTAGAGAGATGAGAGAGGGAGGGGGTTCGGTTTTGCATCCATATGGCCGGCCCCATATGCCCCTTTATATAGGGCCAGCCTACCCCCTTGGATAAGGATCCTAGGGGATAAAGACCTCCTACAATTATCTTTCCAATCTCACCCTTTTATCTCTCCTTGTATTTATCTGTTTTCCCACTTTTTAGGGCTCGATCTTAACCGATTCAAAGCCCTATCCCTATCTATATGGCCGGCCCTATAGATGAGGGATTCTCATCCCTACAACATAGGGTCAGCCCTAGCAAGGTCTTCCACTGCTAGGGTCGGCCAACAGTGAGGTCCGACAGAGTGAGGTTTTTACCAAAACGCCCTGACGCCTCATTTTGACCATTTCTAGCGTGCGATACCTAGCGGCCATTACTAAAGTGATTTCCACTAGTTACCTTGCTATTAACTGAGGCCACCGGAGGGTGCCTCTATCAAAGTCAACTAGTCAACTTGCAACATACATCGGTGCATCGCACCTATGCAGCGAAGTTCACTTATGGCTAGGGATTACTACATGCGCCTCTGTACTAGTCTCGGGTATAACCCTTAGTACTCGTATGTAGTTACGCATCTACCGTGCTCTAGTGCCAAGCACACACGGAGCGTATACTTCTTTCTTCCTCTTAATGCTAATGGTGTTCCGAGGAGATGGTTCAAGAATCGTACATAATGTTGATAAGGTGGAACCATCAGGGACCGGGGTTCATGGCTTCCAACTCAAGCTCGATCGACACACTACCCCAAGTGTACCATCGATCTTCTGAGCTCGAGTTAACCTGCGTAGTCACCCAAAGTGCGATGCAGGCTGCACTCCAATTCACCCAGACTTACTATGTTCTCCATCATACCCCTGCTCTTCGCTTAGTAGTGGTAAACCCGCTTTCCCTCCACTTGATGCCATGATCCACTTCGAGGGTGGAGACTACCGTCAGACTCGAATGATCATATGACTTGGTTCCTTCCAGGTCGACCTATACATCGTACCTCTGATTACCCCGTCGAGTAATCGAACCCAGTCAACAGTCAAACTGATGACCATCAGGCCTGGGTTTGGTACAGTGTAAGTCACACCAAGGAACGCACCTCCCTTCAGGGGTGTGGATGGCCTGCAGGAGTGACACGCTAATGCAACGCCAGCCGAGTAACCCAGTACATCGTGGTTTTGGATCACTGCATATGGATCCTCACACATTGGTGCGCCAAAGCACCACGCAACTGGTTAGTCCATCAGACGTGGTTCCTCAGGGTTTAGGACCGTTTTACCCTAAGCAGAAACACGGCTTAGTGTACCAATGTCTGCTCACTAATCTGTATATCGTGTTAGTTCCGTTCAGCCACAAACACTGTGCCTGGTGATGACTATGGTGAAGACATCCCATGAACTGTCATCGCCAACAGCTTATCATGATGAGGCGACCAACCTGATCATAGCTGCGAACTGATTTAGATTATACGGGACCAATCCACTTAGTCTTCAACTCAGTGGACTACCATATAACCATGGCTCTCTGTTCTTAAAAGAACACGTAACTATGTTACGCACCTATATGTGTCTCATATAATAATAACTATCAATCTTTATTAGATCAAAACATAAAGCTTTACAAGCTTAGAACACATCAATCCTAACAGAGAGAGGGGAGGGAGTTCGGGTTTTAGGAGAGGGAAGGCATATAGGGCCGACCCCTCCCTCTCTAATCTTCATATAGGGCCGGCCTCCTAGTGCCATACGCAAGCTAGGGCCAGCTCTAGGTAGATAGGGATGAGAGGGGGCGGTTTTTAGGGTTTCCATAGGTCTATCGTGAAGCCTGGACGAAAACGCCCTTCACGAAAAGTGAAAAACTGATAGAGAGATTAAGTGAGGTGCGCTACTCGGAATCGAGTTCCGTCAGCACCTATGAGCTCCTGGAATTATTTCGCTCATTCTAAGATCTATATTCAATATGTTCTGAGCTATATTTCAGTATTTATCAAAATACCCCTATAGCCCCTAACACATATGAATTAGGTTCTTAGGCTCTGGGCTTGCTCTCCATCGTGCTACTTCGCATCCAACGTATCCAACCAGGTCGGGGAATAATTCCTATACGCAACGATAGGGTGGAACCTTCAGGGTTCAGGATCTCTAGCTCCAACCGGATCCCTGATTAACTGTTCCGGTGACACACCGAAAGTTTCGTTAATCAGCCCTAATCCGATAAACCTGTGTGGCCACCAAGAGTGTGATGCGAGTTGAACTCTAGTGATCCTAAACTTATGTTACTCCCTCGTAACCCTGTTCTCTACTATACTCTGATAATCCTTAGTCCCTTCTATTATTGTTATCATTATACGACTTGGGCGGTAGGGAGCACCGTCAGATCCCGATCAATCATCTGACTAGGATTTGATGACTTATCATCTATAACACCACACACCTTCCGGTGCTATGCCTAGCATCCGAAATATCGTCAATCATACTGACAACCACCAGGCCTGGGTTAACTATGTGGACAAATTGACTCATCAAAACGCACCCATCCAATACTGAACGTCGGATAACCTATAAGGAATATATGTCACTCAAGCGCCAGCCGGGTAGCCCAACGTACCGTGGTATTGGACTATAGAAGGTTCGCACACGTTGGCACATCAAAGCACCACACAACTGATTGGCCCAGTGTACATGGTCCCTCAGGGTTAAAGACATATTATCTATAGTAGTAAGATGGTTTATGCACCAGTGTCTGAATCACTGAACTGTGCACCGTCTTGGTTCATGTTCAATACGATCATCGTGCTTGGTCAGGTGAATGGGAATCCCACGTTTCCGTGGTAGAGACTTTACCACATCCTCTACCTGCTAACAGCTTGTTCTCGGTGAAGCGACCAGCATCACCTAAGCTGTGAACTAGTTCTGGGTCTACACACAACTGGTCCACTGGGTCTCCCAAGCATGGATCCACCATGCGCCTCAGTGGCCTACTGTGTTCCCTAGGGTTCTTTATTATATGTGTATTAACATAAACCAAAGTAGTATTCTAATTAAAGTAATAACCAAAGTCATCTTTATTAATATTAATACAGAAAATCCACGCTCATGACACACGAGCTACAACACAAAGTCCATTAGCTCAAAAATTGTAATCGTTAGGGAAAATTGCAATGGTATCCCTTGAGGTTTTGCATAATTGTAGTGACACCCCGACTTTTGAAATATTGCACTGACCTCTGCGGTTCAATCTTATTGGTAGGAACCATCCCCATGAAATGATTTTGCATGATGTCATCAAATAAAGTAGAAAATGTATGTTTTACCCTTACTTAAAATTTTAAGAAAAAATGAAATATGTAAAACTGTTTGGGATTCTATATATCTATACTAAAATGGAAGCCTCTCTCCTGTGTTGTGACACGTGCACGGCTTTAAAAGAGCTAGAATTCTTCTTCCATGTGTGAACACAGCTCTCTTTCAAATCCATTAAAAACCTACCATAAAGATGATAAATTTTCATTCAATGATATTTAATTGTCATTTGATGTTAAACTCTCTCTCTCTCTCTCTCTCTCTCTCTCTCTCTCTCCCTAACAAGTGAATCACACTCACTTCAGATTTCATACTTTTTCGAACAGTTGTGATATGTTAATCTCTCTCTCTCTCTCTAACAAGTGAATCAGGCTCACTTCAGATTTCACACTTCTTCAAACAGTTGCGATATCGTCTTTGCCAAATGGCATGCATCAAGCACATTCGGACATTGCCCGAGTTTCTTACTAGTATATATATATATATATATATATATATATATATATATATATATATATATATATATATATATATATATATATATATATATATATATATATATATATATATATATATATATATATATATATATATATATATATATATATATATATATATATATATATATATATATATATATATATATATATCACTATGTCATAACAGTGAAATAACGACTACCAAAAGCCGTCGTAATTAGATAATACGACGGCTTAAAGCCGTCGCTATGACCGTCGTTTTCCGGGGCGTCGTAAAACTAAAACGACGGCTAATAGCCGTCGTTTTAGCCGTCATTTTAATGTCGCAAATACTGATGGCTGATAACCGTCGTAATTAGAGACGGTCGGAAGCTGTCGTTAATGTATCGAACGACAGACTATAGCAGTCGTATAAATTTAATTTCATATTTTATTAAACGACAGTTATAAACTATCGTTTTATAATCGACAGTTATAAACCGTCGTTAAACTGCTCGCAGGTAAAGAAAAAAAGAGCAGAGAGCTTCAGTTCTGAAGTAACACAAGCTTCTGATTTGTGTTGTAGCGCCTCCCCCATCAAAGAGCAGAGAGCTTCAGTTCTGAAGTAATACAAGCTTCAGTTCTGAAGTAACACGAGCTTCAGTTCTGAAGTAACACAAGCTTCTGATTTGTCTATGAATGTAAAAAAAAAAGAGCAGAGAGCCTGGATACATTTGTGTTGTCAGTGATTTATTCAACTTCCATCTGTGTAGAGAATAAACATATGAATTTAGAGGACACTAAATGTGAACATTACAACAAATCCACACATCATAGTGAACACATTTACCCCACATCCATCACAGATTAATAAACATCTGTATAAGTAGACATTACAACTATCATATGTCCAGAAAGGAACTGTTGAACTTCTATAAACCATGTTCAAAAAATGATGCATCACATACAAAAGCCAACACTAGCAAGATATATAAGACACAAAGTTCGACGGCCACATTATGATCTCTCCCGGTGTGCGATCTCCTATTGTAGCGCCTCCCCCATCAAACAAGGGAGTAGAGGGATCCAATATTTCTTCTAGTACAATCTCAACTTCAAGACTCTCAGATGTTGAACCCGGAGCGGCGCCAATGACCTTTCCTATAGGAATGATCATCTTCTGAAAATTCTTTAACAAACACACACCAGTCCGTATTGGTGGCGAATTCAGTTGTTGTGACGCCTACAAATAACAAAGCTGATTAGCAACATAAAATCTGGCTACTATCATCAGAAGATCAATGAACTACTATCATCACCCACACCCAGATTCCAACATGAAATTCTCCTACAAAACTACCCAAGAAACAAGATCTCCAACAGCACTCAACAAGGAACAATGGTAGTTCCATCCAGTCTGACTGGAACCATGGCAGAAACAATGGTGATGATTAAGTGTGTTGAACCTGAAGGTTCCATGCAAACAACGGAAGAAAAAGATGAAATTATGAACAAAGAGAGGATGTTACTAACCAAATAACAACTGTATGTGATTGCCCAGTTGAACAAAAAAGCCAAGGGTATTGGCGAGACTCTCTGATACCATAACATTTCACGAAGGTTAGAAAGGTGAGATTTGTTTGAATGGCCGCACATCATCTTGGAACGATATGGCCCCACTTTTGTATCATGAGTTTCAAACAGAATATGGGGAAAAGATGCTCCCAGATGTACAAGAAGTAGGAAAGCTTAACATTACTAGAAATGGTGATCCTACCTACTAGGGTAAAAGTAATGCAAACATCAACCCTGAGCTTGTTGCCTTTTCTGTTCACAGTGAACATCGTAGTTAGTGCTTTTCACTTTCCAGCAATATTTAGAAAGAAGCCATTTTTTGTAAGATTGATTCACAAATGCTGATTTACAAGAATGTGTTCCAAAATTTCTAGTAATATTTGCTCTAACTTATTGGGCATTACTCACTGAGATATTGAAGCATTTGATAATTATAACTACATATTATAGTTGTAATCTTGATTTTAAAATTTCTGCAGTTCTTTGGCGGCTCTATTTCGGAAGGTTCTGAATTACAAATAGAGGTTGCAGAGTTTTTGTGGAGAGATGTTACGGTAATCAGTCCCTCATTGTGTTCGGTCTAATTATGATCTTTGTGCATCCTGTAAATCTTATACATTTTTCTAAAGGTCAGCTTGATGGAAGCCTGAATATCGTTGCTGAAAACATCATGGGCTCGACAGGGATGGATGAAAATGGTGAACAAATACTGCAGTATGGACACAGGTAATATACATTTCTTCTACTTTCAACAGTTGTAGCCTTTTAAATTTTGAGCATTTTAAACTGATGTATTACTAATCACCGGTGGAAGATGTGGGAGATGTAAATTACAGAACGTCAAGGTCCTGAATAGAGGAATTGACTGGACGTGCACCCATAATGTCTACTGGAAGCATGAAGTTCGATGATTTGAGGCATTAAAAATCATTCTACAAGGAAATGCAGAATTTGAGGCGACAGATGTAGTCTTGCAGGTGCAATTAACAGACCATCAGTAGAATGCAAAATGAATTATTTTCTTATACTGAATGTTGACTTTGTCTATTTAGGGTAATCATGTATTCGAAGTTCCAAATGGTTATAGAATGCGTATCATTTCAGATAATCGAGGTTTGTAAAGATTCACCCCATTCATTAGGTAGCATAATTTCATAATTCATCTGCATTTTTTTTAGCTTGCTATATGTCAGCATTTGTACAATATTATGTACACATGCTTACAATACTATTTGCTTTGCAGTCCTTTTCTGAAAATAAATATCTAATTTACTGACATAAATACTATTACTCTATATACTAACATTGTACATAAATACGATTACTCTAAATACTATTACTCTATATACTAACATTGTACATAGAAGCTCAAATTTGAATTACCTGCGAACTACTGCCGGTATGGGCATGTGCTCTCTGGTTGTTGACCGTCGGTGACCCTTTTTTATTCACAACCTGAGCACCCATCTGTTGAAGTTTCTTAAACTCAGTTTCTTTGGACTTAAGTCGCTCCTTGCATCCAGTCAAAGCCTTAATAGTGGTTTTAGAGACGCCCGTACCCATGCCTTTCACACGTCCTCGGCTATCACGGCCCACGACCTTTCAGGTTTTACAAAAGTAAGAGTTAGGAAGTAATAGATCGATTCTTTCCATGCAGTTGTATGAATATATATTTAAATTCATTACAAACCTGTGCAATCGGATCATGATCTAAATCTCTCAGTTTGCTAGAAGGATCCTCACTAATAATTCTTCTGATCTCGATCTTCAAAAAAAGATATTATTTTAGTTGGATAATGAATTGGGTAATAATGAAAAGAGATTAATAATATATTGATTTTATTAGTACAGAGTGTTGGCTCGAAGTAGAAGTGGGAGTTGTCCCGTCCTTCCTATTATGCGTCGCAGGTATAATGCCGTTCTATCCATTGAACTATCGGGATTGTCCTTCATCTACAAAATATTAAAGATATATATTTTTAATGCAAACAACAAATTTTTTGTCAAATATTCACAGTTATTGACTCTTACCAGCTCCTCTGCCGTACACGCTGCTCCCTGTCTTCCAGTCGTGTGGGGGTTTTGCATTGATTCTCTTGCAATTTTTCCCCTCTGTCGAAGCATGATATACTCGTCCGTGGAGCACATGTCGACAAACCGCTCCTAGTCCTCTCGTCTCACATAGGAGGGCACATCGTTCTTCCTCTCGACATCTGTGGCCTTAGTATCGATGTAAGTTTTCACAAGTTTGTGCTTCCAATCCTTCCATAGCTCATTGGCCTTTTTCATAACCCAAGCATAGCATCGCTCAGGGACTATAAATTCTCTCTACGTCACAATTTCAACCAAATGGAAGAAAGCAATCAGAATATAAGGACACTAATAAATTCTTTTGCTACCCGTAAAAAAAAACTATACAAAAATTAAAACCTACCTTCAATGCCTCCCATAACTGTTGCTTGCTTTCTTTTGGTACAACACGCCAGGATCCATACGTAGGAGAGCAATGTGTTCGAGCTAGCTTGCCAATCTCTGATGTAAAGGAAGCTTTGTGCTCTCCTACCGGCTGATCGTCTATGTTCCACTTTACACATTTCCGAGTATCTAAGAAACAAAAATTAGAAGATATTAGACGCTTGTTAAACAATTAGCATTAAGAATATTAAACATTTGACATCCAATAAATATTTATAACATTTTCGATCATGAACTCACCCTCTTCATTATCACTCTCAGACGAACTCCTATAAGTCTCAGGGTCATGTGGATTATTATGCTCATCTGATGGTGGTGTTGAGGATGATGTAGCGTGCGACATATCTCCTGATAAGGGCCATAAAATGAGATATTATGTTGAAATGAGAGTATAAATGCATTCAAGGATACAGGCACTGAAATATTTGATGCCCTAGAAGGTTTAGAATGTGCTAACCTTGAAGGCAAATATTGATAGCATAGGATCATGACAGTGACAAATTTCAATTTGAATAAAATTTAAAAAATAGTCTTTAATTTGTATTAATAGTAATACACCATGAACTGCAAGGCCCTCTGCTTATGCTTTAAGCAATGCATCAAAGGCCCTTTATGACTAGTCATTCAAAATATATAAAGTGGAACTATATGGTATCCAACTAAAACATAATATTTCATGCAGAGACCTCTCGATGCACAAATAAGATACAAGATATCCCTACAGACCCAAGCATCAAAGGAAATGCGATCTACATAAGCTCTCGAATCAAGTGATATAAAGCTTCATGAATAGCAACTTACTTATGTTCATGGGTAACCAAATCTATGATTTTTTTGCGATGATGTCAATTTCTCATACTGCCACTCAATTACTATGATCAAATATTACATTATGTGAGGTCTTACTGCATTCAGCATTAGTCATTACTACAAAAGATAACGATCTATTTTTTTGATCTACTGCATTATGTGAGGTTATACTGTCATTCAGCATACTGCCACTCAATTACTATTTTTTCATACAGCATTAGTCATACTGTCATTCAGCATTAGTCATTACTATTTGATCTATTTTTTCATTCAGCATTAGTCATTTCTATTTGATCTATTTTTTCAATCTATTTTTTTCATTCAGCATACTACCATTCAGCATTATGTGAGGTCACACTATTTTTTTATATTGCCACTCAATTACTATTACTCATACTGCCACTCAATTACTATTTTTTTGATCTACAAAAGATAACGATCAAATATTACATTATGTGAGGTCATACTGCCATTCAGCATTCAGCATTAGTCATTAGTCCTACTGTATTCAGCATTAGTCATCTACTAAGATAACGATCTATTTTTTTGAAAACCCCTCAGTGTCTCTTGTTTTAGGGAGGGTTAAGGCAGCCCAGGTCTCGGGTATCGACCCCCAAAGGCTTTAACAACTCACCTAGTTGGCACTTACACAAATATCATATAATGAAATAACCATCAACATACTTACCCAAAAAATAATAATAATAAGCATCAGATATATTAAATGGAATACAATCAAAAGTAGGAGATCACTAAATACCTCAAATAAACAGCTATTCAAGGAAACAACCCATGTCATTGATGATGAACTATACAAGGTCCCGAACATATCTTAAAAAAAAAAACTAAACCGATCCCTAAAAAGTTCTTCCAAAAAAAAAATTCCTGAACAACAGATTCAATTGCCTCATTGCATTTGAGAGAGAGAGAGATAGAGAGAGAGAGAGAAAAGAGTTGAACCGAGTAGCAGTAGTTCGCGGAGGAGCGGGCAGTGATTGTCCGAGGAGAGGCAGCGGTGGTTCGGGGAGGAGGGGCAGCGGTGGTTCGCGGAGGAGCGGGCAGTGATTGTCCGAGGAGGAGGGGGCAATGACGGTCTCAATGACGTCAGGCAGCAGCAGTCCCTCAAAGGAGTTGATTTCTCCGAGGAGATAGAGGGGGCCGGGAAATCGGAGGGAAGAGGGAGGGAAAACAAAATTGGGGGCGGCAGTGGTTAGGGCTGGAATCATAAACCAAAATTAATATCAGCTCAAAACGACGGTTTTAAGCCGTCGTAAATATAGCAATCCGACGGCTACAAACTGTCGTTTAATTGTACTTACAATACGACTGTTTTCGGCAGTCGTTAAACGCGTGTTTTATACGACAGTTAATGATCGTCGGTGATGAAGCCGCAAAACTGTAGCTTTCTACCATTTTTCACGTAGTGTATATATATATATATATATATATATATATATATATATATATATATATATATAGAGAGAGAGAGAGAGAGAGAGAGAGAAAGAGAGAGGACTGTTACAGTGAGCTGTGAGTTGCGGTTTTAGAAAGTGAGCTGCGTGTATTTTGACCCCCTAGAAGTTTTAGAATTTGATAAAATTTGGTGAGGGTGTTGTATAGGGTAAGATGATCATCCTCACCAATTTTTATCAAATTCCAAAACTTCTAGGGGGGTCAAATGGTCGAAGAAAAATCTATCGTCCGTAGTCACCATTAAAATCTGCATATTTTGTTTCGACCATTTGACCCC
This sequence comes from Chamaelirium japonicum, assembly GCA_947650365.1. Lineage (NCBI taxonomy): Eukaryota > Viridiplantae > Streptophyta > Magnoliopsida > Liliales > Melanthiaceae > Chamaelirium > Chamaelirium japonicum. The sequence continues at coordinate 68,920,079 of OX393551.1, read as the reverse complement.
CCTAGAAGTTTTGGAATTTGATGAAAATTGCTAAGGATGATCATATTACCCTAGACAACACCCTCACCAAATTTCATCAAATTCCAAAACTTCTAGGGGGTTCAAAATACCTGCAGCTCATTTTCTCCTACCGCAGCCATTTAATGGTCATTTGATGTTAATCTCTCTCTCTCTCTCTCTTTCTCTCTAACAAGAGAATCACACTCACTTCAGATTTCACTTCTTCGAACAGTTGCGATGTCATCTTTGGCAAATGGCGTGCATCAAGCACATTCGGGCATTGCCCGGGTTTCTTACTAGTATGATGAAAAGATGAAACTATAATATACTAGTCGGGGGTTGCCTAACCCTCCCTTCTCTTGGAGGGTTCTCAACAATAAAATAAAAAAAAGATGAAACCTTGGGGGATGTCATTGCAATATGTCAAAAGTAAGGAGCCGTCATTGCATTTAACCAAACCTTCGGGGAGGTCATTGCAATTTTAAATCATCCAAGAACGAACATAGTGAAAAGTTAAGACTTGCCTTTTTCCGTAGTTCACCATTGAAAACATTATGCAAAACAATTCTACAGGTTAGTCATATGCATAGCCTAGTGCACATATTCTTCCATTATTTATGAGCCTCATATGAGGACACTATATATTTGGCCCTAATGAGTGGTAATCTTTATTCTCTCCCAAAAAACCTAACCTCTCTCTCTCTCTCTCTCTCTCTCTCTCTCTCTCTCTCTCTCTCTCTCTCTCTCTCTCTCTCTCTCTCTCTCTCTCTCTCTCTCTCTCTTCCCCTAGGGTTGGCGACATGGTATCAGAACGATGTCTCGATCCGTGACTGACTCCTCTCATGTGACCCTCCTTTTCTCCTCTGGTTCGTTTATGTCAATCATGTCGTTATTTTGACTTAGTACGTTCCAACATTTAGGGTCCAGCTCCTCGTTTTCGATTTTCTTGTTAGCAAACTCTTAGTTTTTTATCCACAATAAGTTTGAGAGGAGGTCTTAGTCATATGTATAGCCTAGTGCACATATTCTTCATTGTATATGAGCCTTATATGAGGGCCGCATTATAAATATTTGGCCCATTGGCCCTAATGAATGATGATTTTCACTCTCTCTCTCTCTCTCTCTCTCTCTCTCTCTCTCTCTCTCTCTCTCTCTCTCTCTCTCTCTCTCTCTCTCTCTCTCTCTCTCTCTCTCAAACACACTAAAAAAACAAAATTCAAAATTCCACTTGAACCTCAATGCACATACGAACACCTACATATGTGAAAAACACAATTCTAAAATCACAAAATTATTATGACTTGTTTCGTTAAAAATGTGACAACATCTGGAGTGTTCCAAAAGGCTGACCTTATAGAAGGAGGAGAGCACATCGGGTATATTAAGAGGGACAACTCCGCTCCCCTTACCGATTTGGAACTAACCGTTCAATACCTGCCCCCATGCAGAGCGCATTTCAACATTAGCGGGTGCGATGGGACCACTCGAAAGATGCTCTTTAAACGGGCCCAGCTCTGATATCATGTTACAACACCCGAGTGCTCTAAAAGACCAACTTGTTGAAAGAAGAAGAGCACAACAGATCTATTAAGACAATGATTTCTGATCCCATTATCGATGTGGGACTAACCGCTCAACAAAAACACCCCCTTTGATTGTGAAGCAGCCATTGCTCCCCAACTCTTCTCTTCATTTCCTTGTTCGAGTGGAGCACCGAGAGAAGAACATGGCGATCTACTCACCGTCAACTCGATCCCACCGCCCACTGGCCTACCATTTTCCAAAAACGGCAGTAGTGGACCATGCATGCGCATGGTTAGGTTAACCATGCGCATGGTTAAGTTTGGTGTGCCCTCTGCAAGGGTTAGTGTCCTACAGAGTGAAAGGAGATGGGACTGAGGAAGGGGATGGTATTTATGCTTAGTGGGTTGTATGTGGGGCCGAGGTGGGGCACGTGTCGCGCTCTTATTAGCCATGCTTCCGTGGGGTCAGGAGGGTGTTGGGATTCCTGGGTTCCAATGAGATGGGGGGGATATAAGGTCCCCCCACTGAGGATTGTTGGGATGGAAAAGGGGAGCTTGTTGATGAGGGAGTAGATTTTGTGCTCTGAAAATGGGGATAAAGGAAGGCTTGCACTTATTAGGGTTCCGTGTCTTGTCGCCGTCCTCTCCTCCGTGTCGGCCGGCTCCTCAGGTGGTGGTGGTGGTGGTGGTGGTGGGTGGGGGGTGGTGGTGGTGGGCATGGAGAGGATGTTTGCTCGTCTATCTGGAATTTGTGCAGGCCAGTTGATACCTCAGTGTTCATGATGAAACCCATGGAGAACAAATGATACACGTAGTATCCTTCCACTAGGTGCATTTCTGCCTACGTCTACAAGCCCACTTGTTGGAATCTCGACTGCAACAAGGAAAGTGGCACCTTAACACATGAGGTGTACGTGCGTCCAATTTCGTGGGTGGGCATGCGCACGTGGGTGGGTGTCACGTCCCGAATTTTCATCCATGATGTCTTATTGGACAAAACCCGCGATGTAAGATTTTACATATTTAAAAAAAAAAAATTAAAAAATATATATTTAATTTGAAAAGTCTTCCCTACTAGGGCTCGTCCCATTTCTGCAGGTCTGGTCCTGAAGTCGGGAGGCACTTAAGGTCTTGTTTGGATAGGATTCTGATTCTAGGATTCTAAGAGCTTGGAATCCCAAAATCCAAAAAAAGGGCTCCGGAACCCGGAGCCTTGATTTTGGGCTCTAGAAAATGGCTCTCAGAAGTACATTTTGGGCTCTCCGCAGAAACACTTTTTGGGATCCGGTTGTATCCAAACAAGCTCTTCGTCTTTTTTAGGAATTCTGGGCTTTCAGAATCTCAGAATCCTGGAACTGGAGCGTATCCAAACAGGCCCTAAGCAACCCCAATCTCCGGAGAGGGATTCAGTCTTTGCATGAGAGACTGAAAACAATGTTATTATATAAATTGTTCAAAAAGGTAAGAGAGAGAGAGAGAGAGAGAGAGAGAGAGAGAATGAACTCGACTGACTAGAGCATCACTCTTAGGGGATGGGGCCTTGCTTCACTTCCTCCTAATAATAATGCCTTAGCAGGAGCATTCGTCAGATTAAGTAGGCGATAATCTCACATCCACTGGTCTGGCCCGAAGGCTCCACACTCAGAGTTATTTGTTTATTATGTAATAGGCAATCGTATCAACTCAAATTACATTTCATTTTTCACTAATTGTATCGATTTACAAGCACATCAACATTAACTCTCACTTTTACATGTTTCACATTCTACTACAAAAGGATTCTCGTGATGGTACTATCGTCACCTCAAGTCTTTGATTTGCACGCTCCATGATCGTTCTAAGCCTTGACACGACACCACTCCTATGCGATCAGCCGTCTTCGAGCTCCAGCTACCGGAATCTAAATTTTGGTACAAAGACATACACAAAACTCTGAGTCACTTAGAAGGGCTAAGTAACTCAGTGAGAACCACTACCACTATGTGTTACTTTAATTACTTATTTATCATATATTATCTAAAGATTCACTACATTCAAACCATTCGGATTTACTGTCTTCGAGTTATCCATAGTTAACTATATTCAATCACATCAAGATTTACTGTCCTCAACATACGAAGATCTATTGTACTTGAACAAACTGATTAAGTCTACAGTACTAACACGTCTACCAAGGTTGGTTGTAATGACACGCCAACCGATATCTACTAGTATACTAACATGCTTATCAAGATTGGTTGTACTGACACGCCAACAGAGGCCTACTATACTAACATGTTTATCAAGATTGGTTGTATTACACGCCAACCAAGGTCTACCATATCATCACACTTATCAAGGTTGGTTGTACTAAAACTTCAACTAAGGTCTACTATATTACTAGACTTATCAGGGTTGGCTGTACTAACACACCAACAAAAATCTACCATATTACAGTGCTTGCCAAGGTTGTCTATACTAACATGCTAACCGAGGATTAATAGTAATAGACAACCGTAGTCAGCACTACCAAGGTCCACTAAGGACAGTCAGTAGTTAAACCTTGTCCATGTTTACTACACTGAAACACCTAGGGTAAATGATAATAGCAGCTACAAAAGAACATAAAGCGAGGGGCGCACCCTGCACTCTTCGGATGCTACCCGAAAATTGAGATAGTGCACTAGACAACGGCACTTCTCACCCAACAACCACGGATCTGACAGGGGCATCACACAAATCAGCCCGCTCCCCAACAGCTCATCGAACCCACTCCCCTGCGAAGTGCCTGCACAAAAGCACTCGCCAAAATAGACTTTCTTATGTCCGTGCACAGTACCCCTCTTCGACGAAACTACTAGCCATCCTTGAGTCATGTGCTCGGGACCCGCAGGTCCCAGTCCCTATGCCGCAGCACTAGACTTAACAGTGTCGTAGATACTCTGGTATGGCTCTACAAATCCATTATCCTAGAACGAGCGGGATCTCAACTTCACATGCAGGCGCCGACATACCACCTACGGAAACCTACGGAACACTTGGGCAATACATAGTCCGACAATGCCTAAAAACCAGCAATTCTTTTCTAGTTGCGACATACATTTCTTAACAGGAGAGTGGTCCTGACTTAGTTCTGACATAGTCATGACTTAGTCCTGACGTCATCTAGACATGATCCTTAACATATCAAAGTTTGCATTTAATTTATCTTAACCTGAAGGTCTGTACATCTATCGAGGTAAATCGCGCGAGTCCTTATATTTATGAGTAATATTAATAATATTAGGATTTACGTATTAGAGTCTATCAATGTTAAGCGGTAAGTTCAACCAATGCATGCGATGATATGACCACCATCCATGAACGATGCAGGGATCATTTTTGTAACATCTGCCCCAAACACACAAAATAGTGTTCGCTTTGTTCGTGCCCACACGAGAACTTTTAAGGAGGTCACCCATTCTAGTATTACTCTCGCCCGAGCCCACTTAACTACAGAGTTCTTTCGAAATTCGTAGTGGTACACGGTTTTAAAACGCGTATTCTATGTTTGAGAGGGAAAATTATAGAAGTAGCTCAGGATCTCCTTCTCTCTAAGTGATGTGAGGCTAACTCATGGCCTTGGACACCTCACCTCACCTCACCTCATACATCTTGACATCATAGCCTCAGGAGTCATGACTATTGGCTATTGGAACTTGGTCATCACAATCCACGCCCCTTAACGGCTATATGTCCACGTGTAGGGTTAGACCCCTGTGAGGAGAATCGGCTCTGATACCATTTTGTAACATCCACCCCAAACATACAAAACATTGTCCGCTTTGCTCGTGTCTGCACGAGAACTTCCCACAAGGTTACCCATCCTAGTACTACTCTCTTCCGAGCACGCTTAACTACAGCGTTCTTCCGAAATCAGGGATAATGAAGTTAGTAAAGCAACCGATGCTTGGGTGAGGCGATTGTGTATTCGATTCCTTCCCCTCCCCTACCCAGGAGTGTGTAGGGAAACCTCCAAGTGGGTCGGTGCGCATTCATGTAGGGATTAACCCGAGCCCAAAGTGGGTCCATTGTCCAAAAAGTTTTGAAACACTCACTAATGTCAAAAAAAAAGGCAAATTATATAAACCCCCCCTGAGCTATGAGGGTAGTTTCACATTGGTCATTGAACTTATTTTTTGAACAAATAAACCCCCAAACTATGCAACTTTAACAAGTTGACCCCTCCGTTAATCGTTCGCCATCAGATTTGGTAAAAAATAGCTGACGTGGCCATTATTTATTTATTTTCTTCTGGTTTTACCCTTCTCTCTCTCTCTCTCTCTCTCTCTCTCTCTCTCTCTCTCTCTCTCTCTCTCTCTCTCTCTCTCTCAAGCGGTCCGACCACCACCACCTTCTCCCCGACTTCCTAAAGACACCTTAGGCTCGCCGATCACTAACGGCGTTCCAGTGAAGACCCTGCGTGCACGCTGGAGGTGCCGACGAGGCGGGACACCGGTTGTGCTAGACGGAGATGAAGGAGGAGGGTGGGGGTTCGTGGCGGCCAGAGTTGCAGAACCTCCCTCCCATTCTCTCGCACCACCTCAAACCCCCCTACTTCCCGGACTCCGAGTTGGCCACGCCCTACGCACGCACCAGAGGCGCCGGTAAGGCAAGCCAGTGGCTGTGCCAGGTTAAGAGAAAGAAGGGTGGGGGGTGACAGTGGCTGGAGTTGCAGAGCAACCTCCCTCCCCCTTTTCTGGTCTGTTTTGAAGGAAAGATAGTGGTATTTTAGTCATTTGACACATTCCGTCTATGGATGACAACGATTTCAAATTGGTCTATAGTATGGGGGCTTATTTGTTCAAAAAAAAAGTTAAACCAATATGAAACTACCCCCATAGTTCAAGGAAGGTTTATGTAATTTGCCCAAAAAAAAAATCAATCAAATAATTAATTACTCTGATTAAATATAATTATATTAAAAAAAATGTTAGCTTGGTGATATAATTTTTTTGGTTTATCATGGTGCTTATGAAGATCACATAGTTTATTATAATTTGATTTTTTTAAAAAAAGTAAACAATCAAAAGACTGTGATAGTAGAAAGAAACGATGAGAAGCTATTATAGCCTTTGGTCGGCAACATTAGAGAGATCTCTAAAGAAAAAAAATCCTTCATTTGATACAGTGTTACAGATAATGATTGGTGACCTCAATGGAAAAATAAAATATCCTCGCATGAGGTTGACTTCCTATAGGAAATTGTGACTACCCACTGATTGGGTAGGGGATCCCGTATGCACAAGATTGGGTCGTGAACCATTGCTTATGTAACATACGCTCCAAACACACAAGATATTGTCTACTTTACCCGTGGCCGCATGAGGACTTCCCAAGGAAGTCACCCATCCTAGTACTACTCTCATTCGAACACACTTAATTACAAAGTTCCTACGAAATCCGTACCGGAGACCAGTTTTAAAAAGCGTCTTCTATGTTTGGGAGGAAAAATTATATAAGTAGCTCAAAATATCCTTCTCTCCATGCGATGTGGGGCTAACACGAGGCCTTGTACACCTCACCTCACCTCACCCATCTTGGCATCACAGCCTTAGGAGTCTTGGCTATTAGCTATTAACTATTGGATCTTGGTTGTCACAATCCACCCCCTCTTAAGGGCTACACGTCCACGTGTAGGGTTAGACCCCCCGTTATGAGGAGAACTGACTCTGATACCATTTTGTAACATCCACCCCAAACATACAATATATTATCCGCTTTGCCCGTGCCCGCTCAAGGAGTTCCCAGGGGGGTCACCCATCCTAGTACTATTCCCGTCCGAGCACGCTTAACTACGGAGTTCTTACGAAATCCATAGATATGCACAGTTCTTTTTTTGAAAAATCCCTCTTAGAGAATGGGGGGGTTCGGCCTAGACCCCTACTAGTGGATTAAAAAATGAGGGCGTACAGGGAGAGAAAAAGGAAGAGAAGTAGGGGGTTTTGAGAGGAAAGCCCGCCTAGTTACAGAGTTCAAGGATGGTGTCTCTCGCCCCCGGCCTCAAATTGCAAGCCCAAAGATGGATCAGCGACTTGGAGTGAGTGATCACGCCTTCGCAAGTGCCCTTCTTGTCTTGGAAGTTCCGCCGATTCCGCTCCAACCAAATCGCCTAGCAAACACCGATGGCAAGCACATCCCAACCTTTGCTCTCAGGGCCACAGAATCGCCTATGGCACCAGGGACCCCAGAAGACGGAGGCCAAAGACGGTGAAAATGTCAGATTCAGCCTGTCGAGGAAGTGACTCCAAACTCGCCTTGAGAACTCGCACCGCAGTAGCAGGTGATCAGTGGACTCCTCAGAAACTCCACAGAGCGTGCATGAGGGGTCCGACACCCCTAGGTGGTTGCGCTTCAGCAGGTTAGTCTTTGTGAGGATATGATCTCGGAAAGCAAGAAGCATGAATATCCTCATCTTGAGGGGACAACGTGCCCGCCAAATCACCTTGGCCGGAAGGCATCGGACACCCCCGAAGTTGATGAATCCGTAAAGCTCTTGACCAAGAAGTTGCCGGAAGAGGTCCACCGGCAGCCCGTCGAGTTAGGCTCCTCAGTCAAGGTCACCCCATTAAGGACCTCTAGGAAATCGCCCAATTTCCTCAGGTGCTCGATGGGGAACGTCTTTGATAATCGCGGTCGCTAGATCGTGATGCCCCTGTGCACAATTTTAAAATGTGTCTTCTATGTTTTGGAGGAAAAATTATATAAGTAGCTGAAGATCTTCTTCTCTCCAAGCGATGTGGGGCTAACTCGTGGCCTCGTACACCTCACCTAATCTTATCCATCTTAGCATTATATCGTCAGGAGTCTTGGCTATTGGAACTCGATCGTCACAATGGGTGACGTGAGGTGAGATGTCTAAGGCCACGGAGTTAGTCCCACATCACCTGGAGAGAAGGAGATCATGAGCTACTTATATAATTTCCGCTATCAAACATAGAAGACGCATTCATGATCAACATATACAGCGGTGTGATCTTTTAAACCCTGGAACAAGATCCCCTAAAAGTACTTAAGCTTTCTTACACCTAAAATTGCTTAATACTTTGCAATATTATCCATAATCAACTGCCCTTAATAAAGGAATTTGGGAGTAATCCACTTATCCCCTTCAACCTTATAATCCAATTAGGTAAACATTTAAATTTTCCGTCCAAAAGACAAATCAGCGGTCTTAATACCATGTCCTCTTACCTCTCGTTCGGCGGGAGGGCAGTTAATGAGTTGTACTGACACCAAGATATATAACTCTTTGCATAATGCTAGTGTTTTTACTTATGTATCAGATCATCATCAATCACCTAGTATAGCAATATTGTTGTCAATGTAGCCCACCATTTAACTATGGTTTGCAAATTACCATGCACTTAACAAGAGATTATACTAGAGTCCATCTTCATTAAAACAGCTTTATCAGCCAAGAAGATTAAGCTAAAAATCGTAAAGGATCGAACGCGTGGCCTACACCTCACCTCATTTCATCCATCTTAGCATCATAGCCTCAGTAGTCTTGGCTATTGGCTATTAAAACTTGGTCGTCACAATAAGTGAGGTGAGGTGTCTAAGGCCACAGAGTTAGTCCCACATCGCCTAGAGAGAATGAGATCATGAACTACTTATATAATTTTTCATCTTAAACACAGAAGACGCGTTTTAAAACCATGTGTCACTACAGATTTCGTAAGAACTCTGTAGTTAAGCGTGCTCAAGTGAGAGTAATACTATGATGGGTGACTTCCCTGAAAATCCTCGTGCGGGCATGGGAAAAGCGGACAATATCATATGTATTTGGGGCAGATGTTACAAAATGGTATCAGAACCGGTTCTTCTCACAATGGGGGGGTCTAACCCTACACATGGACGTGTAGCTTTTAAAGGGGGTGGATTATGACGACTTTGGGTGCAAAATCTGACTAACACTTGATAGTGGGACTTGCCATCCTTGCCTGGGGCCCACGAAGATGATAATAGATCCCGTCAACTCTACCTGGGGTCCACGGAGATGATACTGGGATCCGCCAGCCCTACTTTGGGCCCACGAAAACGACAATAAGACCCGTTAGCCATGCCTGGGGCCCACGGAGATGATAGTGGGACCCGTCAACCCATCCTGTGACCCATTAAGATGACGGTGTGACCCACCAGCCCTGTCAGGGGCCGACAAAGACGGTCCCGGACCCGATAAATCTCCCCTGTATATTTTCGAAATGCCCTGGATATTCCCAAAGTTCTATAAATAATAGACCCGATAAATAAACCAGAACCGAAATTCGTTCTTCCCAATCTACTTTTTGTTTTCTAGAGCTCCTCAAGTATTCTGGTAATCAGACTCTAGTCAAACCTACTCCACCCTCTATTTACTTATATAAACACTCATCAACTTATCGAAAGTAGGTCTACCTTTTAAAAGTTAGTGAATTCAAAGGTTGCGTCTTATCGTACGGAGACATAGGCTTCGATCATACTTCATCGCCACATCCTGTGTCAGCTCCCTATATTTCTCTCTTTCTCTGTCTCTCTCTCTACTCAATAATGTTTGTGTGACAGCTCAGCATACAATAACTCGGCACTCCACAGTGCACCGCACTCGAAGTCAACCATCAACACACCCCTATATATATATATATATATATATATATATATATATATATATATATATATATATATATATATATATATATATATATATATATATATATATATATATATATATATATATATATATATATATATATATATATATATATATATATATATATATATATATATATATATATATATATATATATATATATAGGGCATGGAGCCTGCACATGAGATGTAGCATCGTTGCTGCACCTCTCGCTTGTTTACCCTCGCTAGAAGTTTTAGAATTTGATGATTTTTGGTGGGTGTGTTTTTTATAGTAAGGTGATCATCCTTACAAAAAATCAGCAAATTCTAGAACTTCTAGGATCATCAAATAAGCTCGGCAAAATTAACGGTTACAGTGAACGGTTGAAAATATTTCGAACATTTGATGACCCAAGAAGTTTTAGAATTTACTGATTTTTTGTGAGGATGATCACCTTACCCTAGAGAACATATCCACCAAAAATCACCAAATTCTCAAAAGATAGAATGCTACTCACATCCATGGATTGGAATTTCAATCGAAATGTCAAAATTTTGGTTTCGGCCGCTACCGAAATGAAATACCCATGTGATACCTTAAAAATCTGAATTTCGGATGACTTCGAGGCATTTTTGTGGTTTTCGATGAATTTCAATCGAAACCGGTGAAATTTCGATTGAAATGTGAGATTTCGACAAAATTTCAGCATGATGTTGTGGAGTTCTCGAAATGAGATGTCGGCTCTTTGGTGGCTTTCAATGATTTTCGATGAGATTCCCTCTGATCATGTGGGCTCGAAATCAAGAGCATCTTTCGAACATATTTCAAGTTTATGTAAATATATGATGGTTATTATTATCTTTTTTTTAGTTTATTGGTATCCCACTTTAGTTATCATAGTCCATGCAAGCATACTATGTGTTTGGTGTGTGCTTTCTTCAAACCATTCAAGTAAATATGTATGCACGGCTATAAAATACTTAAATTTAAAATTTTAGAAAAATTGTAAATTCGGCCCTTTTTTACCATTTTGAAATTTCACATTTCGACTGAAATTTCAAAATCTCGGTTTCGGTCAGGACCGAAACCAGACACAAAATCTCAAACCTTGCTCACACCAACTTAAAGGGAACCAAATAAACTGAACATTTAAATTTGAACTAAATTGGTATAATTAGGTATATATATAGGGTAAGAGTCATCCCTTCAAGTCGTCGTAAACGAAAGACTCACCGTAACTACCGTCACAAATCCTATACTATAATGCATCAATGGTCTCTCATGGCCAATGTATATATGAGAGGCTAATAGATGAAAAATCCTTGCACCTCAAGGTACCAATGTCAATGCGGATATCGTCGATAGATTGTTCTTATGGTGCATTGTGTTCTTGCGTGCACCGAGTCATCGCATACATTCCATCATGTCATGCTTTATTGATGTGTGGATGAGCTAGGGTTTTCATCCCTCCACTACATTTTGTTTTCTTTCTTTCTTCATGCCAACAGCAAATAACATTGGGGTCTCTTCTGTTTCATCTAGGCCAAGCTTTCACCACCAGGGGATATCTTCTGCTAACCTATCCAGCAAACACTATGATAACCATTGAGCTGCATGCCAGCTTGTTGTCCTCCCCCCAAATAGTATCTACAAAAAGGGCAGGTTATCCTCCACCCTGCCACCTTTTGATCTTCATGGCACCATCCCTCCATCTAAGGAGAGAATATGAGTGCCCTGCCAGGCTTTCCTTCATGCAAAAGGATGTCACCTGTCACCACATTTGCCCTAACAAAGCCAAAGACTCAGCCTCTTGGGTCAAAGATCCATCTCTCAGTACCTCAGGGCTTGGGTCTTTATGTTCAATCAAATAGGCACTCAAGTTGTCTTGCATTATGGGAGAGAATTTTAACAAAGAGAAAATCTCAACCTTCACTACCAACTCAGCTTGTCATTGGATGTGTCCCCATCTTCACTGCTTGTTCTAATCCTACTAGGTCTAATCATGCACTAATTGATTTATAAAAGGAGAATGAAATTGCCAGCCTTTGCTTCCATACCTAGTTTGCATTGCATGAATCAAATCTATAGCGGCTTATCCAATGCCTAGTTAGGCGCGCAACATCAGTGCAACCGATGGCTCGACGTAGCGACAGCCATAAGAAAAAGAACGGCGTAGATCGAAAGGGCTCTTTGATATCCATTAAGCAATTTCTGCCAAACATTTATTTTGGTGCCGCGCATGTAAAATTAAGATCCATGGACTAGATCCATGCATCAACTAATTTATGGATCTTTGGCTAATAATTTGTGCTACATATATGAATGTGTTAGAGATGGAATCTTAGCTCAACACAATTCATTTGCCTTGTTTTAGAGAGTGTTACAATTCCCGTGCCCCCTCAAAGCCGGTGATGAGAGAGAGGGGACAACAGTATATAAAGCCGGTGATGAGAGAGAGGGGGCAACAGTATATAAAGATGTGGAACTCCCATGCCTTTACCAATGTGAGACTATTCTCAATATACACTCGCATGCAGAGCGCCTCTCGATCTGAGGCTAGGGAGGGAGAAGATCTCGATTGGAGGGAGAAAAAGAATGTGACGGGACCACAAGGGTGGGGCCTAACTCTGATACCATGTTACGATTCTAGTGCCCCTCAAAACCGGTGATGAGAGGGAGGGGCAACAATATATAAAGATGTGGAACTCCCACCCCTTTACCAATGTGGGACTATTCTCAACACACACCCGCATGCAGAGTGCCTCTCGATCGGAGGGAGGGAGAAGTTTTCGATTGGAGAGAGAAAGAGGGTGTGGCGGGACCACATAGAGGAGAGACAGAGTGGGGCCTAGCTCTGATACCATGTTACGATTCCAATGCTCAAAACCGGTGATGAAAGGGAGGGGGCAACAGTATATAAAGATGTGGAACGCCCATCCCTTTACCGATGTGGGACTATTCTCAACAAAGAGATTAGCGCAAAGTTGTTCGCACACCTTCACAGCTGTCGTAATTATGATGCGATTCACCTCCTTCGCAACATCCCTTAGGATCTAAGGCACAATATCATGCCAAAGTCTAAATATCATGCTAAAGTGGTAAAAAGTAAAACACACACACCAACCACCACCACCACACCCCCACCCCAACATGTACACCAAATTGTCAGTACCATTTCCAATCAAATTTGCTGTAACAAAGCTAATGGTCCAACTTTTTGGTCGTAGATTCATATTTACAATGCCTCAGAGCTTGGATCTTTATGTTCAATCAAAAAACAACTCAAATAAGCTTTTAAGCCTTCTTTTCACTCCTTTTTTTTTTCGAGATTGGCGGGTTTCCCGAAACCTTTCCGGCAATGGCCGACTCTAGGCTCAGACTAATCCCTCCGGGAGTGAAGCCCGACCCACTAGGCAATTCCCACTTCACTCCTGGATAAATCGAGGGGATGAGGATTTGAACCCACAAACTCCCACCAAAGATATAAGTTGTTTTACCAACTGTCCTACCCCCTAGTGGGTGCCTTCTTTTCACTCTTGCTTTATAGAATGGGGGACATAACCTCTGTCATTTCTTCCAAAGCTTGCATGTCACCATATATGTCACCTCTACATTGCTTGTCCTAATCAAACTACATCGAACGGTTGTGATGCCCTCACCACATCGCCCGCGTGAGCCCCAGATTTGATGAAATTGTTTTTTTTTTTCCTTTCTACGTATCGTGTATCGTCACCACGTGGCACAACCAAGGGTTGAAGGCTTCCATTTAGTATAGTACAACTAGATTCGAGCAATGAATCGCTTAGGTAAGATGTTGAGCCTGACTGCTATAAGAATCATGAAGGGTTAAGGAACATATCTTGTTTCTTAATGTAAAGTTATTGGGAGCAGTAGAAAGAAGCATAGTGGGATACACATAGCTTCCCCCCCTTCTCCCTCTATTAGGCATGCTCTAAGTTTCTCAAAAGATAAACTCTCCCCTAATGCTCATCTCTCTCTATTGACATGTTTCATAGAATAGTAATCATTTCATAACCGAAAAAATATCACTCAAACCATGTCATTCATCCTAATCTATAAATGCGTATAAAGCTGAGGCCTATGTAGCCACGTCTCTCTCTCTCTCTCTCTCTCTCTCTCTCTCTCTCTCTCTCTCTCTCTCTCTCTCTCTCTCTCTCTCTCTCTCTCTCTCTGCGCGCGCGCGTGTGTGGGTGTAAAATCTGACTAACACCCGACAGTGGGACCCGCAGCCCTGTCTGGGGCTCACATGAATAACAGTGGGACCTGCAGCCCCACCTAGAACCCACGGAGACGATAGTGGGACCCACAACCCTGCCTGGGGCACACGCATACTATCCGGGGTCTGGTAAATCCCCCTGAATATTTAACAGAACCCCCGATATTCCCAAACCTTTATAAATAGCAGACCCGACAAATATTCCAGATCCGATTCCATTACTCCAATCAAACTTTCTCCACCCTCTGTTCACCTGTGTAAGCACTCATCGGCCTGTCGAGAGTGGCTCAACTTCTTTCAGAGTTAGTGGATTCAAAGGTTGCGTCTTACTGCACAGAGACGTAGGCTTCGGCCAAACTTCGTACCCACACCCTGTGTCAACTCTCTCTCTCTCTCTCTCTCTCTCTCTCTCTCTCTCTCTCTCTCTCTCTCTCTCTCTCTCTCTCTCTCTCTCTCTCTCTCTCTCTCTCCTCTACAGTGTTAGCGTGGCAGCTCAGCGCTCTACAGCACGCCATATCCCTGAAGCTCTACCCTTCTATTAACTGTTGGAGGAGGACTACACGACGGCCGTAATCCTCCCCCACACTCTCTACAATGGGGAGCTTGAATTCAATGCATCTAGCAGCATTACAACCGTTCGTGCATTGCACAGGATTAGTGCTAGTTATTTTACATAAATTACTGTCCGCAAACGTTCGTACTTTTCAGGCACAATGCTTTGCATGAGAAGAACGTTATGAGTGACGTGTTTTGACTGAAACGGATGATTCGCAATACCATTGCTCTACTCAAGAAGACAAAGACGCAAGAGGAATGCATCAAGATAAAACATTGGGGTGTATTCATCGACCCCTTAAGATAAACATGAGCTCATTAGTGGGGAATGATCAGTGAAGACTTTAGACTTTGGGATTAAGAAAATGGAAACAAGAGGCTTCATCATTATAGATTACAATACAATACAGAAAGGAAGTTATGTGGTTAGTGTGGCATGAACATATATTTATTGAATGCATGGTTCATTGCATGGAAACAGCCAGATATTCCATCACATCTAATAAGGCACTTGGGGGGGAGTAGTTTAAAGTTTAAACCATTAAACAATCTTTCAGTGTCATTAGTGTTCCTTCCCGTCTAGTCGGGCAATTAGGGAAAGTTGACAATTTTGACTAACTAATCAATGAAGCCAATCCAAGCCCTAGAATTACTCTCCCTTATCCAGCTTAACATCAGAAAAGGTGTTTTATTTGCGGAGCAATAAGCCGATGGATTCTGACTAGGATGGACAAACATATTGTTCATTCTCTTCTCTCTCGACAGGTGGAGATGAGAGTAATCTTGGATCGATAAGTTATTTCGTTTCTAGAACGACGAAATCCTCCATTGCTCTGATTTCATTTCTGAAGAGAACCAATCCTAAGACAGACCATTATTTCTTTGTTTTCTACAATAATGGCTCACAGGTAACGATAATTGGACATCGAAAACACTGATAATTACTATAAAGCCTATCTTGATGCTGACTATTGAGTATTCTATCAAAACTTTACAACTAAGACATTCAGACATGTTCAAGAAAGGCTAATCAACTGGATAACTATGCTTCTCATTAAACTTGCATGTTCAACAATATGAAACATCATAATAGTCATACGAAAACAAATATATTTAATTTCCAAAAATTAATAGCATAAAAGAAATTAACAAGCCAAGAGCCTTAATACACCAAGTACTAGCCGCCCAATACTCGGCCTGCTCCACTACTATCTCTGAAAAATTACAATAGAGCTCATCAACCCAACAGACCCAGTAAGCAGTTACCACAACCTGATATGTGGTCTGTACACATGTCCCATATTTTGAAACAGGAAAAAGTAAAGCTAAGTAGTAAAAATGCCCAATATGTAGTGAAGAAACTATGTAGTAAAATTAGTAAAGAAACTAAATAGTAACAAAGCTAAGTAGTAAAGATGCTAAGTAATGAAGATACTATGTTGTAAAGATGGCAAGTACAAGTAAAGTAAGGTAAGGGAGATGCAGTGGATGATAAAAACCATGTGCATGCCTACCCTAGTGGAACCTATCGGGATTTAAATCAATATTGTCATAACCGAACCGGAGGACGAATCGGTTTGTGTACCGGTCCGGTTCGGCCGGCCGGTCCGGTTCGGTTCACCGGCCCACAAACACAATCAAACCCAGAGAGAGATAGAGAGAGCAAGAGAGCATTTGTGCACCAAAAAAAAAACCGGTTCGTTTATACCTAAAACCGCCCGGCCCGGTCCGGTTTATACCTAAAACCATCCGGCCCGACGGTTCAATACCGGTTCGTTTTCCAACACCGGTTCATATCGCATACGGACCGGTTTCCCTACCGGTTTGCCGGTTCCTAGTCCGGACCGGCTGGTCCGGTCCGGTTTTAATAACATTGATTTAAATCCGTCATGGCAGGCATTTGGAAGGTTGACTTTTGCACCTACTTGACAAAGCAACCCCTAGTCCCGGTCTGTCACCGTCCTAGGTAGTGTTATTATTGGCTCGTATTTTTGCATCTGCCCAACCACGCAATCCGTGTACAGGATACAGAACAGAATGCGAGCATATTCAGGAATAAAGAGTCGACTATGAAGATACGTGGAATACCATTCTGGCGATAGCCAAGAGCTGGGTAATGGGCTTTTCTCCCAGGCTAGAGTTGAAGATTATCTCGGTTCTCTGTAATCTTGTTTAATTTCGACTTCTATTTAATAATATTAACTTGGGGCAAGGATTAACTGCATCCCCTCCCTCTCGAAGAGTAGTTTCCTCAAAAAAAAAAAAAATCCCCAAGGCTCCGGTCCCTAATTACTCAACATCCACGAATTCTACAACACATCCTTTTCTGAAGCTAGAATTTAACAGCGAAAATGCTTTTAGGCGGACAATAACATGGGATCAATCATAGTTCGTGATTGAGCCATTGATTCATGAGCAAGACACAAATTCATTCTGAATGCATAAATCAGTAATAACATTTGGCCAATTTGTGCCTTCATTCGTTTTTTTAATCATGGTTTTATACCATCTTTATATCTGAATTCATTTCACAATAACCGATTTGCTATTAATTGTCGGTTCTTTATTCTTAAATTTTACTTTTAGAAAACCAAACTCATTCTGAATGCATAAATCAGGAATAACATTTGGCCAATTTGTGCCTTCATTCGTTTTTTTAATCATGGTTTTATACCATCTTTATATCTGAATTCATTTCACAATAACCGATTTGCTTTTAATTGTCGGTTCTTTATTCTTAAATTTTACTTTTAGAAAACCAAACATGTGATAAGAAAATCCCTTTCTATTTTCTCTCTCCACAAATTCTCTTCGCAACCTAGAGGAGGCTAATCGAGTGACGACGCAAACTAAGCCTGTTAATAGTAAATCTGTGTCAAAACAGCCTGTTAAGTGGATGCTAGGATGTTAACAGATACAATAATCTTCTGCCTAATATATAATTATACATGAGAGCAAGGTGCCATTTATTGTGATTTAGCCCTGTATGTTAACAATCCGGGCTTAAGTGAACATAACTACTTCAGTTCTAGGCCCATACATGGGCCCACTACGCATGAATGCATTATGGTTTAAGATAAACCCTTAAATTGTACACGCATCTTCACCCTTCTCTCCAATACAACATAATCCTTAAAGTATGCATGCAAGTGTCCATGTTATGTTAATCATGATTAGCAGTGCACGTATAGCAGAATGGGGCACATAAACACCCCCTAATCTTATGAGTTAGGTTGATCCGCACGGTTTGCTTTGAATGATGGAATCAATTATCTACCCAAAAGCCTAATAAATCCAGCCAATAACCTAGTGTGACCACCTTATAAACATGTCATAACCTTTCTGAAGCAAAAACTTCATTGAAGGAATAACCAACAGACTCCAGGTCCACAAGCAAACCTGTTTAGGCCCTCCACTCATCCGCAACTAGTCTTCCCCCTGTCTTCTGAACCAACAAAACATGAACAAGTGGCAGCAGGAGGATCTTGCGCCTCGTTTTCAGGCCAACTAAAATCTGGTGATGATTCCACTACTCGTTGCATCTAATGATTTTCTTCTCCTAATCTTTAAAGGAAGGGTGTTACTCCCCAATCAACAGCAAAAGATTCAGTCAAAGTTAGGCCAGTGAGTCATTTCCTGGGATGCTACCCCTGAAGTTAGCCCTTCTGCAGGAGACAAGCTTTGATCTCATCCCAACTAATAAGGTGGAGATTGGAATTGTTTCGAGGCAAGCTCAAGAAGATGAGCAAGCTTGGTGATCCTTCCCTATAGTCAAGGAAAGAAAAATTGAATTTTGTTTCCATATCGGAACCTCGGAAAACGAGATATTCCATAAAATATTTGGTGAAATATTGCGTTTTCAGTAGGGGCCCGTGTAACAGTAGACAAAAATTGGGGATTTCATCGATT
This sequence comes from Chamaelirium japonicum, assembly GCA_947650365.1. Taxonomy (NCBI): domain Eukaryota; kingdom Viridiplantae; phylum Streptophyta; class Magnoliopsida; order Liliales; family Melanthiaceae; genus Chamaelirium; species Chamaelirium japonicum. The sequence goes on along the minus strand of OX393551.1, from coordinate 68,901,223 downwards.
GAATTTCCTTTCAACCTAGCGGAAAACTGAGATATTTCGTGACATTTCACAAAATATCTCCAGATTTCATTCCTTGCCTATAGTTGATGATTCTGATGTGATCCGTATGTAGAAGGGTGCAGGAAGTTATAACATTTCTAAGAGAGACTCGGTAGTTGAATGATTCAGTGATGAGAATATGGTGTGAGTCTAGCGATTCAACAGATGGTGTCCAGTGCCAATCATAGGCTCTCTGCCAATTATCTGAGTATTTAATATGATTACAATCGGATCACAAACTGTGTTTTTAAAATTTCTAAATAAAATTTTGGGTTTTTGCACATCAACCCCTACAAACTAGTATATTGCATATTAACCCCTGTAAACCTTATAATTACATATCGGTCCTCCCAAGCATATAGAGATGCATATTCACCCCTCCGGTAAGCTACCATCTCAAAAGGACGAATATACACGGAACAGTGTGGAAGGCTGGACGAGCGTTGAGGAGAGACCGGCGTAGAGTTTGGGTTGGGGTACTCGCACTGAAAAGATTTGCAGTTAGTCGATCCACGTGGTAGGTCACCCTATGACCATGGGTAAAATGGTCATTTGAGCCTAAGGTTCGCTCACCATGGTTAAGTCACTTATTGTTGAGCATTGGTAATGGAGGGGTGAATATGCACAAGTTTATATATTTTTGGAGGTTCGATACGCAAATATAAGGTTTCCAGGGGTTACTGACCAATTAGACTAATTGTAGGGATCGATTTGCAAAAAAAACCCAAATAATTTATACATCAAAACATATCACAATTATATCAATTGCTCTGTATTTTTACCACTTCCTACCCACATATATGTTTGTAGATGGCAAGGTACATGCATCCCCCGTATCGACAAAGTATTGAACAAGCAAAGAACTTGTGTGATGCACAAAAACCCACATCGGAGAAACAATTTGATTAGATAATACCACTCCATATATTAGAGCATCAAATACCAGTCAACATGCTATGCTCAGCCACTACATGCAGTGACCCTCATCATGATGAAGGACGGGCTAAGCATTGTACTGTTATTCTTTTGTAAAAATTCCTCGGTAATAATTATCATGGGATCATGTGGTGGATTGGTTTTTTAAAGTAACAAAAATATAAATAATATTATTAAAAAAAGGGTAATAATGAACAAGAAAAATCTAGCAAACATTTGAACGATAGTGGCTTTTTAACTCTTACATCAGTACTTTTACCAATAAGTTATCTTCATCCTAATTAAAATACTTGTTGAACAGAACTATTAGGCAAACCAAACAGATTTCTCCTATAAGCTGTCATTTCTAACAATAATTTACTCATCCAGTGCTACGAAGTTGGACAACAATAAGTACAAAACAGGCCTAACCAATAATGCAATTTTTTTACGAATTTCAGAAGCACAGAGGCAGAGACACTCAAAAGTCATTGGACCTGAATTTTCAAGTACATTTGACTAAATCGGACAAGAATGAATGCAACCAGTGTCAGTTGTTTCTCAAGTTCCATATAGCACCTCAACCGGGGCAAGCCAAAACCGAAACAATTTATCAAAAAAGGATCAAGTACGGTATAATCTTCAAACCATGTTACCATTCAATAATTTACGAATTTTGTAATATATGAGACAATCATGACCTTTTCATGGAAAATTAAAAATTTATGTGTTAATAGATTAAAAAACCATAATCGTCAAGCTTTCTCATATCTATTTGGGGTCGACTATATGAACAATTCTCCGCTAGTCATTCTTGTAAAGGGGTATCCATGTTCTAGATGTAAGCCTTTCCATACTATTCAAATTTTCATCAAAGTTATTTTAGGTCGTCCTCCCCTTTTTTCTTTTTCGGGACGCCTCCACAACAATCAGAGACGTTGATGCAGGCGCGCGTCGTCCAAGAGCGGTTGATGAAGACGATGCTATCTCTTTTTTTTGTATTTTCTTTGTAACGGGATAACTAGTGATACGGAATCACCGAGAGGAAGTGGCGGAGGGGGTAAGAACCGTGACAGAGAAAAGATTAGAAGCTTAGATGAGAGGGGGCCTGAAATCCATCAGGATACAAGGTGGAGACTCAAATCCATGAGCCAACGAAGGCATCCGCCATCAATTTTCATTCATCATAATCTGTCCTCAATGGTTACAATGGGGGCCTTTAAATAGGCTAAAATAAAAGATAAAAATGGCAATAAATTTAAAAGCCAATAAGTATCCTAACAACTTGCCTAAAATAAAGATCTCAAATAAAAAAAGATTCTAAAAGATATCATAAGAGATATCCTGCCTTATTCATCCATGGCAGGCTAGGATGGGCCTTCGGGTGCGCCAACGGGCTTGGGCCCAAATCGGATCACATCATTCGCTTCCGCTGCGAAGAACTCGCCCTCGAGTTCATACGGTAAAGCGCAATCATCATCGAGGTTTTCGCCGATGTGGTATCTGTCGTCAGGAGCTGATGGTGGAGGCCCAACAAATGATGTCTCACTATACCGAACTCATCACCAGGGTCCCATGAGAAGGTATCACTGCCATCGATCGGGAAACATACGTCAAAGTAGTGCTGGGGTAGACGACAGAGTCGGATCGTAATATCAGACCGCTGCGATAGCTCGAACATCGGCTCGCCTGAACGGAGGTAGAGCTGAACAAACACTGTAGGCACCAATAGTCGGTCTAGCCCAAGAAAATCAATCTGCTGAAGCTCGACTAGAGAGACATCCTCGACAGAATCCGCAGTAGGTGGTAGCATGGCAGGCGGCAGAAGATCCTCTGGAGGGGGGAGCTCGTCGGCTGGTGGTGGTACTGGAGGTGATGGATCTACCAAAGATACAACTGGAGGAAGCTATGTCGGTGGGGGAGGCTCTGCTGAAAGTGCTGGAGGTGGAGACTCATCTGTGGAGGCCGCTAGAGGTGAGTCCAATTGCTGTAACTTTCATTCAATCTCACAAGCTATCTCATAGGCTTCGTCCAGATCGCTCCAAGATCTAGATGAAAACTTGGCCTTTAAGTCGGAGCGGAGTCCTCTAACGTACAGTACCACTGCCAAGAAATCTTTCTCTGAAAAACCATAGCGGATCATGCGCCGATAGAATGCTGAAGTATACTCATAGACGGATTTGTTCCCTTGATGACAACGAATCAACCCTTGCATCGTGGCATCCATGTCACAATGGTGGAAATGTGGTCCAGGGGTAAATCTGGAAATCTGTAATTATTGGTTCACTGAAAATTTCTATGGATGGTATAGATGCGTAGAGCTCGGAAAGGGCTTCGATTCGATACCAAGAACGTCCAAATCTGATGAAAAATGAGAGAGATATGGGGTTTTGAAGTTGTAGGGTCTTATCGGGTCTGTTTTTGTAAACGGGTTGGATCCGAAAATGAAAGTCGGATCTGGAATTTAAGTTGGAGGCTGAATTGGTCTTTAAAAAAAACAGTGGGAATTGGTTTTGTTTAGTGGCCTTTGGATGGATATCAAAGGGTGTGGATGAGAGGTAAAGGAAGGGATTAAAGAGGCTATAGCTTAGGGTTTGTTTTGGGCTCTTGTTTGCAAATAGGGCAAAGGAAAAGGACGGCAACAGTGAGCAAGAAGCAGCACAGCAGCGGCTGCAGCAGGTACGGTTCTCTCTTTTTCTCTTTTTTTTTTTTTTCTTTCTTTCCTTCTTTTCTTCCCTTTTCTTCTTTCCTTCTATTCTTTCTTTTCCTTTTTCTCCCTTTCCTTCTTCCTTTTTTTCTTCTTTCCTTTTCTTTTCTTTCTTTCCTTTTTTTTTTTTTTTGTCTTCACAGATCTACAGCAGATCTGTGTGGGTTTTTTTTTTTTTTTTTTTGATGGCTGCGGGGTGCGCGGGAGCACGGACAGAGGGGCGGTTCAGCGGGTGGAGCGAGAGGAAGGGGCGGCCTGCGGTGGACGGGCGGGCGGCAAGGAGAAGGGTCGCGGTTGAAGGAGGTATGCTCTCTTCTCTCTTTTTTTTTTTTTCAAGATCTGATCTCTCTTCTTCTTTTTTTTTGTTTTTTTTTTTGGATTGTAGGTGACGTACCAGAAGAAGATGATGACGAATCGGCGAGGATGGTGACGATGGAACGGCGATGATGACGATGGACGACGACGATCGAAGCGAAGATCGTTCGTGGTGCGAAAACGCCACGAAGCCCAAAGCTCTGATACCAACTTGATGCAGGCGTGCGTCGTCCAAGAGCGGTTGATGAAGACGATGCTATCTTTTTTTTTGTATTTTCTTTGTAACGGGATAACTAGTGATACGGAATCACCGAGAGGAAGTGGCAGAGGGGGTAAGAACCGTGACAGAGAAGAAAAGATTAGAAGCTTAGATGAGAGGGGGCCTGAAATCCATCAGGATACAAGGTGGGGACTCAAATCCATGAGCCAACGAAGGCATCCGCCATCAATTTTCATTCATCATAATCTGTCCTCAATGGTTACAATGGGGGCCTTTAAATAGGTTAAAATAATAAGTATCCTAACAACTTGCCTAAAATAAAGATCTCAAATAAAAAAAGATTCTAAAAGATATCATAAGAGATATCCTGCCTTATTCATCCATGGCAGGCTAGGATGGGCCTTCGGGTGCGCCAACGGGCTTGGGCCCAAGTCGGATCACATCAGACGCTCTAGTTAACGATTGCCTCTGCTCTCCATTGTACAAGTCATCCACAATAAATTCCTAACCTTCCTCTAATATCCTCGTTCTCACCGTATCCCACCCAACTTTTCTATACATCCAACTCGACGTACGTCCTCACCTTTGCGATGCTCATCTTGTGCGCTTGAGCCCTATTCATGGCCTCACCTTGTTAACCACACAATATTGTGGGCCTTATTGTTGCCTTGTAAAATTCTCCCTCGAGTTTGAAAGTCATATGTCGATTGCATAGCACTCATAAAGCTCCTCTCTACTTCATCAAACAAGCTCTGATTTTATTGCCCAAGCACTCAAATTTTAAGAATTAAGACATGCAAAGCTATGGGTATGTGAAGATTGTTTCCTAGTATATTTGGGCTGTTCGGCTTAGCGATGCGCGCTCGGTGTACGCAGTGTTCTTCCGATCCCCGCAGCGGCTGTACCGCTTCTGAAATTGCAACTTTTCTTGCAGTGGAAAAAGTGGGGTACCGTTGGTGAATAATGTTTTGCAGCCTGCCCAGCATAAAACCAAACCCACCACGGAAAAGTTAGGTCCACTTTTCCGTGGTAGAAGCGCGTATAAGCTAAGCCACAGCCTTAAGGCCCTTGGAACAATCTATAGGTGCCCTGAACTCAATTTTTGTTTGCTGCCTACTGCAAAGCAACAAATAAACCTTACGAGGTTTGCACCAAATTATGGGTTTGCGTCGATAATCAAGTTCAGATTTAAGTCATCTTAGGGACTAAGTTTTTACTCACATAAAAATCACACAAACAATCCACAAGTGGCACGAAGCAAGTTATAACAAAAGTGCTCCAATAGATTATAACCTGTGAAGCATGTATATTAGTAATTCTCAGCATCTAGACTAGCAATCGCGCTTATCTCGCAACCCACAACTATGCTCAGCCTCCAACCCACACGAGCACCCGCCATGCAACCTGTAATCGAATCGTAATATGTTGTATCCATGTTGTATGCCCATATATCAGAGTATATTTTCTATTTTTAGGATGTCCAAAACGTATCGGATATGTATCCCCAAGTATCGACACGTATCGGATACGTCTAAAACGTATTGGATACATATCCAAGTATCTGATATGCGATACGCAAGGTGATTTGAAGTATTTGTGCTTCATAGATTATAACTAGTTGCTCAAGATTGGTTGAAGAAAACCGATAATTAGATTGAAATAAAAAAATGTAGCAATAAAAGAGAAGAAAAAAATGAAATCCTGTTGTGATATATGCTCCGAAAGGCTCCTCAAGAGTCATCATTAAGCTCCAAGCCCAGACATGGAACCGAACTATAGAGAACAGATAGTGTCTTATAAGAAAGGGGGTTAGAAGCTAGATGAGGATACAAAGATGTGGAAAGGGGGATAAATAGCATAGAAATCTGCACTATGTTGATAGAGAAGTGGGCAGATGGGGTAAGAGATGGAAGAATGGAGGAAGGAGGAAAATGAAGAAACAAAGGGGATAAATCGCAATCCATCACACAAGATAATAAAAAGAGGAGAGTGCATGGAGAAGAAGATAAATCACATTGGAGTGATGAAAGGGAGAAGAGGGGTTATTTGGGGTGAAAGAACGAGAAAAGGAGAGTAGAGGGGAGGCCCCTTGTGAAACCCGAAAGACCGAATGAAGCCACCCACGAGTAGGGGTGGCAATGGGTCGGGTCGGGTCGGGTTCGGGTTCAGGTTGAGACATATGTATAAGGGCAAAACACCCAACCCGAACCCGACCCATTTAATAAACGGGTCAAAAACTTAAACCCAAACCCGACCCACCTAATAAACAGGTTGACCCGACCCGACCCGTTTAACCCGTTTACTAAACGGGTCGGGTCGTGTCGGGTCGGGTTGGCTCGGGTTGGGTCAACAGAACCCATGTAAACATGTCGGGTTCGGTAAAGACCAGTCGGATTGGGCCGGGTTTGATCAGGTTGGTTCGGGTTGGCTCGGGTCGGGTCGAGTCGGGTTGACACGACCCATTTGTTAAACGGGTCAAGTCGGGTCAATCGGGTTATAAGTACAAACCCGAACCCGACCCATTAAATAAACGGGTCAATCGGGTTGACCCGTTTATGACCCGAACCCGTTTAGGCCAAACCCAAACCCGCTAACTTTGGGTCGGGTTCGGGTCGGGTTGGCGGGTCGGGTCAAGAATTGCCACCCCTACCCACGAGGAAGGGGAGGAATCCCGTGTGTGGAGTTGATGTAGACGCACGCATGAATTTGCTACAGCTGATCCGTTTTTGGCTTCTCCACGAAGATCTAGGAAGACGATCGGTGATCTGGTCGCACCATTAGATAGCTCTTTAATTATGTTGAACTTGTGCTTTTATTTTCTATCAATCCGACTAGTGGATCTTGAGATATGAATGTTTCTATTTCTGGTTTGGATAGATGCAAGCCATGTTGGCACCCTGTTCGAGCCATAGAAGCCGAACTAACTCATTACTAGGTTCACTACAAGCCATTGGATCTAATTTATGTTCTTATGCCAAATAACTTAGATGAAGCCATATAAGAGAGAGAAAAGTATAGTAAATTAAAAAATAAATAAAAACAAAAGGGACGATCATGGTCTTCAAAGAACACCATATGGCTCCCTCAGGAATCGTGCCTGCTTGAAGAAGTACGGATGTCCCCCCCGGCAGCCACTAATCTTTTCTCTTCCTTTAATTATCTCTCCTCTTTCCTTCTTTGATTAGGTTTGATCCTACGTCTCTATTTCCTTCATCTAGCTGCTACAATCAAAACCCTAATCGTTTCTTTTTTATAAAAGGATGAAAATTTCAGCACATTGAAAATTGATAAAACTTGTTCTTCATAGAGCGCCGCTTGATCGGAGATTGTTCATCAACTTCTTCTCAGCTTCCTGACTCTTATTTCTCATCATTAGCTTCTACATGCTCGCCCGCCTTCATCCCCATTCTGACTAGAGATCGACGCCAGCAGACTTCCACTTGGCAATCATCATCTTGGCTTCTTTCCTCGCCCTTATGAGTCATCCCTCCTCTACCGCCCTCTCATCTATGGTAAAATCGTTACTCGTTACTTGGTCGTTACTCTTTCATTAGGGTATTGAGAGCGCAACTTATTTGGCTAATGGAATATCTGTTTGGATAACTTAAGTTGGATCTAGTTTTATATTATTTGAATCTTAACCAAAATTGAGATATTATTTGCTGCAATTATTTGATGAAATCTGATTTTACACGTTACTCTAATGCTTGATAGTTTTCTTGGTGGTAAACATGATTGGCTATTGAAATTATAATTTAGAGGGGCTGAAATTGACTTTTAATTGATGGACATTTACACTTGAATGTTTTCAAAAGCCCGCATGCATCAAGTTGGTATCAGAGCACGGCATTAGAGACTTTCACTCTCTAAATGATCACGTAGTAAATTGCATGTGTGCCTATTTTTGTTTTTAATTTTAGAATTGACTGCTTGAACATATTCTAGTTGTTCTCTTGCATATCAATTCACACCACTACACGTAACACCCCATACACACCCCATAGCATCATCCTAAGTGTTAGCATGACATCAAACCCACTCCGACTAACCTCTTTGAGCCTAGGATAAATGTCGAGTCAAGATGATTTTCAGTAGTCCGATCCCATAAAAAGGATCGAGACTATGCTCGAGAGGATGACAACATGGTCGAAAACCAAAACGCCACCCGAAAGAACAATGAACTATTAGTTGTCTTCCTACAAAATCAAAGACCCCCTGATAGGAATATTAGGGTTAATCAGAACCCCAAGGTAGAATATGGAGAAGTCATCAACAATGATAGGTGGCAAGAACAATGGGATTACAGAATCAAAATTGAAGTTGGAGATTATGATGGCCAGAAGTCTATCTAGAGTGAGTAGACCAAGTAAAGTAGTATTTCATTTGGAAAAATTTATCCATCGATAAGAGAGTCGAGTACGTAACTCTCAAGAGGAAAGGCCATGTGTTAGTCTCCAAAATATTAGACAACGCCGAGGCAAAGAAAAAATTAGGACACGGGAGAAGATGAAGAAGAAGTTGAACGAAAAGTTTCTCCCATTTGATTACAACAAAAAGATCTTCCAAAGACTCCAAAACCTAAAGCAAGGATCTAGGACCGTTGAGGTTTACACTATCGAGTTCCATGATCTTATGGTTAGGAATGATCTTAATGAATATGAGGAGCAATCTGTGATGAGATACATCTCTGGTTTCAAACCTCAGATACAGGATGACCTCCACCTGCTTGAGATTACTAGTGTGGATAAAGCTAGCAACAAGGCTGGGAGTGAGGAATAATTTTTTAGAATATATTCCCGTAGGACAGATCAAAAGAAGAAACAACTAACCCTTGAGAGGATCCCTTTTTCGAAGCTCCAAAAGAACCATAGATTGTTGCACCACCCCAACCTGACAAGGGGAAAGGAATGGTTAGGGCTAATCCCAGTTCCATAAAGGGCTTCAAATGTAACCAACCCGAGCAAAAATCTGTTGAATGCCTTAAAGGACAATCCAAAAACCCTAGGTGTCAACTCCTGGCGGGGTCTCTTCTCCCTCTCCCCTCTTCTTCTCCTGATCTCTCAAGTCTCCACCGCTAGCAAGCAAGAAAGAAGAAGTCAGATCTCAAATAAGAATAAAAAAGAAGAAAAGTGGTAAGGAGAACATGTTCTCTCTCTCTCCCGTGGATCGCACACTACCGTCTTTATTTTCAGTGAGCAGAAGACACAAGAACCACACAATACAAGAACTACTACTATTTAAATGTGCACGAATTTTCTTTTTAATTAAGACAAAAAAAAATTGATTTTACTCAAATAATTAAATAACTGGATAATTCTTTAACTAGACATTGTTTTAGTAGATGTTAGAGAGAGAGTTGGGAATGAAGGGTTACCTTTACTCTTTAGGGCAATGACCCTATATATGACTATACAAAGGATGGGCTCACCAAGGGTGAGCATACCCGAAAAGAGGCTAATGGACCTATACAAGAGTAAGAGAATATGTACACACTCTAACACCCCCCATTAAATTCAACGTGGATCATACACCAAGAGTTTGCTAAGGAGATATAGAAATCACATAATAGTGTATCTTGGTAAAGAAGTTGGCAAACTGCTCTGTAGAAGACACATGTGGAAGCAAGAGTGTGTCATCCTTGTAGAGATATCGAACATAGTGACAATCTAGCTCAATTAGTTTCATGCGCTCGTGAAATACCCGATTGCTAGCAATCTGAATAGCACTCTGATTGTCACAGTGGAAGGGAGTCGAAGAGATCAGCTGAACACCCATATCATCGAGTAGACGACATAGCCAAATGACCTCACACGAAGTGCATGCCATAGCACGATACTTGGCCTCTATACAGCAGAGCGAGACAATCTGCTTCTTACTTTTCCATGAGATGAGTGAGTCACCTAGGAAAATACAGAATCCAGTAGTGGATCTTCAATCAATGGGTCTTCATCTGTATAAGAAAAAAGCATGAAGCTCCAAGGAGGAAGATGAAGAAAACAACAAGGAGCGAATCACCGTGCCTCGAAGATAGCAAAGAATCATCAGTAATGTGGCATAGTGAGCTGAGCAAGGAGCACTGATAAATTAACTAAGAACTCGGACGGAATGCGCAATATTCGGGAGAGTGATTGTCAGACAAAAGCACCAGCAAGCTGGTGGTAGCGAGTGGGATCCGAGAGTGGCTCGCCATCAGTGGGATGAAGTTTCACATTAAGCTCCATCGGTGTGTCTACGGTCCAAGAGTCGGAGAGTCCGGTACAACTCAATATATCATAAGCGAACTTCTGCTGCGAAACCAGGTATCCTCGAGGAGAGGAAGCGACCTCAAGGATAAGAAAGTAGCAAAGGTGGCCAAGTTCTTTCATCTCGAACTACTACTATAGATGTCGCTTCAGAGCATCAATGGTAGCATTGTCATCACCAGTGATGATCATGTCGTCAATGTAGAGAAGCAAGATTGCACGACCATGAGGAGATGTACGAGTGAACATAGTATAATCGTTGACACTTTGTAAATCCAACTACAAGTACGAAGGACTGGATGCGCTCAAACCAAGCCCGAGAAGCTTGCTTGATCCCATAGATAGCCTTGCAAAGGCGATAGACATGTTGTGGAGGAGTCGGGAGACTAGGAGGTGTCCACATATAAGCCTCCTCTGAGAGATCTCCGTGAAGAAAGGCATTCTTTACACCCATCTAGAAAAGCGATCAACGACAAACGGAGGCAACACCTAGCAAAGTCCATACACTGGTCATTTTCGCAACAGAGGTGAAGGTCTCCTCGTAGTCAACGTCGTACTCCTGCGTGAAGCCACAAGAAACTAGACAGACCTTGTAGTGCTCAACAGACCCATTTGAACGAGTCTTAACCCGATAGACCCAGCGACATATAATGGGGAGGAAAAGAAGCAAACTTCCAAGTCCCAGTCCGCTGAAGGGTCTGCAACTCTTAAGACATAGCTTGCTGCCAGTGAGGAAACTGAACTGCCTCATGGTAAGTCTGTGACTCCTAAAGAAAGTAGATAGTCGCAAGAAATGAATGAAACTGGTGAGTAAGAGGCAACCTGAGAAAAGTCATAGTGATCAGGTGGGTATCTCTCACGCGCAAGGTAGTGCATAGGAGGAGCAAAAGATACATCGACACTATCACCTAAGACTGGCAATGACGGTGGTCGACCAGAAGTCTCTACAGAAGAAGAGGTAATAGGCGAAGCAGGTGGAACTGGTGAAGTTCGCTGTATAGGTGGAACCGACGTTGGCTGGCAAGGAGTGTATGTGTAAATGATAGGCGGGCGCGGGGGCTCAAGTACTATAGCAGGGACAGTGGGAGCGTCCGGAGTCACAGGAGTAGTGATGCAGGCGCGCGTCGTCGAAGGGCGGTTGATGAAGGCGATGTAATATTTTTGGTATTTTCTTTGTAAAAGATAACTAGTGATACGGAATCACCGAGAGGAAGTGGCGGAGGGGGTAAGAACTGTAACAGAGAAGAAAAGACTAGAGGCCTAGACGAGAGAGGGCCTGAAATCCATCAGGATACAAAGTGGGGACTCAAATCCATGAGCCAACGAAGGCATCCGCCATCAATTTTCATTCATCATAATCTCCCTTTCAATGGTTACAATGGGGCCTTTAAATAGGCTAAAGAAAAGATAAAAATGGCAACAAATTTAAAAGGCAATAATGATCCTAACAACTTGCCTAAAATAAAGATCTCAAATCTAAAAAGATATTAAAATATATCATAAAAGATATCCTGCCTTATCCATCCATGGAAGACTAGGATGGGCCTTCGGGTGGGCCAACGGGCTTGGGCCCAAGTCGGATCACATCATTCGCTTCCGCTGCGAAGAACTCGCCCTCGAGTTCATACGGTAAAGTGCAATCATCATCGAGGTTTTCGCCGATGTGGTATCTGTCGTCAGGAGCTGATGGTGGAGGCCCAACAAATGATGTCTCACTACACCGAAGTTACCACCGGGGTCCCATGAGAAGGTATCACTGCCGTCGATCGGGAAACACATATCAAAGTGATGCTGGGGTAGACGACCGAGTCGGATATTAATATCAGATCGCTGCTGTAGCTCGAACATCGGCTCGCCTAAATGGATGTAGAGCTGAACAAACACTTTAGGCACCAATAGTCGGTCTAGCCCAAGAAAATCAATCTGCTGAAGCTCGGCTAGAGAGACATCCTCGAAAGAATCCGCAGTAGGTGGTAGCATGGCTGGCAGCAGAAGATCCTCTGGAAGGGGAAGCTCGTCTGCTGGTGGTGGTACTAGAGGTGATGGATCTGCCGAAGATATAACTGGAGGAAGCTCTGTCGGTGGTGGAGGCAGTGCTGGAAGTGCTGGAGGTGAAGACTCATCTGTGGAGGCCGCTAGAGGTGAGTCCATTTGCTGTAGCTCCCATTCAATCCCACAAGCTATCTCATAGGCTTCGTCCAGATCCCTCCAAGATCTAGGTGAAAACTTGCCCTTTATGTCGAAGCGGAGTCCTCTAACGAATAGTACCACTGCCAAGAAATCTTTCTCTGAAAAACCATAGCGAGTCATGCGCCGATAGAACGCCGACGTATACTCATAGACGGATGTGTTCCCTTGATGACAACGAATCAACCCTTGCACCTTGGTATCCATGCCACAATGGTAGAAGAGTGGTCCAGGGGTAAATCTGGAAATCTGTAATTACTGGTTCACTGAAAATTCTTGCTGATGGTATGGATGCATAGAGCTCGAAAAGGGCTTCGATTCGGTACCAAGAACGTCCAAATTGGATGAAAAATGAGAGAGATATGGCGTTTTGAAGTTGTAGGGTCTTATCGGGTCTGTTTTTTGTAAACGGGTTGGATCCGAATTCAATCGGGTTCAGCACTTAAGTGGGAAAGAGCAACTAGAAAGGTTGGGGATTTGAGGGCTGTTGGATGGGGATCTAAGGGTTGTGGTGGGGGGTGAATTGGGAAAATAGAAAGGGCAAAAGGGGGGGAATCGGATTAGGGTTTTTTCCTTTTTTTTTTTTTTTGGGTTCTTTGTTTTGTTGGCAGGTAGGGAAGGAGCAAAAGGGGGCAGCGGTTGCAGCTGGGAGCAAAAGGGGGCGGGGCAGCGGCTAGCAACCGGCAACTAAGGTAAGTTTCTTCTTCCTTTCTCTCTTCTTTCCTTTTCCTTCTTCTTCCCTTTTCTTCTTTCTTTCCTTCTATTCTTTTTTCCTTCCTTTTCTGCTGCTGTCACAGATCTGATGGCAGATCTGGCTTTTTTTTTTTTTTTGGCTGCAGGGTGCGCGGGAGCACGGGACAGGAGGTGTGGTTCAGCGGGTGGAGCGGGAGGAAGGGCCGGCTTGCGGTGGACGGGCGGGCGGCAAAGGAGAGGGGTTCGGTTGAAGGGGTTCTCCTTTCTCTTCTCTCTTTTTTTTTTTCTCAACAGATCTGATCTCTCTTTTTTTTTTTTTTTGTTGGGATTGTAGGGCGACGTACCAGAAGAAGATGACGACTCGACGAGGATGGTGACGACGGAACGACGACGATGACGATGGACGACGGCGATCGAAGCGAAGATCGTTCGTGGTGCAGGAACGCCACGAAGCCCGAAGCTCTGATACCAACTTGATGCAGGCGCGCGTCGTCGAAGGGCGGTTGATGAAGGCGATGTAATATTTTTGGTATTTTCTTTGCAAAAGATAACTAGTGATACGGAATCACCGAGAGGAAGTGGCGGAGGGGGTAAGAACTGTGACAGAGAAGAAAAGACTAGAAGCCTAGACGAGAGAGGGCCTGAAATCCATCAGGATACAAGGTGGGGACTCAAATCCATGAGCCAACGAAGGCATCCGCCATCAATTTTCATTCATCATAATCTCCCTTTCAATGATTACAATGGGGATTTTAAATAGGCTAAAGAAAAGATAAAAATGGCAACAAATTTAAAAGGCAATAATGATCCTAACAACTTGCCTAAAATAAAGATCTCAAATCTAAAAAGATATTAAAATATATCATAAAAGATATCCTGCCTTATCCATCCATGGAAGGCTAGGATGGGCCTTCGGGTGGGCCAACGGGCTTGGGCCCAAGTCGGATCACATCAAGTAGGAAGGAGATCCAAAGAGGAACCAGGAGTCTAGAGGAAGCACAAGTTCGAAAAAGCAGAGGCTCCTGGGAAGAAGGGTGTGTCCTCGAAGAAGGTCACGTGTCGAGAGATGCGGATACGACGAATAGAATGGTCATTGCAACGCCAGACCTTGTGCTCAAAACTGTACCATAAGAAGACACACATGGCCGACCGAGGAGAAAGTATTATAAGCTCTTCGAATGGAAGCAAGACAAAACTGGTACAACCGAAAGTCCGTAAAACTCTAAAGTTGGGAACAGTGGAATTGAAGCGCTGAAACAGGGACTGACCAAAAAAAAGTGAAGGAGTCCGATTAATTAGAAGAACAGAGGTAAGAACAGCCTTAGCCCAGAAATGGCAAAGAACTGAGGCATAAAACAAATGAGACAGCTAGGTCTCAAGAATGTGATGATGCTTACTCTCAACAACCCCATTCTGTGAAGACCTGTAAGGACACGACTACCGGGGTAGGGTACCGTGAGAGACAAAGATGTCACGAAACTCAGAAGAGAGATACTCCTGAGCACCATATGAGCGAAAATCCTTGATTCGTTTACCAAATTGAGTAAGGACCATACTAGTAAAATCACGATATACCTAACACACATCAGACCTACAACGCAAGAGGGTCACCCAGGTGAACCGGGAAGTCATCAAAGAAGTTAAAGTAGTAAGGAAGGCCATACATGGATGTGATTGGGGATGTTTTCCAGATATCGGAGTGCACGAGATCGAAAGGAGAAGTAGACACAGACTCACTGGAGGGAAAAGGAAGAGCAAAGTGCTTAGCAAACTTACAACTTATGCATGGAGAAGTGAAAGAGATCTCACCCAAGTGCCTGGATTGAAATATGCTCTGAAGTCATGTAGCAGAGGGATGCCCAAGGAGGCGATGCCAGCGGAGAGAGTAATATCACATAAAGCATCGGAGGACAAAGGAACATAAAGATGCTCCAAACTGCATAAGCCACCATGTCTATCATGTCCCAACCAGACGGTCGGTGTGAGGGTCTTCCACGAAGATGTTGAGAAGGTAACTGTGAAACCGAGATCAGCCAGCCTACTAACCAAGACCTGATTAATCGACACACGAGGAGCGTGGAGTATATCATGGAGTGAAAGGCGACCATAAGGATCAGAGGAGGTGGTGATGGATCCTCGACAAGAGATCAGCAAGGAAAAACCATCAGCAATTCGAATCTGAAACTCTGGGGGCACACGACCACATTTAGTGAGTACAAAAACATCTGAAGTCAAGTGGTGAGAGGCACCCGAGTCGAGAATCCAGGGGGGCTAGAGGAACTCAAGTGACATTGAGCAGCAGAAGATGAACTGGTACAAGGTCTCATCACGATCACCATAGATGCTCAAGAAATGCAAGATGCGTTTTTGCACTTTTCTGCACTCGTGATTGAAGGTCGAGCCGACGTCGATGATGGTCTTCGGCGACGCTCGCGATCGAAGGTTGAGCCGGCACTTGAGCAGATTAGGGAGGCGACAGGCAAATCCGGCGAGGCGGCTAGAGATCTAAGGCGAGGTGAGAGGAGATCTCGAGCAAGCAGACCTCGCCGAGGAGCAGTGCAATGTCGACCAAAGTCCGACAATGTTCTAAAAAGCGCTAGGCGCTAGTCGAGCGGTGGGGGGCCTTCTAGCGCCTAGGCGATGCCTAAGCGTTTTTTTTTTTAATTATTTTTTTTATTATTATGATATTACATACAATATATATGTTTTAACTTATTATAAATTCAAGATTATCCCAACCATTATTATAAAGAGCAGGTATCATTTACATAACCATAAACTCAAGATTAACAAAAGCAAGCATGATATTATGAGATAATATCATATTATCCATAATTTTAGTACATTCCAAACCATAAATTCAATATTACCAACAATAAATTAGCATCTATACACGTTCTAGTGCCTAGGCCTACCTAGGCGAGCGCCTAGCCCTGCTTGGGACCGCTTAGGCAGGCGCCTAGCCCTGCCTAGCAGCCTGAGCTGCTTTTCTATAGGACTAGGCTGGGCGGTGGGGGACCTTCTAGCGCCTAGGTGCCACCTAGCAGCAGCCTAGGCCGTTTTTTAGAACATTGGAGTCCGATCTCGAAAAATCAGCACAGAGTTATAAACATTAGCATATGATGTTCGATGTGTTTGGAAGGGTCAAAATTCTTGATTGAAAGCTCAAAATGCTCGCTTACTACGATAGAGCATTTTTAAGTTACCTGGCGTAAAAAATAAAAAAGATTTCCTACTGAATCTGAGTGTAATTTGAGAATGTCTCTCATGTCTCTTTTGGTGCTAGTACTCATCATGGAGAATTCTACCACACGGATACAGAACTTATCCTCCCATAGTCTTCTCAATACCGTAAATAAGGAAATCGTAAAACCCCAGGTTGGAGAGCTATCAATTTCCTAACAAATGTTTTTACTTCGAAGCTCGCTAATCGTATTTGTAATATATTTCTCGTTGATAGCTTAAGAAATTCTTGGCCTTGTCTCATCATATCCATCATAACCATCAACGAGAAATATCTCATAAATACGATTAGCGACCTTTGAAGTAAAAACATTTGTTAGGAATCCTTCTTCGCCATGTCCCATCTACTTGGGGTCGGCTTTATGAATCCTTCTTCGCCATTCAAATTCTTGATCTTGTCTGCTATAACAAAAGAAATCAGACCCCTCCTATGTGGAAATTTTCTAGTAGATCATGCAAACAACTCACATGAAATCAAATGAAATGACGCCACCATGATCTATATGCTGAGTGTGAGCCAAACATAGTGAGACTAACAACAGTAGCACCGTGATGCGGGGCAAACAAATGCACAATAGATGCATCCACTACTCAGCACACGTATGAGGTTGTCTAAAAATGGAGCGAGAACTTATCCTGCTGTCGTAAAATTGGAAGGCGCAATAGTTCGAACACCTCTCGGGCATCTCCTCAAAGCAAGGTGAAACAGAAACTTCTCTCGCTGAGAGCACAAAGATGAGATTTCCCGAAGTTAGAGAGGGTTAGAGATTAAATACCCAGTTCGTCTCTCCACCACTGACTCCCTCATAATCCTTTGGGGCTTTCCTCCGGTCTTTCTGGCGGGTTATCTGTGCTCGAGGTTGGCAAAATATTAGGGGTGGCAATGGGTCGGGTCGGGTTCGGGTCGGGTTGAGACATAGGTATAAGGTCAAAAACCCAACCCGAACCCGACCCGTTTAATAAACGGATCAAAAACTTAAACCCAAACCCGACCCGTCTAATAAACGGGTTGACCCGACCCGACCCATTTAACCCGTTTACTAAACAGGTTGGGTCAACAGAACCCATGTAAACCTGTTGGGTTGGGTCAAGACGGGTCGGATTGGGCCGGGTCGGGTCGGGCCGGTTTGGGTTGGCTCAGGTCGAGTCGGTTTGGGTTGGGTCGGGTCGGGTCTGGTCGTGTTGACACAACCCATTTGGTAAACGGGTCAAGTCGGGTTAATTGGGTTATAACTTATAAGTACAAGCCTGAACCCGACCCATTAAATAAACAAGTCAATCGGGTCGACTCGTATATGACCGAACTCGTTTAGGCCAAACCCAAACCCGCAAACTTCGGGTCGGGTCAAGGATTGCTACCCTTACAAAATATTAGAGGGGGTGATAAAATCAAATCCTGATCTATCTTGAGAGCACCCAACAGGTGAGGTCCTTAGGGCTGTAAATGGACTCGGGGCAGGCCGGGCCACCACAAGGACTTGATTTGGGTAGAGTTAGCTTGGGCTTTGGGATGGGTTGGATCGAGCATTAAAGCCCGACTATATCATGGGCCGTATATGGCAACCACTAATCCAGCCCAAAACCAGTACCGAGGCCCGAATCATTTTGTTTTTTATCATCATATATAATGATATGAGATTTTAGACGTACCGAGGCCCGAATCATTTTTGTTTAGGCGATGAGTAGGGTTACTGGGGTAGAATAAGGTTTCTCGATCGTGTCGTTTTACATGCATTTTCATCTATACCTTTTTGCCATGGAATCAATAGAAAGTCAAGACATACTGTGTACTCTGGATTGAACCAACGTGCTCTACGCACCCAAGGGTCGAGCTCCTCAGTGAGCTTGCAATGGTCTAGGGGGCAACACCCCACAGTGCGGGTTCAGAGGTAACACCCTCGAAACCTAACAGAATTTAAGTTTTTCTCTTGTATGATTTTATCGATTTTGCATGCATCGGTTTTATCGATTATACTTTTTATCGTGTTTTGCGCTAATCGAATTTTGGCTTTGTTGGAGTCTAGGTCGAAAGCATCCAACACTTATAAGTTTTCTAAATGTCGAAAGTCCACACTAAGCATCCAAACAACTGTTTGGACCCTTAGTATTTTATGTCTGAACAACTGTTCGGATGGGTAGATAAAAGGTCGGATTGTTCATAATCGTCTCCAAAGGCAAAACAATTCGAACATTCTATTTTCGCCACGCAGTCATCAAACGACCTCTCTCTCATCATCAATGCATTGAATAAGTGAATCGAACTCATGATCAAGGGCATTTGGTTCAATGACCTAGATATATCCTTTATATATGATTCGCGGGATAATCATATCCTTTATATATTATCCTCAACGTCCGTCACCACTACCATCACGTCCGGCAGCAAGGATGAGTCGTTGTTGCCGGGTCAGTAGTACCCCAACCCTTGCAGCAGCAATGACTCTGTCTCCTGGCGGGACCTTCTAGAAAAGCATAATCATCTTTCTCTCGGTTTGCTTGTAATTTCTTGGCAGTAATTTGGGGTTTAACCCTCTACCATATTGGTTTTTTTTCCCTCGCTCCAGCGGAGCGAGCGCTCTCCCCTTCCCTCCCCCTCGGCTCCGGGTCCGAGTTCTCCTCCCCGACCCCCCGCCCCGTTCCTCCCTGCCCCCTCCGGCCGCTCTCTGCTCCTTTCCCCATCGGTTTCTATCCATGGCTACGCTGGACCTCGATGCAATCCTTCAGAAATTCAAAGATACAAAGATCGAAGGCTCGGCTGCGTTCGGGGAATCAGAAAAGAGGAAGGACGGGGCTGTTGAAGCCTCGCTCATAGGCAAGGTCCTTTCGGATAAGCCCATCAAGGCCGCATACCTCAAAGAATCCCTGCAAAAAGCGTGGTCGGCGATGGGAAAGGTTAAGGTTTCGGAATTCTTCGATTCCTCCTACCTCCTAGAGTTTGACTCCCCGCAAACTATGGAGAAAGTGTGGAGGCAGGGCCCGTGGTGTTTCAACAGAGATGTAGTGGTCCTTTCGAGATGCGTTCATCATCTTCAACCCCATGAATACTCCTTTGATGAGATTGAGATCTGGGTCCAAGCTTTCGAGATTCCAAGGGGATACATGACCAGGGAGTCGGTGCAAATCATAGCCAATGAAATCGGCGCTATCAGACCGTTAGAGGAAGGGGTGGAGAAACAATGGAGTGCTTTTGCGAGGTTTAAGGTCCGTATCAATGTCCACAAACCCCTTATCGAGAGAGTCACAGTAGACCTCACGCACGATGGAAGAGCAATCGAGATCTGGTTGAAATATGAGAGACTCCCCCGGTACTGCGATACCTGCGGACTGTTGGGGCATACTAGCCGCAGCTGTTCATTGCGAGACGGAGCCCTCTTTCATCTGGGAAAAGACAACATTGATGATCAAACTCGTCGGGAGTTGGAAGCCATCCTGAGCTCAAGGTATAAAGAACCCCTATCGGCCCCAACCGCTCGCCGCCCCAAACGCACCTTCGTCCAGAGCTCCACCCTATCGGGCGAAGAGTCAGATGGTGGATTTTCGCCGATAGCTTCAAGGTCCGCTTCTGTCTCCCTTCTGGCCGGCGAGGCTTCTTCCCCGCCCAAGCCCGACGAGGGGTCTAGGGCTGACGTGGTGTTCCCTAGGGGCAGACTAGGCAAGAGGGCCGAAGATGGTAGGTCCCCTATCCGGCTGGATAGTGCAGCCGTTCCTACGGCCCCCGGATTCGCTGGTGCCGAAATTGGCAAGGAGTTCTCATCCTTCCATATGGTGGTCGCCCCCATATTGGAAGGTGATCAGCACGTACAAACGGGTAGAAGAGGAACCCGGAATGCATGCAGGGCCAGGATCCGAGCAGGCCAAAACCGGAAGAGGGGTCCAGCCAGGCACAGACCCACCCCGGTGGGAAAGGGCGCCGCCAAAAGAGGCAGATCCCCGGAGATGGAGGAAATTACGATGGGCCCCCCCGCTCCAAATAAAAGACTCAAACAGCTGCCCTTCCCGGAAGGTAACAGTTCCCCCCAAGACAATTATTCAACGGTGGCAATGGCCGATGTGGCATTGCCACTGATCCAATGAAGGTGTTAAGCTGGAATTGCAGGGGTCTGGGGAGCCCCCCTGCAATTCAAAGCCTAAAGAATCTCCTCGGCAGGTCCAAGCCAGATGTCTTGTTCCTGTCCGAAACGAAGTGTTCCCTCAGCAAGATGCAAGCCATCCAGGAATTCCTAAATTTTGGATTTTACTTTGACGTCCCAGCTGTCGGTCAAGCTGGGGGTCTCTGCCTGGCCTGGCTGAACCATATTCCAATTAGAGTGATCAACAGTTGCCAGCACTTTATCGTCGCAGAAGTCCAGCAGCAATCCCAAACCTGGACCCTCACTGGATTCTACGGGCATCCTCAGAGGCATCTCCGTCCGGAGGTTTGGGATCGGGTCAGCCAAGCGGTGGCCCCACTGCACCATCCTTTCTGTATCCTCGGGGACTTCAATGATCTGCTATCGTCATCCGATCGAGAAGGTGGAGCCCCAGTCACTCCAGACACGTGCAAAAATTTGAAAGATTTCTCCAACAATCTAGGGCTTATCGACCTCGGTTTCCACGGGCCAGCCTTTACCTGGGCAAACTATCGGGACCATCCGAACTTCATCCGGGAGAGATTGGACAGGGTGATGGTCAACACTGAGTGGAGGCTCAGATACCCCCGAGCTGGAGTCTGGCACCTACCTAGGATTGGCAGTGATCACTCCCCGATACTTCTGGACCTACAACCGGCGCAGGGCGGTAATAAGAAGACGAAGATCTTCCGGTTTGAAGAATTCTGGAGTCTGGATCCGGAGTTTATTCAGATCATCAAAGAGGCGTGGTGCACCCAGCCCCCAAATCCAAACCTCTCTGATTTTGACAGAAATTGCAAGGTGGTTAAAAAGGCTCTGCTTGACTGGAGCAGGAAGACGTTCGGTGCCATCCAGAACAAGCTGCACATGGTCGAATCGAACATAGCCCGTTTGCAAAGGATGGACCCCTCGCAGGAGAGACTAGCGGCAGAAAATAGACTCCGCCAAAAACACCAGTATCTCCTTGATCTTGAGGCATCTTAATGGAGGCAACGTTCAAAAATCATTGGCTTACGGCTGGGGATAGGAACACCAAGTTCCATCATATGGCGGTCCTCAATCGGCGAAGGCGAAACCGTATTTCGGGTATCATGACCCCCCAAAACATGTGGTCCTCCAATCCGGCGGATATTACGGGGGCTTTTGTCAGGTACTTCAATGAGCTCTTTGGCTCTACTTCCCCCATGGCTGCAGATCTTCCCAATTACGGTTTTCAAGAAGTTATTGCCAGCGAGGAGAACGAAATGCTCACACGCATTCCCGATGCAGAGGAGATTAAACGAGTCGTGTTCGGCATGAATAACCTTAAGGCTCCTGGACCGGACGGGCTAACTGCGGGCTTCTTCAAAAAAGGGTGGGCAGTTGTCGGCACTGATTTGGTTAAGGCTGTTCGTAACTTCTTTATCACTAAATCCCTCCCGCCTCATCTCAACGCAACTTTCTTAGCCCTCATTCCCAAGAAGACAGCAGCTCAAGTCCCCAGTGATTTCCGACCCATCAGCCTCTGCAACGTGATTTACAAAGTCTGTGCCAAAATAATTGCCAACAGGCTCAAAGTGCTTCTCCCCCGCTGTATCTCCCCTACCCAGAGCGCATTCGTTGCGGGTCGGAACATCATCGACAACAATATTATTGCGCATGAAGTACTAGCCCACATCAAGAAGACTACAGGCAGCAGGGGATACTTTGCACTCAAGCTGGATATGGCTAAGGCGTACGACCGAGTGGAATGGCCCTTTCTATTGCAAGTCTTGCTGGCGCTGGGTTTCTCCAGGGGTTTCAGATCGCTAATTTATGCGTGCATTTCGGGAGTGTCTTACTCTGTCCTCATTAACGGAGCTCCGGAAGGGAATATTACAGCCTATCGGGGGCTGCGACAGGGATGCCCTCTCTCCCCATATTTGTTTCTCCTGGTATCCGAAGCCCTCTCCCGTCTGATACAGGACGCCGATCACCGCAAACTCATCCATGGCATTCGTATTGGTAAGCAAGGTCTCAATGTCTCGCACCTCCTTTATGCTGACGATATTTTCATCTTTGGTAGAACTACAGATCAGGAGATATACTCTATCAACAAGATTTTGCACCAGTATTGTGATTGGTCGGGTCAGCTTGTCAACTTCTCCAAATCAAGGATCACTTTCTCCCGTAACGTCGCCAGAAATCGCCAAGCAGCAATTGCCAACAGCTTAGGAGTCATTATTATGTCGCAACAAGAGCTGTACCTGGGTTCTCCCCTCTTCTATGGCAGGTCTAAAAAGAAAGCCTTCTCCTTCCTGGTGGACAAATTCAAATCCAAGCTTAAGGGATGGAAGGCCAAGACTCTCTCGCATGCGGGCAGAACCATCCTCCTGAAGTCGTCCCTATCTACCATACCGAACTACTTCATGTCCTCAGTACTATTACCGCAAGCAATCATCGACAAGCTGCATTCCATCCAGCGGGACTTCTGGTGGGGGTTCGAGCCGAATAAACGTCATCTCTACCTTCTCGGATGGAACAAATTCTTCCAGCCCAAATCTGAAGGGGGCTTGGGCATCCGAGACCTTGCTAAGGTCAACCAAGCTCTGATCATGAAGCTGGCTTGGACATTTATTACAAACCCAAATCGCCTCTGGGTCCAGATTTTATCGAAGAAGTACAGAGTGGAGTCCAATTTCGGGACCATCAAAGCCACCAAAGATTCATCTCCAGTATGGCAGTGCCTACTCAAGGGTCGCGATCTAATACGCCCATTCACATGCTGGAACGTGGGCGACGGGCGGACAGTCAATCTGATTGGCGACCAGTGGATCCCCGAGCTCCCGGGGTATGCCATCCGGAGTGAAGTGCCCGAGGAATTCAAGCTTCTGGTCGCTGCGTTCATCGATCCTGTCTCCCGCAATTGGCTCTCTGATAAACTCATGGAGTGTGGTTTGGGCACGTTGGAAGTGAGCGCCATCCAAAGAATTCAGCTAGCAGAAGAGCCGTCACCGGACCACCTCCTCTGGACACCGTCCTCCTCAGGTCAGTTCAACCTGAAATCAGCCTACTGGGCCATCTTTTCCCGCAGTTACGAAGCTTCCTCATCTAGCTCGCGCTCCAATTTTGACTGGAAAAGACTTTGGAAGTCCAAGTTTTGCCTCCCGAAGGCCCTCATGTTCGTTTGGCGGGCCCTTAGGGGCTGTATCCCAACCCTCACCAACCTGGCCGTCCGGTTACCAAACATTGACAATACCTGTACGCTATGCGACATGGCCGAGGAGTCTATCGAGCACATTCTCTTCCAATGTTCCTTCGCCCGGGCAGTTTGGTTCGGATCACACCTCCACATCAACACCGAAAGTCGGAATAATTCCCTCTCTCAATGGGTAGAGCTTCTAATGCAGATGGAGGTCTCACATGATTCGGCTTTTAGCTATGGTTCCCTTCTGATGTGGAATATCTGGAAAGCTAGGAACCGGTGGACTTTTGATAGAGCGCCCCCTAACCCTCATGACATTCTCTCCGCGACCAACGTGCTCTTTCAGCAGCTACGCTCGGCCCACCAAAACGACCTGAAGATGCACCCTACCCACTGGTTGCCGCCGGAACCGGGGTCACTAAAAGTTAACGTGGACGGGGCCTTGGACCGACATCTGGCGGCCACGGGGATTATCATCCGCGACCACTCGGGAGCTCACGTGTTTTCCGAGGGTGCCTTTTCCTTCGCCCATGAAGCATTGGAGATTGAGGCTAGGGCGATCTTACATGGGTTGCAAGCTCTAAAGGGAGCTGCCGCTTCAAATGTCATTGTGGAAGGGGATAATCAGATCCTCATCCACCTCCTGTCGGACGGGGATCTTTCTCCTCCATGGCGGATACAGAGCATAGTATCTGACTGCAGGATGTTAGCTAAGGGTTTTTCCAGGTGTGTTTTCTCCCACGTTCGGAGAAACTTAAACAGATGTGCGGATCAATTGGCCAAGGTTGCTCTTCAGGGCAAAGCTTCTTTTTCGTCTGCTACTACTCCTCTCTGCATTGTGGAACTTCTCCAATCGGATATGGATTCGCCTAATAATTGTAATCAGGACCCTGTTTTCCGGGCTGGGGCGCCATGAATAGAACCCCCGTAGTTCTCGCCAAAAAAAAAAAAAAAAAACCCTCTACCATATTAGCTTCTTCCTTTCTATTTACACCTCATTAAAGCAGTGTTTTGAAAACTGGATCAGACCAGGCGGCTCAACCGGTTTGGACCAGAACCTGAACATTTTTCGGTTCGGTCTTTGAATAAACCGGTTTGTATGTTAAACCAGGAATCGAACATTGTCATTGGAGAATTTAGTAAATACATATTTAAATAAATATATTTTCATACGGTTCAAAGGGTTAAACCACCGATTTGGACCAAACTGGATGCCGATTTGGACCGAACCGATTTTGAAACCCTGCATTAAAGTTGACACATCCTCCGAGACTCAACCAACCAACCAGAAGACAATGTCCGTTGGTTGCTCAAAAAAAAAAAAAGAAAAAAAAGAAACCGACGTTGCGATATCATCATGCATTCAAACGATATCTTATCTATGCACCATCCATTCAAGTAGTGATCGATAGCGATTTTATATGGAAGGCTTACCATTAGTACAGTTCACAATTATATATAGCAACTCGATTAGTAATTGTATACAAAACATATTAAACCTTATTGAATTCAATCCTTTTATTTATATCGTAAAATGGGTTTCAAATTAAAAGGCATGACAATCCTCCCCCGATCGAGACTTAGATTTTATCATGGCCCTTCCGAGTCCCAAGTTCGGAATCGATTGCTCTTATGAGGATTCGACGCTCAATGTTATCACAATCGTCCGATGTACTCCAATCCATAATCCGGATTATGATCTAAATCCGATTTGGTCTGTAGGGGTGTGCATGATCCAAACCAAACCAAACCGACCAATTTTGATCAGTTTTGACACACTGAATGGATCGGATCGGATCGGGTTTTTAAAAAACCATACTAGTGCATGCTCGTGTCTGTCAGCACTGCAGCGGGCCGCTTTCGGCAGCAACACACCTGAACGTCTTTTGCAACAAAACCGGCATTCATAGGGACACTCATTTCCTCGCCCGTGTCGATTGGTACAAAGCGGGTGCCTTCGTCGCAACCAACTCCCCCTCCCCCTATAATCGATCAATCACAGTTAACTCTGTTCGAACGGATTCCTTGAGATCGACCCGATGGTTTGGGGTGGCCGAAACTTCAGCATGCAGGTTTATAGTCGTTGATGCGAACAACGATCACAGGATGAACAGTCAGGTTTAGTGTAGTTTCAATGGGCCAGGATTTTAGGGGTTTAGTGTAGTTTAAATGGATTGGGATTTGAAACTAAGGAGAGATCGTGCATTGAGTTTTGAACGAATGGTTAAATCTATTTGGTTCATTTTTATCCAGTCAGCTTGTCCTAGTCAATTTTTTTGTTCCGTTTTGTCTAATCAACACAAAACCGACGTTCCTTGTTATATAAACTAGTGAATGCCCGTGCCTGTCGGCACTACAGCGGGCCGCCTTCGGCGGCAACACACCTGAACGCCTTTGGCAACAAAACACTTTCGACGACAACACTAACATTCATATAGACACTCATTTCCTCGCCCGTGCCGATTGGTACGAAGCGGGCTCCTTCGGCACGACCAACTCCCCATCCCCCTATAATCGATCAATCACAGTTGTCTCTGTTCGAACGGATTCCTCGAGATCGACCCGATGGTTTGGGGTGGCCGAAACTTCAGCAGACGGGTTTGTAGCCGTTGATGCGAACAGCGATCACAGGAGGAACGATCAGGATTAGTGCAGTTTCAATGGACCGGGATTCTAGGGGTTTAGTGCAGTTTAAATGGGTTGTGATTTGAAACAAAGGAGAGGTCGTGCGTTGATTTTTGAACGAATGGTTAGATCTATTTGGTTCATTTTTGTCCAATCAGCTTATCCTAGTCAGCCTTTTTGTTCCGTTTTGTCTAATCAGCACAAAACCGACGTCCTTATTATATAGATGTCCTCATATACACTTGCTATCAACGACCATTGCAATACTGTAGGATGACTCAAAATCAGTTAAAAATTTTATTTAGGCCTAATGATTTGATAACAATTATTGTTTTTTAAGTTTGAACTAGGTCCTAATAGAAGGGGGGAGGGAGAGCCCAATAAGAACATGTTCCAAAGCCTAAACCGACCATCCAATCCAATCCAAACTAACTTTAATTGGATTAGATTCCAATCTTAATTCGGTTTGGATCGGATTGAAAATCCTTGAAACCGACCAAGGTTGGATCGGTTTGGGTTTCGCCTAAATAGGTTGGTTTCGAACCGATGCACACCTCTATTGGTCTGTACTTAAACAAATATGGGTTTGGCTTTTTGATCAGATGATCCAATAGCGGTCTGAGTCCGATAACCCATTTACTTAACATATCAGATTTGGATATAGCCTAATCCTATCCGAATCTAATTCATTGACAGATCTAATCGACACCCTTTACCGCTCCCACCTTGTTGGTACCTCCCATGCTTGTTGCCAGGGTTGTTAGGGTGGTGTGTAGCAGAATGCCTCATTCTTTCAATAAAGGATATTTTGGCTCTGAAATAAAAATAAAAAATGAGAGACTTAGCCTTAAGTCCTTTTGCAGATACGATATTAGCTAAAGGACGAGCAAAATTTCAATATCGCACAAAGTCCCTTTCTAAAAACAATTGCTACAACAAGTCCCTCACCGTTTTTTTTCCTCCAGATGATAAAATTGCTCCTCTAATTCGTCTCCAGCAAAGTGCATCAATTTGTCTCCAACAAAAGAATCAATTCACTAGTTGCATAGTGCATGTAGCAGGTGCTACTGTGAAATCCCAATAACAAGAATATCAATTCAACTAATTAATACTCATACCAAACCTAATTGATACACTTGCTACAGTGAAATCAGTGTAGCTACTACAATGAGATCACTGTAGCAAGAGTATATATCCAGTTAATTGATACTCTTAGTCTCTTACCAAAATTGAATCTAATAGTCTATATCTATATCTATACTATATACTAAAATGGAAGTCTCTCTTCCGTGTTGTGACACGTGGACGTCTTTTAAATCCATTTAAAAAGCTACCATAAAGATGATAAATTTTTATTCAATGGCATTTAATGATCATTTGATGTTAATCTCTCTCTCTCTCTCTAACAAGTGAATCACACTCACTTCAGATTTCACACTTTTTCGAACAGTTGCGATGTCGTCTTTGCCAAATGGCGTGCATCAAGCACATTCGGGCATTGCCGGGTTTCTTACTAGTATATATACTAAAATGGAAGCCTCTCTCCCGTGTTGTGACACGTTGACGTCTTTTAAAGATCTAGAATTCTTCTTCCGTGTGTGAACGCGGCTCTCTTTTAAATCCACTTAAAAACCTACCATAAAGATGATAAATTTTCATTCAATGGCATTTAATGGTCATTTGATGTTAATCTCTCTCTCTAACAAGTGAATCACACTCTTTTCAGATTTCACACATCTTCGAATAGTTACGATGTCGTCTTTGCCAAATGATGTGCACAACACATTCGGGCATTGCCCGGGTTTCTTACTAGTCTATACTATATACTAAAATGGAAGTCTCTCTCCCGTGTTGTGACACGTGGACGTCTTTTAAAGAACCATAATCATTCTTCCATGTGTGAACATGGCTCAGTTTTAAATCCTATTAAAAACCTACCATAAATATAATAAAACACTCATTCAATGGCATTTAATTATCATTTGATGTTAATCTCTCTCTCTAACAAGTGAATCACACTCACTTTAGATTTCATACTTCTTCGAACAGTTGTGATGTCATCTCTGCCAAATGGCTGTGCATCAAGCTCATATGGGCATTGCCCGGGTTTCTTACTAGTATATACTAAAATGGTAGCCTCTCTCTCGTGTTGTGACACGTTGACATCTTTTAAAGAGCTAGAATTTTTCTTCCGTGTGTGAACACGGCTCTCTTATAAATCCATTTAAAAACCTACCATAAAGATGATAAATTTTCATTCAATGGCATTTAATGGTCATTTGATGTTAATCTCTCTTTCTCTAACAAGTGAATCACACTCATCTCATATTTCTCTAACTAGTGAGTTTTCTATGACTGAGATTGAGAGAGGGGGTAGAGACAAGAGAGAGAGAGAGAGAGAGTGAAATAAATAAAATAATTAGGATGAAATAGAATGGAGTTAAATGGAAGATAAATGGTAAAATAGATTCATTATGGAAGTGTCTGATCAGCTCAAAAAAAAAAGAAGTATTGTACTAGATAGGGATGAATGGATGGTTATGATAGGTTCGAAAGTGGGTCGGGTACGATGCTAAGGGATCTAAGGTACTACACTACTATACGTGATGGGCTTTGGGTGTAGCTGCAATGAGATGCATGTAGAATGGAGGATAAAAGAAGAAAATAGAAGGAAGAGGGAAGTCAGGGGTCTATAGAGTTTAAATCCATTTAAAAACCTACCATAAAAATGATAAATTTTTATTCAATGGCATTTAATGGTTATTTGATGTTAATCTCTCTCTCTCTCTCTAACAAGTGAATCACACTCACCTCATATTTCACACTTCTTCGAACAGTTGTGATGTCGTCTTTGCCAAATGGTGTGTGTGGGTGCAAAATCTGACTAACGCCCAACGGTGGGACCCGCAGCCCTGTCTGGGGCCCAAGAGTCCAACGATGGGACCCGCAGCCCTGCCTGGGGCCCACGAGTCCAACAGTGGGACCCACAAACCTCTGGGGCCCACGAGTCCAACAGTGGGACCCGCAGCCCGGCTTGAGGCCCACGAGTCCAATGGTGGGACCCGTAGTCCTTCCTAGGGCCCACTTGCACTATCTGGGGTTTGGTAAATCCCTCCGAAAATTTACTAAACCCCGGATTCTCTAAGAAATATTCTTGGAATATTCCCTAGATGAACCAAACTACTATAAATAGCAAACCCTGTAAATTATTCCAGATCCCAAAATTCCAGACCAGAAACCCACTTTCTATTTTCCAAAGCTCTTCGAGTTTCCTGGTTTTCAGACTCCTTTTCCATCCTCTGATTACTTGTAAGAAGCACTCCTCGGCCTGTCGAGAGTAGCTTTACTTTTTACTCAGAGATAGTGGATTCAAATGTTGCGTCTTACCGCACGGAGACGTAGGCTTCGGCCGAACTTCGTCACCACATCCTGTGTCATCTCTTCCTCTACCTTTCTAGTCAACAGTGCTTATGTGACAGCCCATCAAGTCACAACTCAGCGCTTCGAAGAGAATCACACTCACTTCAGATTGCACACTTTTTCAGACGATTGTAATGTCGTCTGCGCCAAGTGGCATGCATCAAGTTCATCCGGACATTGTCCGGTTTCTTACTAGTTGATACTATTTTTGGAGATGAATTGATACTCTTGTTAGAGGGGTTATAGAGGGACAGTTTTGTCATTTAAAAGGGTTAAAAAATTCAACATATTCAATTAAAAATTTGTTGTATAAACATGTTCTTTTGGAAAAAGACTTTAACTAATTTCCTATTCAAACTGGTATAAAATCCGATGCTCATTTTGGAAAAAACCTCTATATAAATATCTACTTGTAAGGCTGCAGGAGACAAGTGCTTAGCATCAGGCCTTGCAAGGTAGCTACACCACCCACAAGTTCAAGCTCTTTCCAATGAGAAATGTATCCCGATTCCGCTGACGTGGCAGTGTACAAGTGGTGGTGTAAATGATTGAAATGTCGGTAGTGAAGTTTCAGCCACCAATTGTACGCTGCCACGTCAATCGGGCTGGCGGAATCGAAAAAACCTTTGGGCTGAATAGCATTTCTCCTTTCCAACGGGCAAGGCGCTCCAACACGTCAACTCAAGACCCACTACTACCCAAACAGAGGCAAACCGACTGATTCAAACAACTGAGTCCATTCTCAACGACAGTTGAGAGTTGGCGGTCATTTTGGTAAAAACCTTATAAGTAATGATCGTGTCAGCCAGTACTCGGACAGTCACCTTCGATGGCGACGGCACTGCAGTTGTCGCTTTGGGAGGTAAAACATAGTAGATGCGCCGGTCTATTGAAAGATTTTCACCTAATTTTTTTTTATAAACTATTACTTTATAGTAAATACCCTTGCCCATTGGACGGCACCTTTGGTGGCCACGGTGTGTGATTCACTTATAAGAAAGAGAGAGTACTAATTAACCTTCTAAAAAAAGGTACTAGTTGACATCAAATGGCCGTTAATGCCATTGAATATATATTTATCATCTTTAGAGTAGGTTTTTAATATCTTTTTTTATAGTATGTTTTTTATAAGATCTATTGAAGAGAGGCTCCGTTTAATTCCCTCTCTTTTCAGATCTTGACAGAAGGCTTGATCTATCTCCTACCTTTTTATCCTAGTTAGTTTGTGAACAGTCATACCATGTTATATTTACTAGTGCATGCCTGTGCATATCGCACTGCAGCAGGCTGCCTTCGGTGGCAACACATCTGTCGGCACTGCAACGGGACGCCTTCGGCGGCAACACACCTGAACGCCTTCGGTAACAAAACACTTTCGACGATAACACCGGCATTAATTGGGACACCAATTTTCTCGCCCGTGCCGATTAGCACGAAGCGGGTGCGTTGGTCACGACAACTCCCCCTCCCCTATAATCTATCAATCAGTT
>OX393551.1:68646861-68869355 GCA_947650365.1 Chamaelirium japonicum | reverse complement strand
ACACTAGATCGCGTGTTCTATCGGCACTGCAGCAGGCTGCCTTCGGTGGCAACACATCTGTCGGCACTGCAACGGGACGCCTTCGGCGGCAACACACCTGAACGCCTTCGGTAACAAAACACTTTCGACGATAACACCGGCATTAATTGGGACACCAATTTTCTCGCCCGTGCCGATTAGCACGAAGCGGGTGCGTTGGTCACGAACAACTCCCCCTCCCCCTATAATCTATCAATCAGTTGTCTCTGTTCGAACGAAATCCTCAAGATCGACCCGATGATTTAGGGCGATCGAAATTTCAGCATGCGGGTTTATAGTCGTTGATGCGAACAACGATCACGGGATGAAAGGTCATATTTAGTGCAGTTTAAATGGGCCGGGATTTTAGGGTTTTAGTGCAGTTTAAATGGGTTAGGATTTGAAACCAAGGGGAGGGAGTTGGTTGACAGGGAAATAGAGATCGTGCATTGATTTTTGAACAGATGGTCTATTCGGTTCATTTTTGTCCAGTCAGCTTGTCCTATTCAGCTTTTTAGTTCTGTTTTATCTAGTCAGCACAAAACCGACGTCTCTTGTATATAGATCTCTGTCCGAACGGATTCATCGAGATCGACCTGATGGTTTGGGGCAGCCAAAATTTCAGCAAGCGGGTTTATAGTTGATACGAACAACGGTCATGTTTAGTGCAGTTTAAATGGACCAGGATTTTAGGGGTTTAGTACAGTTTAAATGGGTTGGGATTTGAAACCAAGGAGGGGGAGTTGGTTGATGGGGAAATAGAGATCGTGCGTTGATTTTTGAACGAATGGTTAGATCTATTCGGTTCATTTTTGTCCAGTCAGCTTGTGTCAGCTTTTTAGTTCCGTTTTCTCTAGTCAGCACAAAACCTCTATCCCTTGTTATATAGATGTTTAGTGTAGTTTAAATGAGTCGGGATTTTAAGGGTTTAGTGCAGTTTAAATGGGTTGGGATTTGAAACCAAGGGGAAGGAGTTGGTTGAAGGGGAAATAGAGATTGTGCGTTGATTTTTGAACAAATGGTTAGATCTATTCAATTTATTTTTGTTCAGTCAACTTATCCCAGTCAGCTTTTTAGTTCTGTTTTGTCTAGTCAGCACAAAACCGACGTCCCTTGTTATATAGATATAACATGGCATGTCGGTTTGTACTGAGTAGACAAAACAGAAGCTGACTAGGACAAGCTGACTGGATAAAATGAATCGAATAGATCTAATCATTCGTTCAAAAATCAATACACGATCTCTATTTCTCCGTCAACCAACTCCTACCCTAACCATTTAAACTGCACTAAACCCCTAAAATCCTGACTCATTTAAACTTCACTAAATTTGACCGTTCATCCCGTGATCATTGTTCGCATCAACGGGTACAAACCCGCCTGCTGAAATTTCGACCGCCCCAAACCATCGGGTCGATCTCGAGGAATCGATCGATTCTAAGGGAAGGGAGAGTTGGTTGCGCCGAAGGCGCCTGTTTCGTGCCAATATGCATGGGTGAGAAAATAGGTGTCCCTATGAATATCGGTGTTGTTGTCGAAAGTGTTTTGTTACCTAAGGCATTCAGATGTGTTGCCGTCGAAGACGATCCGCTGCAGTGCCGACAGATGTGTTGTCGCCGAAGACGGCCCGCTACAGTGCTGACAGGCACGGACATGCACTAGTAGTTATATAACTAAAAGAAGTATATGTTGCATATACAATACTAGAAATAATCTGCAATATATATTCTGATATAAAAGTTACTTTACCGTTCCAATATCTAACTATTGAACATGCATCTATTTAAAGCTAGGGCCTATCTACCCACTTGTCAGCCTCCCCTCCCCCCCCCCCCCCCCCCCCCCCTTCTCTTTTTATCAAATTTTTTAAGGAAAATACAATACAGCTTCTATCCTAAATGGCCAACCAGAATGACATGCCTGAATCACAGCCGCCTGTTGTACCCAGTCCCGATTGATGAATCGCACTCAACAAACTTCCAATCTCCTCCAGTCGATCGGTCCAATCAATGGGCCTGGCATACATCACAGTTGCAGGATGGCTGGCTACCCAAAAAGTGAATTGGACTAGAGCCGACCACATGTGGCTGTGATCCACGTCAGACCCACCAATTGGGGCCAACCGACTGGAGGAGATTTGAACTCCCAGCTTAATAGCATTGCTCTTGTTTTAATTCAGTATGTTCACCTCTTTCGTCTCTCTCTCTCTCTAGGGCCGACCGATTGGAGGAGAATTGAACTCCCAGCTTAAGTGCATTGCTCTTTTTTTAATTCATTATGTTCACCTCTCTCTCTCTCTCTCTCTCTCTCTCTCTCTCTCTCTCTCTCTCTCTTAATAGCATTGCTCTTTTTTAAATTCAATTCTCTCTCTCTGGCTTAATAGCATTGCGTTTTTTTTAATCCAATATGATCACCTTGTTCCCCCCCTTCTCTCTCTCTCTCTCTCTCTCTCTCTCTCTCTCTCTCTCTCTCTCTCTCTCTCTCTCTCTCTCTCTCTCTCTCTCTTAATAGCATTGCTCTTTTTTAAATTCAATTCTCACTCTCTGGCTTAATAGCATTGCGCTTTTTTTAATCCAATATGATCACCTTGGTCCCCCCCCCCCTCTCTCTCTCTCTCTCTCTCTCTCTCTCTCTCTCTCTCTCTCTATATATATATATATATATATATATATATATATATATATATATATATATATATATATATATAGAGGAGTGTTACGTTGCGCTGTGCGCTGCCCCGGGTGGGAAATGCGCTGTGGATTTACAGTCGTCCGATCGCGCGGATCGGCTGCAAAAACCACGCGAAAACCCCTGGCCGTCTGATCCCCTGGGCCGCCCCGTCTGATCCCGTGCATCGCTCCCCCGTCCGGCCATCTGATGGTTCGGCTGGATTCCCAGCCATCTGATCCGGTGCAGCTCACCCCCGCCGAGCAGTTGATTTGTCAGTTCGATTCCCATCCGTTGGATCGATGGGAATCGAACGGGCAAAAATGGATTTCGCTGTTACTGTAGCCGCTACAGTAACAGCGAAAATCATATTTGACCGTTCGATTCCATCGATCCAACGGATGGGAATCGAACCGAACAAAATATACCGGGCGGAGGTGTACTGCACGGCATCAGATGGCTGGGAATCCAGCCGAACCATCAGACGGCCGGACGGGGGGAGCGATGCACGGGATCAGACAGGGCGGCCCAGGGGATCAGACGGCCAGGGGTTTTCGCGTGGTTTTGCAGCCGATCCGCGCGATCGGACGGCTGTAAATCCACAGCGCATTTCCCACCCGGGGCAGCGCACAGCGCAACGTAACACTCCTCTATATATATATATATATATATATATATATATATATATATATATATATATATATATATATATATATATATATATATATATATATATATATATATATATATATATATATATATATATATATATATATATATATATATATATATATATATATATATATATATATATATATATATATATATATATATATATATATATATATATATATATATATATATATATATATATATATATGGGGGCAATGAGCCTGCACCCGAGGTGCAGCAACAATGCTGCACCTCCCTCTTGTTTTACCTATCTAGAAGTTTTGGAATTGGATGAAATTTGGTGAGGGTGTTGTCTAGGTGTAAGATGATCATCCTCACAAATTTTCATCAAATTCCAAAACTTCTAGGGGGGTCAAATGGTCGAAGCAAAATATACAGATTTTAACGGTGACTGCGGACGGCTGATTTTGCTTCGACCATTTGACCCCCGTAGAAGTTTTGGAATTTGATGAAAATTTTTGAGCATGATCACCTTACCCTAGACAACACCCTCATCAAATTTCATCCAATTCCAAACTTCTAGGTAGGTAAAACAAGGGGCTGGTGCAGCGTTGACGCTGCACCTCGGGTGCAGGCTCCCCACCCCCTATATATATATATATATATATATATATATATATATATATATATATATATATATATTATATATATATATATATATATATATATATATATATATATATATATATATATATATATATATATATATATATATATATATATATATATATATATATATATATATATATATATGGGTCAGGATCGGATGACCCAGCAAAATTTGACCCAGCAAATAACCCAGCACCCTTTGAGGCACCTAGAGGTTTTAGAATGGGCTGATTTTTTGTAGACATGTTGTCTATGATATGTTGATCATCCTCACAAAAAATCAGCCCATTCTAAAACCTCTAGGTGCATCAAATGAGATCTTTAAATCAACGGTTAAAATTGATAATCAAAAACCGTTGATTTGAATAGCGCATTTGATGCACCTAGAGATTTTAGAATGGGCTAATTTTTTGTGAGGATGATCAACATACCATAGACGACATGTCTACAAAAAATCAGCCCATTCTATAACCTCTAAGTGCATCAAAGGGTGCTGGTTATTAATGGGTCAAAATTTGATGGGTCATCCGATCCTGACCCTATATATATATATATATATATATATATATATATATATATATATATATATATATATATATATATATATATATATATATATATATATATAGGGAGGGATACTCTTACTCATGGCCTCTTACTCATATAGTTACCTATGATCTGAGCCGTCCATTAGATCCCGACGAACGGTTCGGATTAGATGAGGGAGTTAAAGCAATGGTGTCCGCATTAAATGCATGCATTAAAAGCCCGTATTAATGCGGACACCATTGATTTAACTCCCCCCATTTAATCGGGATCTAATGGACGGTCCGGATCATAGGTAACTATATAAGTAAGAGGCTATGAGTAAGAGTATCCCTCCCCTATATATATATATATATATATATATATATATATATATATATATAGAGAGAGAGAGAGAGAGAGAGAGAGAGAGAGAGAGAGAGAGAATGAGCTACAGGGATTTTGATACCCCTAGAAGTTTGGAATTTGATGAAATTTGGTGAGGGTGTTTTCTAAGGTAAGATGATTATCCTCGCAAATTTTTATCAAATTCCAAAACTTCTAGGATCATTAAATGGTAGAAGAAAAATTAACGATGACTATAGACGGTAAATAAAGCTTCTACCATTTAATGACCTTGAAGTTTGGAATTTGATAAAAATTGGTGAGGGTGATCATCTTACCTTAGAAAACACCCTCACCAAATTTCATCAATTCTAAAACTTATAGGGGTATCAAAATCCCCGCAGCTCATTTTCTCCTCTGTAGCTCACAGCTCACTGTAACTCTCTCTCTCTCTCTCTCTCTCTCTCTCTCTCTATATATATATATATATATATATATATATATATATATATATATATATATATATATATATATATATATATATATATGTATATATATATATATATATATATATATATGTGTGTGTGTGTGTGTGTGTGTGTGTGTGTGTGTGTGTGGAGTGGGATTCAATGACGGTCATCTTTCCCATTTCCGCTCCTCTCTCTCTCTCTCTCTCTCTCCACGATCTAAAGTGGGATTCAATGCATCTAGCAGCACACAACAGTCCATGCATTTCATTGGATCAGTACTATTTTTAGATAAGAGTGATGTTGTGCCGACATTAAGATGTTGCCTACTTCCTGACTTGGCACCTGAGCGCAATTATTTGATGCCTACTGATCGAGGGTGAGTGAATTCATTGGTCGCGCGAGTGCATCAGGCCACTGTCATCCGAGTCCCATGCCAACATTTGTTCGCATTTTCCTTCATATAAACAATAGATAGCTTTTTTATAAATTTTTGTCACATGTCAAATCTATTGTGATCTGAGGCCCTTGTGTAGCGGAAGAAGCGAGAAACACGACAAGCGAAGAGCCTCCACTGAGAAAAAGATGACTCACCACCACCAAGAGGACGAACAAATAAAAAAAAACACAAGCAATCACACACAAGGCATTCGTCAACGATGATCTTTGGATTAACTAGTATGGAGAAAATCCGAGTACATGTTTGTTTGTCTGTGACGACCAAGATCCAATAGGTCAAAAGCCAAGATCCAAAACTCCTGAGGCTGTGATGCCAAGATGGATGAGGTGAGGTGAGGTGTACAAGGCCACGAGTTAGCCCCACATCGCCTGGAGAGAAGGAGATCATGAGATACTTATATAATTTCCCCTCCCAAACATAGAAGACGTGTTTTAAAACCGTGCGTCACTACGGATTTCGTAAGAACTCCATAGTTAAGCGTGCTCGGGCGAGAGCAGTACTAGGATAGGTGACCTCCCTGGGAAGTTCTCATGCGAGCACGGGCAAAGCGGACAAAATCTTGTGTGTTTAGGGCGGATGTTACATTGTCTCTCTTCAATCCCTCATACAGCCAACAAAGAGATATCCCCCCAAGAGAATAGATCACATAGTCCTCTCACCCCGACGAACAAAAATAAAACTCTTCCCGTAGCCCACAAGCCTCCAACATATTCCTCTCCCACTCCTTTAATGATGGCTACCCTCTAAACCCTAATAAAGCCTTGATATTTCCTTTTTTGTATCCATAGGTTCGTATTATACCCTCCTATTTATAGCCTTACATTCGTATCCAAATTGTAGAAAGAATCCCACGATAAAGCGGAGGCCAAACCACCTCTCCAACATGCTGCGAGACTAAGTATTGTGCACGACGATCAGTCTCGTTTCTCGCTTGATTTTTTTGCCGAAGAAAGACTTGTTCCTCGCTCATGTACTCTATCTTCTGTCATTCCTTCGAGCATGACATTGGAGTTGAATGCAGCTTGTTTGCAGCCACATCTTCAACATTCTTCACATAGACTTCATAACAAGACATGAACACCTCCTTGAATATGAACTCCATCTCTTTGAACAGTGAATTCATTACTTGATCATCGTCGCCGCCTTTGCCCCCGAACCGGAAGCCCAATCACCGAGCTTGGTGATTTCCTAAGTCTTTCGACTTGGCTACTGGAACCCACCTCCTTACCATCTTCACCCTAAAGCTTGCTCCACCTGCACCATTATTTTTCATCGAACATCGTGCATGTGTCGTCACCCTCCCGGCTAATCTGTATAGGCCTCCACCTAAGACCCCCTTCATGATTATGGAAGCTCCGTCCTAAACTTCCACAACTCCATCTTGACCGATGAAGATGCATTTGAGATATTATAGCCTAGAAAATAGACTAGATTTGTCCTTCACCTCAGAACATGACGGATATCCTTGAGTATCTGTACTTGCTCATCAAAAATCTCAGGTCGAATATCTCTAACTCCACTTATCAACATCTTGGAGCCGTCGCCAACCGTCAACTTGCCACCATTGCACTCCGCATACTTGTCGAACCATGCCTTGTGTGAACAAATATAATGTGTTGCCACACTAACGATTATCCAGTCCTGATCTGATATAGAATCAATGCTAGCCATCAGAACGTCCCCTCATCAGAATCTCTCGATTAGCCATAACCAGCGGATCCGTAATCCTTTCATTTGGATGACCCCTGAGTAATCCGGTCTTTCTTCATCTTTTCACTTGAACTCCAATTTGAAGTGCCCAGATTGATCTACCGTACTTCCAACAAGTGTCTTGCATCTTTTTCTTCTTTGCCCCCGCAACTTGGGATGGTAACGGGATTGGCTAAATTGGAACCCAACCTAACCCGACCCTATTGACTTGGGTTTGGATGGAACTAGTTAGGTTTGGGCAGGTTTGGGATCTACGAAATAAAATCCGATCGGGTTTGGCACGAGGTCGGGATTAGCCAACCCCGACTCAATTACTTATATGTTCTTTTTTTTTTGCCATTTGATAATTTACTCGGATATAGTTTAGTATCATATTTTATGTTATACCAATACTATATTTAAGGAATTAATACAACTCATGCTTTTTGTTATGAACCGTGGTCCTTGCGCAGCAAAAGTAACAAGAAACACAACGTGCAAAGAACCACCACGGGAAGACGATGACTCACCACCACCGAGAAGACGAACTAATATAGAAAACACAAGCAATCGCATACATGATATCTGACAACAACGATCTTTGGATTCACTAGTATGGAAAAAACCCAAGTACACGTTTGTTTGTCTCTCTCCAATCCCTCATATAACCAATAAAGAGATACACTGCCCATAAGATAATAGATCCCATATCCCTCTCACCCCGAAGAATAAGAAGAAAATCCTTCCCGAAGCCCATAAGCCTCCAACGAATTCCTCTCCCTCTTCCTTGATGATAGTTACTCTCTAAATCCTAATAGAGTCTTGATATATTTTTTTGTATCAAAAAATTCGTCCTAGACCCTCCTAATTATATGCATACATTTGTATCCAAGTTGTATAATGAATCCTACCATAAAACACAGGCCAAACCGCCTCTCCAGTGTGCTGTCAGACTAAGTCGTGCGCACGACCTGAGGATGCCGTTCACACAATCAGTCTCATTTTCTCGCCTGATTTTTTTGCCAATGTCAGTCGTGCGCACAACCTGTGATAGTCATTCGCACGACTCTTTTGGCAGACTTGTTCCTCGCTCCTGTGCTCTGTTTTTCGTCGTTTCTTCGCGCATGAACATTGGAGTTGAATAAGACTTGTTTGGAGCCACATCTTCAACAGAATCTGTCCTTTTTCAGAAAATGATATCATCATTTCTGTTTGGATAAAATTCTAATTCTAGGATTCTTGGAGCCCATAATCCCACAATCGTAAAAAAAGGGCTTTGAATCCTGAAGCCTCAATTTTGGGCTCCGGGAAAATGACTCTTATGAACACGTTTTGATTTTGGGCTCTACGAACAAATGTTTTTGAGATCAGATGTATCCAAACAGGATCTCCATCTTTCTTTGAATCCTGGATCCTAAGCATATACAAGAAAGCCCTTATAGGAGTCAAAGATATTTTACGAAGACCAAAGGCTTCACGAAGCCTGACTATAGCTTTTCAAAAAAGGCACAAAGGAATCGGGTTTTCTTTTTGGGTACATTTGTGGGGACCTTAGCTAGACCCAAGAGGCACCACACAAGTGCAAGCTACACAGCCACAAGAGAAAAGCCCACCAGACGCCGCCACACCACGAGCGGGAACGTAAAAGGGCCCACCTGGTCCCCAGGAGTCACCGCACGAACTAGCTGAAGTATCACACCGAGCACGGAAGGGCCCACTTGGCCCCAAGAAGTCGCCGCACAAGCAAGCAGGAGTTTCACACCACGAACATCGAACCTGGATAATGCTCACTAGGAGTGAAACCACCAGGGACGGACCTACGTTGGGGTGGGGGGGGGGGGGGGGGGGGGGGGTTACGGCTCCCCTCGCTTTGGAGGGGGAAAAAAACAAGGGTAGATTACACTTCCCCTTGAAGTTTAGCTCAAAAACTATTAACCCCCTGCAGTTTATTTTGTTCCAAATCGCTCCCTAAAGTTTGAAATGTTAGCACAATACCCCTTTTGTCAACTACTTGATTTCCTTATTTGATCATTTTTATCTGATCATAACTGAATTCACGGGAGGCAAAATGTAGTTTTTTAATTATATAGGGGTTAAATGTTTTTGAGCTAAACTTCAGGGAGGTAAAGTTTAATTTACCCAAAAAAATAATGATAACCAACTAGTTTGCCACCTTGTGGTTGCCAACCTCACATGGAAGTGCCCACTGACAGCTACTCAATGACTAAATGAAAATCAGTACTGAGTTTACTGACATTTGAAATGAGTATCACAATTTGAACAAACAGATTCTTGTTATTTGAACAAACTGAGGGCCAAACAGCGGAATAAACTCCATGAGTATGTCCCATATATGTTCAATAGGGGGATGGGGCCACCAGGCCCACCACCACCTATCGTCACCCATCGCCAGCCGCCACCGTCCCGCCGGCCACCACCCCCCGCCAGCCAATGTCCACCGCCATGGATCACCACCCCATCGCCCCATGGGTCACCAGTCGCCGTCGACCACCACCCACCACCGCCGCCTGTGCTGGCAACCCAAGGCCGGCCCCACCATCCATTGGTCATCACCCGCTGCCAGCCACCATTGGCCGGTCGACGCCCAACGCCATCAGCTACCATCTGCATATGTGGCATCCCCGTAGGCTTCATCCCATGACCCATAGTGAATGAGAATCTTGTGGGAATTGGGGTTTGTCTATATGTTTTTTAGGGTATTTATGAAATTTCTCAAAAAAAAAAAAAACAATGATCAAGTTTATTATTCACAACCCGACCGAGTTTGCCAGTTATAGCGCCAAATTTTCAAAGGACTGAATTCTTCTTCACTCGAGACAAAATCCTAACGATCCTTTTACTGTGCGATCAAAGGAAGGATATGGACGTTGTTACACTGCGGTCGAAGCCTCCAATTGTGAGACAACAACTGTAGTTACTTTTAGTAATTATGTTCCCCGAAAGAAAAATCCTAGGTCCACCACTGGATACCAGTGCCAATTGCCCACCAGGAGGCCGTTGATCTTGACTATTGACAAAACAGAAAGCAAGTCTTCCCTATGGGGCCATAATTTTTTTTGGAAAGGATATGGGACCATATGTTCAAGAAGGAGATGAGAGCACTATGTAAGTACGTATCTATAAAAGGGGGGGTTGACAGTGAATGGTGCTGTCTCATGCGGAAGTAACGTAGCCTTTCTCTATAAAAAAAAAAGGGTTATTTTGACTTTGCCCCCCAAATTTGCTTGAATTAGACTTTACATCCCATCTTTTCATTAATTAAACTTTACCCCCCAAAACTAACTGTTCCGTCAGCTCACCATCTAAGAGAAAGAGTGAGCTGACGGAAAAGAAATAAAGTTTGAGAGGAGGGGGGGGGGGGGGGGGGGGGGGGGACGGGGTTTGAGCTGACAGAACAGTTAGTTTTGGGGGGTAAAATCTAATTAATGAAATAATGGGGGGTAAAGTCTACTTCAAGGTAAAATTTGGGGGGGCAAAGTAGGGGTGGGACTTGGGCTGGTCTGACCCGAACCCGACCCGCCCAACCCGAACAATGGACAAACATGGGCGAAGCTGGTTAAAAACTTGGACGGATTTGGACAAAAAAAGATCAATCCGATTTCAATTTGGACGGGTTTGGGCACCGATCTCCCCAACCTGAGGAACCCGACGAACCCGAGGAAGTGACACACTAAGGTTGAATGCTTTGATAGTTTTTTCTATGGAAATCAAAGACCGCCTATTTTATGTTGAATGCTAAGAATTCGTCTAAAATATGTGAGGATATGGGTTGGACGTTATGTTTTTGTTATGCAAATCAAAGATTTTTTTTATTCAATTCAAAAATATGTTGAATTTTTTTTTCATCTATTTATGTGCACAAGCATTTCTAATTGGACAACCTGCTCAACCCGCTTATTATTTTGTAAATTGGGCAACCCGAGCAACCCGAGGAACCCGAGGAACTAGAATGAGCAAGCACGGGTTGGGCTTCCAATGGTTCCCCGGGTTCCACGGACAAAACGGGCAAAGATTTGTACAAGTCGGGTTGGGCATGGGCAGACCCTTCAACCCGCCCAACCCGCCCAAGTCCCACCCCTAGGGCAAAGTCAGAATAACCCAAAAAAAAAAATTGTAGTTTCTCTGAAAGTGAGGGAATGGTAGGAGGTTTTTCTAGGGAGGCTATCCTTCCTTCTTTTTTGGGGGGTTAAACGAGGCTATCCTTCCTCTGAAGTAGGGGTGGCAATGGGTCGTGTCGGGTCGGGTTCATGTCGTGTCTAGTTTCGGGTCTTTTCCAAAATCCCTAGACCCGGATCCGACCCGTTTAACTAATTGTGTCTA
Source organism: Chamaelirium japonicum (assembly GCA_947650365.1). Classification (NCBI taxonomy): domain Eukaryota; kingdom Viridiplantae; phylum Streptophyta; class Magnoliopsida; order Liliales; family Melanthiaceae; genus Chamaelirium; species Chamaelirium japonicum. The sequence goes on along the minus strand of OX393551.1, from coordinate 68,857,541 downwards.
GATCCCAAACCCGTACCCGACCCGTTTATAAACAGGTAGACCCGATAAGACCGTTAAACCCGTTTTACCCGATCCGACGCAATCCGACTCAACCCAATCTAACCCGATAGACCCGCTGATACTATATATTACAGTATCAAATTGCGGGTAGATCCGATCCGACACGACCCGTTGAATTTTAAACAGATCTTCCCGGGCCTACCGTGTCCAGACCCCAAATCCGGACCCAACTCTTTTATTAAAAGGGTCTGAAGAGACTGGATGGAAATTTTTCTTGACTCCTTCCACAAGCAATTTATCTTATTTATGTTTAATTGAAGTGGAGGAAGTTGCAGCACAATTGGAAAAGAGACCATCTTGCTTGGAATCCTTTCCACAGAAGCTCTCCCTTCCAATCATCCTATGTGAGAGAGAGAGAGAGAGACGACCAACTCAACACGAGCTTTATTTGGGTTGACTCGAGGAATGGGTGACGTAGTGACACCAAATATTGGACACGTGGAGGGGGATTAGTGTTGCGCTGCAGAAACGGAAGCACTTTCAAACACAAATCATAGATTCACAAAAAACCGAAAGTACGAACAAGAAAAAAAAAAACACACCTTGAAAAAAAAAAAAACATTTGATTACGATCAAAATCATCTATGAAGTCGAGGATTAACAAAAGCTACAAGCAATCGCTCCCTCGAAGAAAGAAACCCTATTCGCCGTAGGGTTTATCTTTTTCACAGGAACTCGCAGAAAAGCTCCCTTATGCTGTCAGCCCCCTAAAAACCCCGACCCTCACGAAGGCCCCCTTTATTAATTGAGCCACAACTTAACAGTTAGCACACTCACAAACAGACAATAACTAATCAAAATCGACGTACTTTAACCACTCTCATTAACTTTAAATAGGGCAGTAGGCCTACAACTCTAGGGTGCCACGATCAAGCAACCAAGCATGTACTTATTTATATATTCAGCCCTCAACAACAGCTATCTTTCCTATTCTACATTCTATTCCAACTATAATCATTACGGGCTTGTTTGGTTGATGTGTTGTTAGCATGTGATTTTGAAAACACATGTGCAAGCAGGTTAGGGTTATTTGTTTAAAGGGATGTGACGTGTATAAACAGATACACACTTGCTCAATTTGTATAACTTTTACACATAAAACTGTGCAAATAAAGTTTCACCTAAATACATGAAGCTTTAATTGCACATGTCACATGTGCAAACAGATATATGCACATCATTTGCACAGCAACCAAACAAGCCATACATATCCATACAAGAAAGTTCATTTCAACAACTCTTTTTTTTTTCAAGCTTTGTACCATTTGCATGTAATGCGATTTCAATTATGGCATTTCTTTTTAACAATTTTTTACATTTATACTCTTTCCTTTTTTACTTCTGATGTTATATTCCTCTTTCCAATGTCTATAGTGAGGAATTTTAAGTATCAAAACGGTTATAATCTTGATGGAAGTTAATTGCAACAATCTCGTAAGTCTTACCTGAATCGATCGATCCAAATAAACTGACCAAACTATTCAATAGATTGGTTTAGTAAAAAGGACTACCAAAATGCCCTTACCATCAGTCTCCCTTTCTCCTGTTTCTCTAGAGCAGAGGTGGCTAAGGCGGGCATGAGCAGCGATGGCAGAGGCGGGCACAAGCCGCGGAGGTGGCGATAGTAGCAGGCTCGAGTTGTAGCAGCTCGGGGTGATGACGGCGAGCAACGGAGATGAGAAGCCACAGGGGGGCGGAGGGGTTCGGTTTATGATTTCTAGATCCATGGTTCATTTCATGGCCTATAAATGTTAAGGTTTATGTTGGGTTTAGTTTTAGAAAGGAGTGGCATGAAACCTAAATTTGAAGTGCAGCAAGGGGTATTTTCGTCCTGCAATTTGATTGTCCTTTAGGCTAGTTGATCTTTTAACCAGGGACCTATCACTAAGTTCCCATTATTTTTTGGAGTAATGGGTGTTAGGTCCGAGGTACCATATCGGTTTGCCTAAGAGGACAATTTTGTTTGTTTGTTTACTTACAACAAGTCCACCAAACCAAAGTAGATGAAAAGTTGATCATTTCCTATCTTTTTAACACTACAGCGATCCTTTTGAAACGGATTATGATGACAAGATTTTTTTAAATGGCAAATATACCCTTGTGCCCATCCACCTTCATCTTGTTGGAACCCCTCTGCCCCCACCCCCTAACACCTCACTTCTTTCTTTTCCTCTCCCTCCTCACTCACCAAAACCTGCTTCAACACCGCCCACTCTTCGGAACCTACTCCAACACCACCCATTCACCGGAACACCTCTTCCTACTCACCAGAACCCCTCCTCCCACTTTTCATCTTGCTAGAACCCCTCCTCCCACTTGCCGGAACCACCTCCAACCCCTTCTCCCACTCGTTGAAATCCCTTCTGTCCCACCTCTGTCCCTCACACTTTGTCTATTTCAACTCCTTAACCTCATCACTCACCGGAACCCACTGCAACCCCTCCTCCCACTCGCCGGAACCCCCTCCAACCCATTTTTCCACTCGTTGGAACCCATTCCGCCCCACCTCCGTCCCTCACACAATGTTTCTTCATTTTTCTCTCCATCGTCACTCGTTGGAACCCCCTCCAACCCCTCATACCAATCGTCGGAATCCCTCCACCCCCACATACACCCCCTCACCAAGGTTACTATAGTGAAATCACTATAGCACAGAGTACCATTTGACATATTTGAGTACAATTTGAAATCACTGTAGCAACCACAGTGAATCAATGTAGCTGCTACAATGAAAACATTGTAGCAGCTTTAGTGATTAAAAGTGGTACTAAAAAAATTATCATTTTAAAATGGTACTTAAAAAATTGAGTATCATTGCAAATGGTACTAAAAAAATTAAGTATTGTTTTAAATCACTGTAACAACAACATGAAAATTATCATATGTGGCTGCTACAGTGATTTCATTATAGCAGCTACAATGATTTGAAATAATACTAAAAAATATTCAATGATACTCAGTGCTATTTACAGTGATTTTACTATAGCAGCCATGGCGAAATCCCTATAGCTGCTACATTGATTTACAGTGTTAGCAGCAATATGAAAATTATCATACATGGCTGCTATAGTGATTTTACTGTAGCACCTACAGTGATTTGAAATGATACTAAAAAATATTCAATGATACTCAGTGCTACAGTGATTTCACTGTAGATGCCACAGCGAAATCCCTATAGCAGCCATAGTGAACACTGTAGCAGCTACAATGATTTTAATGTAGTAGCTACAGTGAAATCACTATAGCGGCTTTGTGATTCTGCTAATGGTGTCGAAACTGTGAGGGAGCAGCATCTTTGGTTAATGGAGTGATAGTTTTATAAATATGACAACTCTCTTGGGCATATATGACTTTTTTTTTTAACCGCTAGACTTGTGCAATTTGATCTTTTAATTTGGATCTATAACATATGAACCTTTTTGTCAGGACCTACACTTAACGAAATCTTGTCATGGGGACCTATCACTAAATTCCCCTTTTTTTTAAACACCTAGAATACTTTTGGCACCCATCCCAAACTTAACTATTTGTTATTGGCACCACAATTTTTTTTGCCCTAAAATGATCCTGTCCTCTTTGTTCGATCAACACTAGTTGTCACTGCCCCCTTATCACCTTCTCCGACGCTGCCCTTTATCCATCGTTGCCCTCCTCTTCCTCGTCCTCTTCCTCCTGCTACTCTTCCTCCCTCCTTCCTTTTCCTTCTACTCTGCCTCCTCGTGCTACTCTATCATCCTAGCTCCCTCTTTCTCCTCCCCCAACTATACCCTTTATCTGCTTCTCTTTATTCTCATCCTCCTCGATCTTCCCTCCACCTTCTTCCCCCACTTCCACCCTCACTCCTTGTTCAAACCCTAACCCACCCTAAAGACGTGTCGGTGTACTAGGTGATATTGTTGACGGCGGGTAGGCATTGGCCTGGGGTGAAATTGTTCAATGACCATACCCCGTCATTTGTCATCGTAATGTTAGTTGACTGCCACCAACCCGTGTTCAAGGATGGTTAGGGTTTCAACTGGGAAGATGACGAAAGGGGGGGAGGAGTAGGTTGTTGGGACAACCTACAAAATAACGGGGGAGTGGTGTGACCTGCAAGCACGGTAACAAATTTTGGCATTAGGGAATAATCTCACAAGGTGGCAAAATTTATAGTTCGAAAAAACACCGAAATGTTAGAAATGTGCTCGGCCAAAGTTCGAAATCATTAATCCTAAGAAAAAATTGTTTTTATATTTTATAAATAGATATCAAATTTTATATATTTTGAATAAAATATAAAAACTTACATATAATAAATATAAATTAATAAATTATTTATAAATTTATGAATAATTAAGAAGTTATTCAAGCACGCACCAGAATACCGTATAATTTATAAAAAAAATTTGTTTGCCTTCATGTTTGAGAATTATTCATAATTTTTTCAAAATATCCCGAAGAATATTATTAGTATGCCTAAAAGGCATTGACATCAAAAACGAAAAAGACCTAAATGGTCATGGATGAATGAGAGAGGAAGAAGGAGGTGATGGGTGCCAACTGTTAGGCATAAGATGGGTGTCAAAATATATTTTACAAAATGGGAGGGAGTGCCAAACTTAAGTGATATTTTGTGGGTACACGTTACAAGGACAACTTGATAGGGATATATATAGAGGGAGGCCGGGGTGCCCAAATGTTAGCACAGTTGGTGTTACGTTGCACCCTTTGGGGCGCAAGTCCTCCGTTCAAATCCCACATACCACGGCCGCTACGGTCGTGCAAACATGGCCACATCGACAAAAAAGATGCATGTAGTTATTGGTTTTTATTATTATAAGAAGAATATGATAGAAATTTCCATGACATTATTTCTCAACCCCCAAACATGAAAAAACAAAAAAAAAAAAAAACTAGGATACATTACTTCGGGTTTAGGGAATCCCTTACCATTCAAATAGAAAAAAAAAAGTCAAAATCTCTAGAAAGAATCTCTACTCCCAGAAAATTAGGGTATATTTGGATACGCTCCAGTTCTAGGATTCTGAAAACCTAGAATCCCTAAAAAAGACGAACAACATGTTTGGATACAACCTAATCCCAAAAAGTGTTTTTACGTATAGCCCGACCAGAATGTACTTCTGAGAGCCATTTTTCTGGAGCTCAAATTCGTGACTCTGGGCTCCAGAGCCCCTTTTTGAAATTTTGGGATTCCGGGCTCCTAGAATCCCAGAATCAAAACCTATCCGAACATAACGTTAGGGCATGTGTGGATACGCTCCGGTTTTAGGATTCTGGAAGCCCATAATCCCTAAAAAGGATGAATAGACGGTTTGGATACAGTATGATCCCAAAAAGTGTTTTTGCGGAGAGCCCAAAATGTACTTCTGAGAGCCATTTTCTGAAGCCCAAAATCGAGCCTCCGGGCTCCAAAGTCTTTTTTTGGGATTTTGGGATTTCAGACTTCTAGAATCTCAAAATCAGAATCCTATCCAAAAAGAGTCTTATAATCTCTCTTGGGGGTATTCTCATCTTTCTAGGCTTCCAAATATAGCATAAGGTGATTTTCGAAAGAGGTTTTTCCCAGAGTGGCCCTCAACTCTGTTGTATTATTGGGAATAGATCCAGTTGTTTTTTGCATTACTTTTCTAGCCCTCCACACATGTGAAACATCATATCTGAACAATTGTTGTATTTTTGTGACCATTTTACCCTTAAAGAGTAAAACAAAATAGATAAAAGTATGTTCATCTTCTCCGTTTGATTTTTTTTTTGCTTCAACTGTCTCTCGTCACCAGAGATCATTGGGATGATATCATTTTTCTACCCCGACGCCCTTACATAGTATAAAGTACTTAGTGAGCCCTTGCCGTCGAGTCGGCGGCGAGCGAACGGTGGCCGGTAGCGGCAGTAGGCGGTAAGAAATAAGAGATGAAAATGAAAGCCATATGCATGTTCCGTACGATGTACCGTCGTCATTTCTCATCAGAATTTAGTGATTCTTGAGGCATTGCGATCCTCGGGTGATCCTCTATGAGATCATCTAAAGACAAAGGCTAAAATAAAGTTAGTACCATTAGTAGCTTTTAATGGAAGATTTGATGGATGTAATATAAAAACAGTGAAAGAAAGTGAAGAAATGAGATGAAAATACGAACCGGAGGCAAGTGAATGGGCGTCGGCGCCATAGTGAATGCATGCCGGTCAGAGTGAATGGGCACTTGCGCCACATTGAATAGGCGCCTGCGCCACAGCGAATGGGCACCAGCCACAGTGGATGGGCACTGACGCCAGTGAATGGGCACCAACGCCACAGTGAATGGATGCCGGTGCCAGTGAATGGGCGCGGGCACCACAGTGAATGGGCACCAGCGCCATAGTGAATGTGCACCGGCGCCACAGTGAGATTCTTGGTGGGTGTAGAGCTAATAGGACAAAAATGCGCCGGCGCAAAAGTGATATGCGTCAGCGCCTGCAGTAAAATGCTACGACACAAGAGTGATATGGACCGGCGCTTGCAGTGAAATGCGACGACACATTTCACTGCAGGCGCCGACGCATTTCACTGTAGGCGGCTGTATGGGATTCGGATCAACGGATGAGATTTAGATCAACGGATGAGATTCACAAGAGATTTGGATCAACGAATAGGATTCACTGGTTGTATAAAAAAAAATCGCTATTACAATAACAACAATTTTTTTTTTGTCCGATTAGTTCTACACCCACCACGAATCTCATCCGTTGATCCATCAAAATTCCGATGGATCAACGGATGAAATTCGTGGTGGATGTAGAGCCAATGGGAAAAAAAAAACATCCGCCACTAACCTCATCCGTTGATCCATCAGAGTTCCGATGGATCAGCGGATGAGATTCGTGGTGGGTGTACGTGTAGAGCAATAGGACAAAAAAATCACCCACCACAAGATTCGTGGTGGGTGTAGACTCATGACAAAAAAAACATTCGTTGTTAATGTAGCAACTACAATAATAGCGATTTTTTTTTGTCCTATTAAGTATAGGACCAGTGAATCTCATCCAGAATCTTTTGTAAATGTCATTCGTTGATCCGAATCCCATACAGCCGGTGCCTTCAGTGAAATGCGGCGGTTCTACCGAAGAACACATAGCTTTTTTATCGGAAGCGTGGCCACGTCTACGACGGCGTGCCTGAGTTCCAACTTCCAACGGTACCGCACGCCCCGTGCATCCACCTTCGTTCTCCAAACCCTGGCAGCCGCACCCATGTGGCGTGTGGGCCTAGCAATTCTCACGAAGCAGCGAGGAAGAAACACCCACAATTCCACTCTCGGAGACCGATAGAGAGAGAGACAAGAGAGAGAGAGAGAGAAGGAGAGAGAGAGAGAGGCTAGAGAGAGAGAGAGACCTCTATATAAACCTGTCCCATACGATTCCATCCCATCTCTGAATCAGTACAGGAGGCCAAGATGGTGCAGCAGGAGGCGAAGGGCAAGCGGGTCGTGGACGAGGTTTCCGGCTGGCTCCGCGTCTTCGACGACGGATCCGTGGACCGGACCTGGACCGGCCCGCCCGAGGTCCTCTTCCTCATGGACCTCGTCCCCCCCTTTGGTTCCCCCCGCGGTGGTATCACCGTCCACGACCTCCCCGGCGACCCCGCCATCCGCCTCTACCTCCCCGAGCCACCACCCAAGGGCACGCCGGAGCCCGCCAGGGCCCCCGTGCTCCTCCACTTCAACGGCGGGGGGTTCTGCATCTCCCACGCCTCCATGTTCATGTACCACCAGTTCTACTCCCGCCTCGCCCCCTCCGTCCCCGCCGCCATCGTCTCCGTCGAGCTCCCCCTTGCCCCCGAGCACCGCCTCCCCGCGGCCATAGACACCGGCTACCGCGCCCTCCTCTGGCTCCGCTCCCTCGCCCGCGCGCCGCCGCCGCAGGCGGCGGACCCGGCCGTGGAGCGCCTCCGCTCCGCCGTCGATTTCTCCAGGGTGTTCCTCATCGGGGACAGCTCCGGTGGGAATCTGGTGCACGAGGTGGCGGCGCGGGCGGGGCGGGCTGAGGAGGCGGAGGAGGGGTTCTGGCAGCCTCTGAGGTTGGCGGGCGGGGTCCTGCTCCACCCGGGGTTCCTGCGGGAGAGCCGGAGCCGGTCCGAGCTGGAGCTGCAGTGGCAGTCCCCGTTCCTGACGCTGGACATGCTGTATAAGTTCCTGGCGCTGGGGCTGCCGGAGGGGTCCACCAGGGACCACCCGTACACGTGCCCGATGGGGGAGAAGGCGCCGCCGATGCAGGGGCTGCGGCTGCCGCCGTTCTTTGTGGCGGTGGCGGAGCAGGACTTGATCCGGGACACCAACCTGGAGTACTGCGAGGCGATGAAGCGGGCGGGGAAGGACGTGGAGGTGCTGGTGAGCCCCGCGGTGGGCCACTCCTTCTACCTCAACAAGATCGCCGTCGACTCCGATCCCACCACCGCCAAGCGGACCGATGAGCTGATCCAGGCCATCAAAGGCTTCATCGACCGCCACTGATCGCGCCCCTCGATCTCACCGCGCGTCGGTTTCATCCGGTGTGACCCAACAATAAGCTGTACTCGGCCCCTTTTGAAATACTTTCGGCAGTGCTTTTACAGTTTTACCCTTGTCATGTATCTCACTCTGCTACAGTACTCCCTAGTACAGAACTCCAATCCTCTCCATTACTGGAGGTCCAGTAACAGAGGGTGAATGACACCCAGTCGTCCGGTGCATGCACCCTAGGGAAAATGTTCGCAGTGAAACCGCCATGCAGACATTGCATAATCGGATTCCATGTCGAAAGCAACTTCGATGGGAAGGCCTTACCGAATAATAGCATGGGGAGGCCTATCAGACCTAAACAAACTGAGCATTATGGTAGAGATGTGTATCTGTTCGAAACCAACTTATTTGTAAAACGCAAACTGATCCAGTCTTGATCGATTTTGAGGATTTTATATCCGATCCGAACTGAACTGAGATTGGAATCCAATCCAATTAAAGTCGGTGTGGATTGGATTCGATGATCAGTTTAAGCTTTGCCCATATTCTTATTGGGCTTTTTTTTCTCCTACTATTATGACTTAGTTTCAACTTAAAAAATAATAATTAATTGTTATCAAATCATTAAGTCTAATTAAGTTTTTTAACTGATTTTGAGTTATCCTACAATATTACAAATGTTGTTGGTAACAAGGGTGTATGAGGACATATGACATACTTAATAAAATACTATATATATATATAGAAATAGGGAACATGGTCCTCCCGACCACCCAACCATAGTCCTCCCTTCAATTTGGGAGCCACATGATAATTTTTAATCATATTTATTTTTATGGATGATCAATTCACTCTACTTAGATCAAGATTTTAAAAAAAAAAATCTAAAAAAAAACTTAAAACAACCCGATCAACGGTCAATAAATTTAATGATAAACTGTAGCGTGCAAATAGCCCTTGCTATGGTTAATTTGAAAATGCCACTTGATATTTTTTTTTTCCAAATTTTTTTTCATGATCATTGTTAGCCCTATGTACCCACCTTGATTGACCAACCTCTAACCCCGGTTAAAAAGTGTCATGTGGCACCCAAATTGAAGGGAGGACTAGCGTGTTGGGTGGTCAGGAGGACCGTGTTCCCTATATATATATATATATATATATATATATATATATATATATATATATATATATATATATATATATATATATATATAGGGGCATGCTATGCTGCGGCATGCGGTGCGTGCGGCATCGCACCGCAGACGTGTGATGCACTACTGCGTGCATCGCATGCACGCAGCGCGTGCATCACACGGCTGCGGTGCGATGCCGCACGCACCGCATGCCGCATTCAAGCATTTCTCTCTCTCTCTCTCTCTCTCTCTCTATATATATATATATATATATATATATATATATATATATATATATATATATATATATATATATATATATATATATATATATATATATATATATATATATATATATATATATATATATATAGAGAGAGAGAGAGAGAGAGAGAGGGTCAGGATCGGATGACCCAGCAAAATTTTGACCCATTAATAACCCAGCACCCTTTGAGGCACCTAGAGGTTTTAAAATGGGCTGATTTTTTGTAGACATGTTGTCTATGATATGTTGATCATCCTCACAAAAAATCAGCCCATTCTAAAACCTCTAGGTGCATCAAAGGGTGCTCTTCAAATCAACGGTTAAAATTGACAGTGAAAAATCGTTGATTTGAAGTGCGTATTTGATGCACCTAGAGGTTTTAGAATGGGCTGATTTTTTGTGAGGATGATCAACATACCATAGACAACATCCCTACAAAAAATCAGCCCATTCTATAACCTCTAAGTGCCTCAAAGGGTGCTGGGTTATTAATGGGTCAAATTTTGCTAGGTCATCCGATCCTGACCCATATATATATATATATATATATATATATATATATATATATATATATATATATATATAGATAGAGAGAGAGAGAGAGAGAGAGAGAGAAATGCTATAATGCGGCATGTGATAAGTATAACACTGTACCGCTGCCGTCTGATGCACTGTTGTGTGCATGTGATGCATGCAGCGCGTGCATCAGACAGCTGCGGTGCAGTGCCGCACGCACCGCATGCCGCAACATAGCATGCCCCTATATATATATATATATATATATATATATATATATATATATATATATATATATATATATATATATATATATATATATATATATATATATATATATATATATATATATATATATATATATATATATATATATATATATATATATATATATATATATATATATATATATATATATATATATATATATATATATATATATATATATATATATATATATATATATATATATATATAGAGAGAGAGAGAGAGAGAGAAATGCTTGAATGCAGCATGCGGTAAGTGCGGCACCTATGGCATGCCGTCTGATGCACCGCTGCGTGCATGCGATGCACCGCTGCGTGCATGCGATGCACGCAGCGCGTGCATCAGACGGCTGCGGTACGGTGCTGCACGTACCGCATGCCGCAGCATAGCATGCCCCTATATATATATATATATATATATATATATATATATATATATATATATATATATATATATATATATATATATATATATATATATATATATATATATATATATATATATATATATATATATATATATATATATAAAAAGAGAGAGAGAGAGAGAGAGGGCTGGGTTCCTATGACATGTCATAGGGAGTACCCTATGACATATGGCGAATTAGTAATGCTAGAATGTTTAGAATATGCTGAATTTTTTTGAGGGTGATCAACTTACCTTAGATAGAATGTCTACAAAAAATCAAAGCATTATAAAACTTGTTAGGGCATCAAATGCTAGAAGTTTTATCGGCCATCCATTTGAACCGTTAAATTGAAAATCATATTTGATGCCTCTAGAAGTTTTAGAATGATTCGATTTTTTGTGGGGGTCCTATCTAAGATAGGGTGATCATCCTCATAAAAATTTAGAACATTCTAAATATTCTAGGGTTACTAACTCACCATATATCATAGGGTACTCCCTATGACATGTCATAGGAACTCATTTCCCATATATATATATATATATATATATATATATATATATATATATATATATATATATATATATATATATATATATATATATATATATATATATATATATATATATATATATATATATATATATATATATATATAAAACGGGGTATGAGCTGATAGCCCATTTGCTGAAATGGGCTGTCAGCACACAGCCGTCCGATTGCCCATCACAGCCCTCCATTAAAAAAAAAAATTGTGTGTTCTGTGTGTCTCTCCCTCTCGATCGCGAGCTGCAGCCCACGAGCACAGGCCTACAGCCCTCCCCGACGGCGACCCCGACATCAACCCTGATGCTGGCCGACCGCGCTCCCCCTCCCCGGGCATCATCCCCGACGCCGGCGCGGGACGCAGGCGCAGGCGGCGCGGGGCGCAGCCGTCCGATTGCCTATCGCACCCCGACATCGACACCGATGCTGGCCGGCGGGTTTGAGGGCCGCCGGCACCGGAGGAGGGACGGTGAGCGACGGGAGCAGGAGGGGGGGTGGTCGGTGGACGGAGCAGGAGGGGGGGTGGTCGGAGGCACCGACGGAGCCGGAGGGGGCGGGTTTGAGGGCCGCCGGAGCCAGAGGGGGCGGGTTTGAGGGCCGCCGGCGCCGGAGGAGGGACGGCGAGCGACGGGAGCAGGGGTCAGGAGGTCGGGGGACGGGGAGAGGCTGACGGCGGTGGCGGGTTGAGGATTGCAGCCGGATCTGCCGCCGTCGGACCGGGGCCGGAGGGGGTCGGGGGCCGAAGGGGGTCGGGGTCCAGAGGGGACTGGGGCCGGAGGGGGTTGGGGGCACCGGATCCGGCCGGAGGCGCAGGGGGCAGGGGTCGGACGGGCTCACGAGAGAGAGGGAGAAGGAGAGAATGGGGTTGGGTGTTTGATTTGGTTTTTTTTTTTTATTTCTAACGGACGGCTCATGATGATGATCGGAGGGCTGTGAGCTGACAGCCCAAATGGGCTGTCAGCTCATACCCCGTATTCTCTCTCTCTCTCTCTCTCTCTCTCTCTCTCTCTCTATATATATATATATATATATATATATATATATTGTGTGTGTGTGTGTGTGTGTGTGTGTGTGTGTGTGTGTTCGGTTCGATTTAGGTCGGTTTTAGATTTACAAATCCGTCAACCGATCCAATCATGTCGGTTTTTAAAAACCCAATCCAATCCGATCCAATAAGTGTGTCGAAACAGATCAAAATCGATCAATTTGGTTTGGTATAGTCAGCTTATTCGGTTTGGTTTGGATCCGCACACCCCTACATAATGGTCCCCCCCCCCCCCCCCCCCCCCCCCCCCAAGATAATTGTCAGGGTCGACAATGGACCACGTAGTGATAGATGTCCCCATGACTTTTATGCATGCAGTAGGACCTCCCTATCCAAGTCTTCCCGTTTAACCCAATACAGCTTGGCTTTCGAAAAACAAAAAAAGTTTGACTAAGTGATGCTCTATGTTCTCAAAACCCGACCAAATTTTTTTTATTTATCAATTTAAATATTAACTCTGGTCAAAAGTTGATCCGAGACCACTTTTCATCTAAGTGGTTCTTCTTAGCTAAGAGTTAGGTTAGACAATTTGGATACTTATACTATATCAGAATCCGCTTCTTCCTTTGGATCCTTCTCGATTACCACACCTTTATCGTTGATAATCTTCGAAGACAAGGTATCGGAACCACACACCACTGCCACCTTTCGTGATGAGACCATTGATCACATCTTCCACCAACGCATCACACTTCATAACGTTTGGAATCGTATTCTAAACATAGGTCAACATCTTGACGCTCGATCATCTCCACATTGGACATAAGTGTTGTTGGTCTTTGTTATAATTCCCATGCCCCCTCAAAACCGATGATGAGAGGGAGGGGGCAACAATATATAAAGATGTGGAACTCTCACCCCTTTAATGATGTGGGACTATTTTCAACACCCACCCGCACGCAGAGCGACTCTCGAACGGAAGGAGGAATAAGATCTCGATCGGAGAAAAAAAGAGGGTGCGATGGGACCACATTGAGGCGAGATGAGGTGGGACCTAGCTCTGATACAATGTTACAATTCCCATGCCCCCTCAAAACCGGTGATGATAGGGAGGGGGCAACAATATATAAAGATGTGGAACTTCCACCCATTTACTGATGTGGGACTATTCTAAACAGCCTTTTTGGACTGTATGGCTGGAACGGAATGCTAGGGTGTTCTCAGGAAAGCTCAGAAGTATCATATGTTGTTTTTGCTTGTGTCTACGCGTCCTCCTTGCGGATTTTGGGACCACTTGCTCTATAACCTTCTACCCTTTTGTATATGTTCTATATAATACACGGGTCAGGGTATGCCTAACCCCCTCCAATATATAAGGTTATAATTTACTCTAAAGCAAAATCCGATTAATCTAATCTATATATCTATACTAAAATGGAAGCCTCTCTCCCGTGTTGTGACACGTGAACATCTTTTAAAGAACTAGAATTTTTTTTCCGTGTGTAAACATGACTCTCTTTTAAATCCATTTAAAAACCTACCATAAAGATGATAAATTTTCATTCAATAACATTTAATGGTCATTTGATTTTAATCTCTCTCTCTCTCTTGCTCTCTATCTATCTGTTACGAAGAGAGAGGGAGAGAGAGAATAGCTTAGGGGAGAAAAGCTCCTTGTATTATCTCTTCAATCTCATTAACATTACATAAGACTACCTCTCCTTATATAGAGAGAGAATGCACACCATTATATTATCATAACCGATGTGGGACTAATAGAATACTAACACACGTACATCTAATACCCCCTGTCAAACTGATATAAGAAATAAACCAACATCAGTTTGCTTAATAAAAGATAGGAGAAATAAAAGAAAAAAAATTATATGAAATAACCCATTTTTATGCTATAAAGGAAAGATAGTGCTAGGGCGACCTGCAAGCAAGTCGTCCTGGAAACCCGATTGACCTCCAAGCAGGACAACCGAGAAAACCCGACCAACCTGTAAGCATGTCAACCAGGGGAATTGGCAATGATCACTAAGGATCAGAGCGGAGGAAGCTGACGGTGATGGAAGCCGGCAATAAAGGAGGCCGAAAGGAAATAGAATGGCTAAGAAAAAAGGTGTGGATGCGTGAGACCTTATAGGAGGCAAGCACCCGGCCGAAGCAAGTATTTGACACCACCTAGAAGATCTTAATCATCACAGACAAAGAAGAATGAGAGAATGTAGAGTCGTACCTCTGATAGGGTCACATGATCAAGGAAAGGAAGAGGATTAGAAAGGCCGACACAAGAGTGACCGAAAAGAGAAAGGATCCGAAGGCCGGCACAAATGTAACCAGAGAGAGAGAGGATTCAAAGCCGGCATAAGAGTGACAAAAAAGAAAGAGGATCCGAAGGCCGACACAAGTGTGACCGGAGAGAGAGAGAGAGGATCCGAAAGCCGGCACAAGAGTGATCGAAAAGAGAGAGAGGGCATCCGAAAGCCGACACAAGAGTGACCGGAAAAAGAGATCGAGGATCCGAAAGGCAGCACAAGAGTGACCGGAAAAAGAGAGGATTCAAAAGCTAGCACAAGAGTAACCGAAAAGAGAAAGGATTCTAAGGCTGGTACAAATATGATCAGAGAGAGAGAGAATCAAATGGTCACATGACCAATGAAAGGGAAAGGATCCAAAAGCCGACACAAGAGTGACCAGAAAGAGAGAGGATCCGAAAGCCGGCACAGGAGTGACCGAAAAGAAAGAGGATCCGAAGGCCGGCACAAATATGACCGGAGAGAGAGGATCAAAGGGTCACATGACCAATGAAAGGGAAAGGATCCAAAAGCCGGACAAGAGTGATCGGAACGAGAGAGGATCCAAAAGGCGGCAAGAGAAGAAGATCGGACGGTTCGATAAAGCGCAAGGGCACAGGGTGCAAGGCGGACTGACAAAGCGCAGGGCGCAGGGAGATCGCAATAGATCAGCGCAAGGCGAAAAGGCTTAGGCGCAGAGGCGGTTGCAAAGAGCTGATCAGGTATGTAAGGGCCAGGACTCCTAGTTGCAGCGAGGGCAGGATCTGGGCGGTGCAAAGGGCTAGATGAAAGAGGGACGAATCGGGTGCAAGGGCCATGCCGGGTCGGATCAGGTATAGTGCACGACGCAATTACGGGCTCAAACTCAAAAGGGGATCACCGGGTCAGATTGGGTGTAGAGCCGTTCGATGCAAATCGGATGGCTGTGATCAGCTATAGAGAGAGAAGGGAATAAAAGAGAGAGGGCAAGGGACGGCCGGACGGCTATGATTCAGTTTAAGAGAGACTCGGTTGATTAAGATCTTCCATCATGCAGCAGGAAACCTTGAAGTTTTGATCAGCTTCAAGGAAGCGATTGGGAAAGAACTCCTGGAGTGTTGCTAGCTCTAGGCGTGTTTGCTGGAGATGATTTTCCGGACTTACTGGAGGTACTTTGGACGTCTTCCTTCCTGGAGCTTTGCTTTTCTTTTTGTAAGTTTTTCGTTCCGGAAGCTTTCTTGTTACCCGATCGAGCTTGCGACTTCTTGGCATCCATGGCCTTCGTCTGCGAGGCAACATGACCCATGCATCTTCATCAGTGGATTCTTCGTTACCAAGGTGAAGGTCTGGAGTGGCAGCTGTAGGTTTTTCATGGGTCGGGGAGATCTGCTCCTCTGGGGACCTTGGTGGTTCGTCTTCTGACTCCCAGCCGGTGGGCTTGATTTCTTTCATTGAGACAGGCGGAGGTTTGGAATAGAGGACGTGGTAGTCGAATTTACCTGAGGGCTGGCCTAACAGACCGACCTCTGGGTCTCCTTGCTCATACCTTGTCTGGAGATTTGTGGGTTCTTCATGGGTCGGGGAGACCTGCTCCTCTGGGGATCCTGGTGGTTCGCCTTCTGACTCCCAGCCGGTGGGCTTAATTTCCTCCATTGAGATAGGCGGAGGTTTGGAATAGAGGACGTAGTAGTCGAATTTACCTGAGGGCTGGCCTAACAGACCGACCTCTGGGTCTCCTTGCTCGTCTCTTGCTTTGAGCACATGCTGGGATGTAGCTTTGTTTGGAAGAGGGAGTGTTTGCGCGAGAGGCGGTTGCCCCCAAGGCAGTGAGGATTTGGCCCTGGGCACTGCAGGAGCATACCGTCGTTGTCTTCTTGGAGCTGGTTTCGCCATCGATCTTTGACAGACGATGCGCAGCCTTGCTGAAGTGCGTAGTGGAGCAGTCAGTGCTGGCGGGAAGGAATCGAAGGTGATTGACGTCATATTTGACTCGACGATATCACCAGAGTCGATCTCGATCATCCCTTGCTTGGCGAGTGCCATGATCTTATCTTTGAAGACAAAGCACTTCTCGATGGGATGGCTGACCATCCGGTGGTACTTGCAGAAGAGCGGATCGTTGACTCGATGTGCTTGTTCCGGCCTTTTTGGTGGCAGAAGTTCGATCATCTTTTCTTGCATCAACTGATCAAACATGGAGGAAACTTCCGAGTCTGGGAAGGGATACTCCTTAGCTTCAAGCTCCTCGAGAGTCATCCTTGGTGGCCGTTGAAGCTGAGGAGGTGGTATGGCGGCTCCTTTGCCTTTGTCCAGCTTGCCACCAATCTTGAGTGGTTTGGAAGTCGAAGCGAGGTCGGTGACATTGACTTGCTTTGATGCCGCCGGTTCGTCCTCCTCTTCCACCTTCTGGAAGGCTATGGCCTTTGAGTCCCCGTGATTTGCTAAGCTGAGCTCCATGTCGTGAGCCCGAGTCGTCAGTTCTTCAAAGGACCGAGGCTTGATCCCTTTGAGGATGTAGAGCAAGCCCCAGTGCATGCCTTGGGTGCACAACTCGATAGCCGAGTCTTCAGACAAGCGATCTCGCGAGTTTAGCGCAAGGTTTCTCCAGCGATCGATGTAGTCGATCACCGGCTCATCCTTCCTTTGCTTGGTGGCTGTAAGCTCGGTCATGCTGACGATGCGCCGAGTGCTGTAGAAGCGGTTGAGGAATTCCCTCTCCATCTGATCCCAGCTGTCAATGGATCCTGGAGGAAGATCAACATACCAGTCAAAAGCATTACCTTTGAGTGTGCGAACGAACTGCTTCACCATCTCGTCGCCGTATGTGCCGGCGTTATTGCAAGTTTCGACGAAGTGGGCAATGTGTTGCCTTGGGTTCCCCTTTCCGTCGAAGTGTTGAAACTTTGGTGGCTGGAACCCGGTAGGGAAGCGCAGCTATTGGATCCTTATGGTGTAAGGCTTTGAATATGCCGCCGTAATCGGAGGTAGGCTGCCGCCGTGGGAATGCATCATGTCAGCCACTAGTGCTTGTATTTGCTGGGAATTCATCGTTGCTGCCACTGAAGGTTGCGCGGCCATCGAGACCGGCACGGGAGCCGAGGAAAGTGCAGGAGTAGTTGCTAGTGTTGCCGGGCCAACTTCTGCAGGAGCAGGAGTTGGAGACGGGGCTGGAGCAGCTACTGGAGAAGCAGGAGGTTGACCGAATGTTGCGACATCCCTGGCACTCAGCCTCTGAAGCAAGGTGTTGATGTGACGATCTTTCTCTTCCATTAGTCGGGTGAGCTGAGCCATGTGCTCACTCATTTGCATGACTTGGAGCTGGAGAGCGGACGGAGGATGATGTCGCAGGACGTCTCGATGTTGTACTCCCGCACCCTCGCCATCGTCGTCGGAGACGTAGTTACGCTGACTTGCTTCTGCTTGATGACGGATGTTTGCCCCCGGCAAAGGAGGTGCAAAGTCTGTTGGAGAACCCGAACGGGTTCGGGGTTGGGGCTGGTCCTCCCCAAATTTCTGGACAGATGTTCCAGGATTGAGGCTTGTTTCTTCATGCACCAAGGCCTCATTGGCGCCTTGGCGGGCATCTTCGACAGCAGTTTCTGGCGTGAAGAAGTCCGCGAGAGTTTGAGTACGCCGAGTGTAGACGCGTACTACCGGGGGAATGACATCCTCCGGGTTTTCTGGATCACCGTGTTGGAGTAGTGGAGACTCGGCGATAGGTGAGAGGCTTGTTGGAGCAAACGTATCATCATTCGTTCCAGCCATGGCGAACTTGAAGCAACTCCTTCAAACATACGGATGAAAGGAGAGGAGGTCCCACCGGGCGTGCCAGAAATCTGTGGTCGCGGAAAAAGATTCGGGTCGTCTTTATTGCGGATCACACGAGATTACAAATTTTCTTTGATCAGGAGATTGTGGGAGAGATCCTCTGGAGGGTCCCTTTGATCCGCGTCTCCACGTGGTATTCGTGCGAGAGCTCTGAAGGGGTTGCCCAGGACAGAGGTCTTTACAGGGTGAGGGTTTTTGAGAGGCTAAGGAATTTCCACTTTTGATTTTGTCCCGTCCGTGCTTCGCGCTTTCTCGGCTAGGGAGGCTTTGGGCTTCGTTCCTCGGTCTTCGTGTCTTCCTCGATCCTTGTTCGACCTCGGTGTCCTTGATCGTCGGTTCGCGGCGTCGATCGTGTTTTTGGCGTCGGCTTTGGCTTTAGCTTTCGGCTTTGGCGCAGCTTTGGCGTGGCTCTGGTGTTTGCTTTGCTTTGGCGCTTGCGCTTGAACGTAGGCGGGTAGAGACTTGCGATGCTTTAGTTCTTCCGGACTTCACGTCGTATCGGCTAGAACGTGCGGTGCTTTGCTCGTGACCGTCGTAGTTGCTTGGCTTTGGCACGTGCGTTGCTTTAGCGCGGGCTTTACCGGTGCGTTTGCTTTGGCTTCTTGCGTCGGCTTTGACTTTAGCTTCGACTCGATCTTCTTCTCGAACGACTGGCGTTACTTCTTCAAGGCTTATTTATTCTTCTGGCTTTCTCGACGGTTGTGGCGTCGGTTTTGGCTTTTCGGCGGGGGTAGCACCGATGCTCGTGCGACGGTTGTAGCGTCGACTTTCGTTGATGAAGACGGCGGGTGTAGCACCGATCTTCGTGCGACGGTTGTAGCGTCGGCTTTTGTTGATGAAGACGGCGGGTGTGGCACCGGCTTTAGCACGACGGTTGTAGCGTCGGCTTTTGGTTGACGAAGGCGGCAGGGGTAGCACCGGCTTCAGGCCTTCTTCTCCCGGCTTTCTTCTTCGTGCGAGGAGTCGATGCCTTGATTGAAGACGACGGGTGTTGTCGGCTTCGATCTTCTTCTCCGGCCTTTGCTTATGGCGTCTTCGGAGCTGATGAAGATCGTTGGAGCAATCGGGTGATGACGGCTCCGGGTCTTCTTCTCCACGCTTTCTTCTTCGTGCGAGGAGTCGAAGCTTTGATCTCCGAGTGCAAGGTCTTCACGTTGATGAGGACTTGAAGGGCCAAGGACTCCCGTAGGATATGCTTGCCGTGCCTCGTGAAGCCTTCGGTCTTCAAGCGTTGGAGCTTCTTCGTAGCGCTCTTTCGTCTTCAGCTTTTCGGACCCTTGATGCCTTCCCCCACCCCCTCTATTTATAGGCAAAGGTGGGTGGTTGGGGGAGATATTGCTGAAATCTTTTTGTTTCATCCAATATCTCCCCCCATAACCATCAAGATTGTGTTCCTTGATTCGGGGAAACAAACTCAACCCCCTCCCTTTTAGTTGGGGTGGTTATGGGCTAGATGTGACTCGATCTTTTAAAGATTGAGTTGTTATTATTGTTGCACTTTTGGATCGGATGGTGACACAACGTCATCTTGTCCATTGGATCGAGGGATCGTCGCGGATCTACGGCTACGTAGACGTCCACGCCACCTCCCCCCGCATCGAGGCGGTTTTGATTTCTTTTTCCTTTCTTTTCTTTTTCTTTTCTTTTCCTTTTCTTTTTCTTTCCTTTTTCTTTTTCTTTTTCTTTTCTTTTTCTTTTAGGGCCGGCCCCACCTCTCCATGAAGAGGGGGGCACGGTTTTCTAGAAGGGCCGGCCCCACCTCTCCATAAAGAGGGGGGCACGGTTTTCTAGAAGGGCCGGCCCCACCTCTCCATGAAGAGGGGGGCACGGTTTTCTAGAAGGGGGGCCGGTGGGTCCCCCTCTTTGTGTCCGAGTTGCGGGTCCGGTGGGACCCGTTTGCTTTGGGTCGGGCCATGGCGCGCGAATTGAGTTCGCACGTGGGCCTAGTTCGCACGCGGGCCGTTGTGTGCGGGCCGAGTTTCGCATACGGGCCGTTGTGTGCGGGCCGAGTTTCGCATGCGGGCCGTTGTGTGCGGGCCGAGGTTTCGCATGCGGGTCGTTGTGTATGGGCCAGGTTTCGCATGCGGGCCGTTGTGCGCGGACCCAGTTTCATATGTGGGCCGTTGTGTGTGGGCCCAATTTTCGCATGCGGGTCGGGTCCAATCTGTGGGCTAATTTCGGTGCCCACAAATGCCCCCTCAAGGTCGAGTGCGCCCGCGGGAAACGCGTAGCATTTGGCCTTGACTTGTGTATTCGCTCAGAATTTAGGTCTTTACGAGGACCCCCGCCATTTCGTTTCCCCCATCGTTTTGCTAGCGCGGGAGACGAAGGGCTTTGGCGGCTTGGAGACGAAGACGTCTTCTAGGGTTTTGTTCATCTTCCTTGTTGTCGCGGACTTCCTTTGAATCGAGGATGGTGCGAACATTGACGGCGGTCGCTGCGCGGAGTCCCAGGGCAGCAAGGCGACGGGAGCACGAGTACGACCGCGATGCACCTCGGTGGAGGGTTGTTGCGCCTCTTCGGTGCGGGAGCTCAAAGGCGAAGGAGGTGGAGTGGTCGAAGATGCGACAGGTTCGCTCCTTCCTACTCCTCTTTCTTCCTCCTTTTCTTCCTTTTTTCCTTTCCTTTTTTTTTTGTCATGAAATGGCGGTTGCATTGGATACGGAGGCCCCTAGATTCATGGGATAGGAGATTTATCACGTCTCTATCCCAATAACCGATTATCCATATATATAGGGGGTTAAATGGAAATTTTCACCAACAGCTTCCGTTTCTTTTTTTTTTCTTTTCTTTTTTTTTTTTCTTCTTTTCTGTCGTCGGGTCGGCGGGGTCAGCGGCAGCAGCGGCGCGGGGGCCGGTGCGGCTGGCGGGCACGGTGGCCGCGGGCTGCAGCGGTGGCCGGCGTGGCAGGAGGGCACGGCGCGCGCGGGGTGCGGTGGCCGGCGCGGCAGGGCGCGCGCGTGCGGGACGCGGCGGTCGGTGCTGCGGGCGGGCGCGGTGGCCGGGGCAGCAGGCGGGCGCGGTGGCCGGCGCGGTGCGGGGCGCGGCAGGTGCGGGCACGACGGGCGCAGGCGCGGCTGGGGGCTGCGGTGGCGGCCGGCGCGCGGGCTGGAGGCTGGCGTGGGCGCGACGGGCGCAGGCGCGGCTGGGGGCTGCGGTGGCGGCCGGCGTGCGGGCTGGAGGCTAGCGTGGGCGCGACGGGCACGGGAGCGGGCGGGCGGCAGGCTGCGGCGGGCGCGCGCGGGCCGGCGGCGGTCGGGCCGCGGTGGTGAAGCGGAGGCCAGCAGCCCCCCCCCGGGGCTACGGGCTTTAACCGGAGAGAGGGGGGCTGCAGCTTTTTGCTGTGGCCCCCTCTCGGTTTCTCCTCTTTGCACAAGGGGGCGGGGGCTGGGCTTTTTGCTGTGCCCCCCCCCTTTCGGTTTCTCTTTTTACAAAAAGGGGATACAGTCCCTCCACCTCTTCTTCTCAGTCGTCGGGTCTGCGGGGTCAGCGACGGCAGCGGGCGCAGGCGGTGCGGCACGCTGGTCATAGGCAGCGGCCGAGTGCTGGGCGATGAGGTGGCTGACCGGAGGTCGGCTGGTTGACGCCGACGTACGGGCTATGGCGGCGGCTCGGGATGCGGGCCAGAGCGGCGGCGGCCGTGGGGTGTGACCATGGGCACAGAGCAGGCAAGTCTGGTGAGAGTGACTGCAGACGGCGTGGCGTGACAGCGGTGGGCGGTGCAGGCGGTGTGGCACGCTGGTCATAGGCAGCGGCCGAGTGCTGGGCGATGCGGTGGCTGACCGGAGGTCGGCTGGTTGACGCCGACGTACGGGCTATGGCGGCGGCTCGGGATGCGGGCCAGAGCGGCGGCGGCCGTGGGGTGTGACCACGGGCACAGAGCAGGCAAGTCTGGTGAGAGTGACTGCAGACGGTGTGGCGTCCGGCGCGACTGCTGGTACAGTTGGCTCCGGCAAGGCGCGGCAGGCGGTTGCAGGTGCAGATGGCTCCAACGAGGCGCGACTGGTGGCGTTGGGTCCAGCCAGGTGCGAGATTAGGCATGGAGGCCGGCGGTGGTGCGCAGGTGGCACAGCGGGTCGCAGGCTCGTTTTGCCTAGCTTGAAGACCACAGCCTCGTTTGGGGGTTGTGGGTTTTAAAAGAGAATGGAGCTATGGTTCTTTTTGCTGCGGCCCCCTCTACATTTTTGCTTTTGGTATTAAGGGGCTGTGGCCCTTTTGGTTTGTGGATTTTGAAGGAAGGAAAGGGCTGCTGACCGCTCTCCGGTCTTGGGTTTTTCATGGGGCTATGGTCCCCTTTGGGGCTGCAGCTTCAGCTCCGGTTTTTTTTTTTTTTTTTTTTTTTTCTGAGTTCTGGACTTGATCTATTTCTTCTGAGTTTTGACCGGCTTTTCCTCGGGACTCTTCTTCTTTTTTTTTTTTTTCCGATTTCTGGACTTGCACTGCCCTTTTCTTCTGGAATTGACCTCACATCTTGATTTGACTTGCACTTTTCGTCTCGTAGGACTTGTCCCTTCGAGTGATTTTCGAAGGCCGACGGGACCGTTGAGGTCTACCGCGAGAGTAGAGCGACTGGCGAGGTTGCACCCGGGCAGGCTGGGCGAGACGGGCTGGATGTTCCTCTGGACTATAGAGAGAACTTTTTCTGATGGTGATGTCAGCTTGGAGGACATCAAGATGGGCATTCTGGAGTTCAACGAGGAGGAAGATGAAGCCACTAGCATTGACGAGGAGCACCCTGTCTTGGTCGTCTTTTGCTTGCTGATCTTGACCTCGGTGACAGCTCTAACAATCTTTTTGGCTTCGTGGAGGTCGCGAAGGATGCAGTCCTTGGCTCATGGCCCTTTTCTTCTTCTTCTTCTTCTTCTTCTTCTTCTTCTTCTTCTTCTTCTTCTTCTTCTTCTTTTTTTGCCTTGACTTGATTTGTTTGTATGCGTGACTGATTTGTGCTTTTCTCCCTTTCTTTCTTCAGGGTCCGCCGTTATGAGAGCTTTCCGTCGTCTGGATGGATTGTCGATGCGGTCTCCCACGGGAGTACGTATCTTCGTTTCCCTTTTGCGCAAGTCTTCTGCCACCGTTACGAGAGCTTTCCGACTTTTAGATGGATCGTCGGTGCGGTCTCCCACGGGAGTACGCATCCTCGTTCTCCTTTTGCGCGAATCTTCTACCACCGTACTTCGGAGCAGGAAGCGTGTGTCGAAATTGGACGAGCTCATTCTCACCGATGAGGGATCTTCACGGCAGATCATTCGACCGAGTCTGAAGCTGCCGTTCAGGAGTCAGTTCCAACGGATGTTTTGGCCGCAACTTCTTTGTCAGTTCCTGTGGCGTCTTTGACAGCCGTCACGGCGATGGTTCAGGAGGCGGTTCCCGTGCTTGGGTCTTCAGGACAGGATCGCGCCTTATCTCAGCACTTAGAGGCTTGCCAGCGAAAGTGTAGATCGCAGAGCCTTCTTTCTAAGCTTCTTTTGGAGAGTTGTGCTGGAAGTTTATCCAGGCGATACTTGCACCCTTCCAGGAGGAGGGTCTTGACGCTTTGAGTAGCTGGTGGGTTTTCTAGTGGATGGCTCCTTGTTTGAGGAGCATATGTGCACCCTTTTGGCGGATAGCTAGGCTCAATGCTTGCAATGGGCTTCACTAGAGGAGGACACTTCATTGGCGTTGGCAAAGGCCGAGGAAGAGGGATGTCGACTGGAGGGGCTTCACACGTTTGATACTACAGACTTGGTTCGGGTGTAGAAGAAGGTGGAGATTACTCGCGCGTCGCTTCAGAAGCTGGAGTCCCTCCTTGCGAAGCAGCGTGCAAAGCTGGCGACGCGTTGAACTGATAGATCGATCGAGAAGGCTTCTGTAGCGAACCTTGCGAAACAGCGTGCAGAGCTGGCGACGCGTCGGAAGCTGACGGCTTCTCTACCCCTGGAGTTGCAGCGCGTGTAAGCTGCAGGAGGTGAGCCGCTTCGGTGCCTCTAGGACTGCAACTTGCTACTCATGTGTTGCTTCAGAAGCTGGAGTCCCGTTTAGAGAAAGCTCGAGCAACCGAGAAGACTTTTGCAACGGAGCTTGCAAAGCAGCGGGAGGAGCTTACGAAGTGCCGAGAGCTGGTAGTTTCTCGCCTTTCGGAGTTGCACCGCGTGGGTGCCTCGAGAGATGAGCTGTGGCAACGCTGGGAGCTGGTGGTTTGACAGAGGCTGACGACTTCTCGTCCCACGGAGTTGGACTTGCGTCTTTTCTGGGCTTATTTTTCTGAAATGGTGGTTTACTTTTTTTTGTTTGGACTGAACCTTTACAGGCTGCCTACGTACCCTACTGAGAGGGATCAAGTCACACGTAGTTCCTTTTTTTTTTTTTTTTTTTTTTTTTTTTTTGGGCAAGGTGGGTAACCTTGCGCTAGGCAAAGTACCTTTTGAGGGACTTGCCGCTGGTAAGCAGAGTCGCTGCTGGTTCGCAGTTGTCATCCGCCTTCTTCGCTTCAATGTAGTTAGAAGTGAAGATCTTCTTGCCTGGAGTTTTGGTGATTGCTGGAGTTTGACTGGAGCCGATGTCTCGGTGGTTCAGAAGACTTTGTTCGTTGCTTTTGGAGAGGTGAACTTGAGTCTTTGTCAGGCGATGTGGTATTGCAACTGAGGGTAGTGAACCCATATGCACTGTGCTTTCTTTGTTGCAGCTGGATTTGAACATGAACTCGGTGGAGTTTTGCCCCCGAGTGTTTCCTGGCTTGATTGCGAGTTGCTCGGAGCTGGTGTACGTAGAAGACTCGGTTGAGCTCGAGGCATACAATAGACCATGAAACGGTATTATCATCTCTTGCAAAGTGATAAAGTTGGCCTCGGAGAATAGTGACAATAGTTCCTTTGCTGGAGTGGAAGGTGATCGTCCTGGCTTGCGAAGCCATTGAGGTGCGAGCCATAGGACTGTCGCAGCTTGAGCAGGCAACGGAACGTGTGGCATAGAGCTTGATTTGGAGTTGATGTGGATTTTTCGTCTTGATGCTGGCGCTCCTTTGACTTTGTGCACCGTCTGGCTGGAGGATGTCGCTAGTTTTGCAAGTAGAGAGGTTCTGTCCCTCGCAACTGCTTTGACTTCTTGGGCTCGTGGAGCTTTTGCTGGAGGAATTTCTGCAATGGGGTCTTCGGCCTGGTGGCACTCGACGTCAGCAAGGTATGCTTTGGCCTCGTTACACGGCTTGCCGTTTGCGGCGATGTTTCTCTCCATGCTTTCGATATTGGAGCTGTCTTCTTTATCGTCTTCCTGGAGCACTTGATGAACTTCCATCATGCAGCAGGAAACCTTGAAGTTTTGATCAGCTTTAAGGAAGCGATTGGGAAAGAACTCCTGGAGTGTTGCTAGCTCTAGGCGTGTTTGCTGGAGATGATTTTCCGGACTTACTGGAGGTACTTTGGACGTCTTCCTTCCTGGAGCTTTGCTTTTCTTTTTGTAAGTTTTTCATTCCGGAAGCTTTCTTGTTACCCGATCGAGCTTGCGACTTCTTGGCATCCATGGCCTTCGTCTGCGAGGCAACATGACCCATACATCTTCATCAGTGGATTCTTCGTTACCAAGGTGAAGGTCTGGAGTGGCAGCTGTAGGTTTTTCATGGGTCGGGGAGATCTGCTCCTCTGGGGACCTTGGTGGTTCGTCTTCTGACTCCCAGCCGGTGGGCTTGATTTCTTTCATTGAGACAGGCGGAGGTTTGGAATAGAGGACGTGGTAGTCGAATTTACCTGAGGGCTGGCCTAACAGACCGACCTCTGGGTCTCCTTGCTCGTACCTTGTCTGGAGATTTGTGGGTTCTTCATGGGTCGGGGAGACCTGCTCCTCTGGGGATCCTGGTGGTTCACCTTCTGACTCCCAGCCGGTGGGCTTAATTTCCTCCATTGAGATAGGCGGAGGTTTGGAATAGAGGACGTAGTAGTCGAATTTACCTGAGGGCTGGCCTAACAGACCGACCTCTGGGTCTCCTTGCTCGTCTCTTGCTTTGAGCACATGCTGGGATGTAGCTTTGTTTGGAAGAGGGAGTGTTTGCGCGAGAGGCGGTTGCCCCCAAGGCAGTGAGGATTTGGCCCTGGGCACTGCAGGAGCATACCGTCGTCGTCTTCTTGGAGCTGGTTTCGCCATCGATCTTTGACAGACGATGCGCAGCCTTGCTGAAGTGCGTAGTGGAGCAGTCAGTGCTGGCGGGAAGGAATCGAAGGTGATTGACGTCATATTTGACTCGACGATATCACCAGAGTCGATCTCGATCATCCCTTGCTTGGCGAGTGCCATGATCTTATCTTTGAAGACAAAGCACTTCTCGATGGGATGGCTGACCATCCAGTGGTACTTGCAGAAGAGCGGATCGTTGACTCGATGTGCTTGTTCCGGCCTTTTTGGTGGCAGAAGTTCGATCATCTTTTCTTGCATCAACTGATCAAACATGGAGGAAACTTCCGAGTCTGGGAAGGGATACTCCTTAGCTTCAAGCTCCTCGAGAGTCATCCTTGGTGGCCGTTGAAGCTGAGGAGGTGGTATGGCGGCTCCTTTGCCTTTGTCCAGCTTGCCACCAATCTTGAGTGGTTTGGAAGTCGAAGCGAGGTCGGTGACATTGACTTGCTTTGATGCCGCCGGTTCGTCCTCCTCTTCCACCTTCTGGAAGGCTATGGCCTTTGAGTCCCCGCGATTTGCTAAGCTGAGCTCCATGTCGTGAGCCCGAGTCGTCAGTTCTTCAAAGGACCGAGGCTTGATCCCTTTGAGGATGTATAGCAAGCCCCAGTGCATGCCTTGGGTGCACAACTCGATAGCCGAGTCTTCAGACAAGCGATCTCGCGAGTTTAGCGCAAGGTTTCTCCAGCGATCGATGTAGTCGATCACCGGCTCATCCTTCCTTTGCTTGGTGGCTGTAAGCTCGGTCATGCTGACGATGCGCCGAGTGCTGTAGAAGCGGTTGAGGAATTCCCTCTCCATCTGATCCCAGCTGTCAATGGATCCTGGAGGAAGATCAACATACCAGTCAAAAGCATTACCTTTGAGTGTGCGAACGAACTGCTTCACCATCTCGTCGCCGTATGTGCCGGCGTTATTGCAAGTTTCGACGAAGTGGGCAATGTGTTGCCTTGGGTTCCCCTTTCCGTCGAAGTGTTGGAACTTTGGTGGCTGGAACCCGGTAGGGAAGCGCAGCTGTTGGATCCTTATGGTGTAAGGCTTTGAATATGCCGCCGTAATCGGAGGTAGGCTGCCGCCGTGGGAACGCATCATGTCAGCCACTAGTGCTTGTATTTGCTGGGAATTCATCGTTGCTGCCACTGAAGGTTGCGCGGCCACCGAGACCGGCACGGGAGCCGAGGAAAGTGCAGGAGTAGTTGCTAGTGTTGCCGGGCCAACTTCTGCAGGAGCAGGAGTTGGAGACGGGGCTGGAGCAGCTACTGGAGAAGCAGGAGGTTGACCGAATGTTGCGACATCCCTGGCACTCAGCCTCTGAAGCAAGGTGTTGATGTGATGATCTTTCTCTTCCATTAGTCGGGTGAGCTGAGCCATGTGCTCACTCATTTGCATGACTTGGAGCTGGAGAGCGGACGGAGGATGATGTCGCAGGACGTCTCGATGTTGTACTCCCGCACCCTCGCCATCGTCGTCTGTGGGTGCAAAAATTGTACCGGACCAGATCAGAGCAGCATGGGCCCGCGCAACGGCCCAAATGGGTAAGCCCGCCTGGGCCCACATGGGCCCACTCTACGAGGCTCACAGATCAAGCCCTACCCCTTATTGGGCCCGAACAACGGCCCAATAAGGGCCCAGCAAGGAGGCCCAGAACCAGTGCCACGTCATCAGCGCCACATCATCACTGCCATATCGGGCACGCGCCTACGCTATAAAAGGACCCCCAAGGCATCCAGGAAGGGGGTTGGTCATTCAATCAAAGAAGGAGAGGATCCCAGAGCAAGTGCTAGAGCTCAATTCTCCCCTTCTCGTTTCTCTTCTAATTGCCCCGTGCAAACACATTGTAAGAAGCCTCTCTCGGCCTGTCGAGAGAGCGCTCAACCCTTTATACGCAAATTATAGTGAAGATCAGGTGGCACCTCTCGCCCGGAGACGTAGGTCGTAAGACCGAACTCCGTCACCAATCCTTGTGTCATCACTCTTTACTCTCTCTATCTATTCTCCCATCTCTCTAACTCTACAAGCAATCCAATTCAATCAAGGCTGTGGGGTGGGATTCTCGATCAAGGCGGCTTGGAAATTTCCCCCCACAATCTTTGGCGCCGTCTGTGGGATATCGTTAGAGGTCTTACCCACACCTCTACCGACTCCTATTCAACTTGTGGTGACGAGCCACAAGTCCTTCTCCAAATCAACCTCAACGCCTTCATCACGCCGACATCAACACACTCGATGGTGAAGGCCAGCACCAACTCACCAAAGGCGGGTGCTGAACGAACTAACAATATGCTGATCGAAGAGGAACAAGAAGTCTCGGTTGCAACCAACCGAAGAAATGTTCGAGAGCGGCTGGGGCCGCAAGGCAGCCATCCAGAAGGGCACAGCAATCGGCGAGACCCGCCATCCCCGAGGCGTCGGTTTGGCAAAGAACATGCTATTCAAGGGAGCGAGCCTCAGGCTACATACGAGATCTCGGCTGCTGACTTCCAGCTGCTAAATCTCCTCAAGAAGAATGTGGCCCTCGAACAAGAGAGAGACTCTTTGAAGAAGGCAGCTGAGAGGGCGGGGGTTATGATTCTCAACTCTCCTGCTGCGACTGAAGGCCCACCGAAGACTCACCCAGCTGCGAGTCATCACCTCGAAGAACCAAGGAGGGCTCATGCCGAAAAGCGGCAGGCATCCACGCAAGCACCTAAACAAACGGTGTGGGATCGTCTCAACATCGATGGCGCTCCAAGCCACCGTCGAGAGAAGTCGCCTGAATCAACGGGGTCCACTGGACGCCCCGTTCACTCGCATGCAAGAATATCAGATGCACGTGAGCTACTCAACCGACGAAGGCAAACCACCGATGTGGGACGCCGCCATCAAGATCGCAGGCTTCTAATCGCCTCAGCGGGGCCTCTTCATCCCGAGGTGCTCGCAACACCATTTCCTATGGGTTGGCGAACACCGAGCCTGCCAAAGTTCAACTGCATCCAGGGAGACCCTGCTCTCCATATCCTAGCCTACAAGCAGGCCCTAACGCCCTACGAGTATGAGAACCATGTTCTTTGCCGTATGTTTGCGGGAAGCCTCGAGGGACCTGCCCTCGACTGGTACTACACATTGCCTACTGGTACGGTGACCACATTCAAAGAATTGGCTGAACTCTTCATGGACCATTACCGGCTAAACTTAAAGCCGGAAAAGAAGCTGGATACACTCTACCGGCTGAAGATGGGCTCCGATGAGTCTCTAAGGAGCTTCACGATGAGGTTTCATAATGAGCACTCTGAGCTCACCAGTCGGTCCCACAATGAGGAGGCCATCATGCTGGCATTCCAGAATGCTATCCGGCCAGAGCTCCACGTCTACACCGACTTCATCCGGCATCCTCCTAGTAACCTGGAAGCGATGTTCAAGCGCGTACAGCGGGAGATAGAGGTGGAAGACAATCAGCGGGCCAGAAGATTACGCGAGCCCCGCGAGTCTCACTACTCCCGACATAAGAAGGATGATGATGCCCCGAATGAAGCACACTACAAGAAGTCTGCCCATGCTGCGTCCGACCAAAAGGCCCAGGCCAAAAGGTACAATGAAGATCCGAAAGCCCCTCCAACAGAAAAGAGGCGAACTCCAAGGGAGCAAAGGGTATTCACTGAGCTGAATACCTCCATTGAAGACATCTTCGCCTACTTGCAGAACGAGCCCTTTTGCAAGTGGCCACAGCCTCTCCCTCCAAATTCTAACCAGGCGGGAGATACGACAGTCTACTGTGAATTTCATCGCAGCCATGGCCACCTAACCTCTACATGTCGAAAGTTAAAGCATCACATCGAAGACCTGATCCAAGAAGGGCGGCTCGATGGCTACCTCGCTAATAAGGAACCAGGTCGAGAGTAGGAGAGGCTGCAGCAGTGGAGAAAAGAAAGTCAATGTAATACGTGGATGCATAATCGTAACGTCCGTGGGACAACCTCTGAAAAAGTGTAACTGCAACTTTGTTATATCAATAAAGTGTCTTTTTTTCTCAAAATCAAATCTCTCGAAGTTCGATTCCGCCCATTCAAGTCGGAAGCTCGAAGGCAATTCGGCTACGCCCTCTCGAGGCTAAAGTCCGATAAAAAGGCTCCTAGCAACCCAGGTCAACCAAAGACCTTCGATTCCGCCCGTTCAAGTCGGAAGCTCGAAAGCAATTCGGCTATGCCCTCTCGAGGCTAAAGTTCGATAAAAAGGCTCCTGGCAACCCAGGTCAACCAAAGACCTTCGATTCCGCCCGTTCAAGTCGGAAGCTCGAAGGCAATTCGGCTACGCCCTCTCGAGGCTAAAGTCCGATAAAAAGGCTCCTGGCAACCCAGGTCAACCAAAGACCTTCGATTCTGCCCGTTCAAGTCGGAAGCTCGAAGGCAATTCGGCTACGCCCTTTCAAGGCAAAAGTCCGATAAAAAGGCTCCTGGCAACCCAGGTCAACCAAAGACCTTCGATTTCGCCCATTCAAGTCGGAAGCTCGAAGGCAATTCGGCTACGCCCTCTCGAGGCTAAAGTCCGATAAAAAGGCTCCTGGTAACCCAGGTCAACCAAAAACCTTCGATTCCGCCCATTCAAGTCGGAAGCTCGAAGGTAAGTCGGCTACGCCCTCTCAAGGCTAAAGTCCGATAAAAAGGCTCCTGGTAACCCAGGTCAACCAAAGACCTTCGATTCCGCCCATTCAAGTCGGAAGCTCGAAGGCAATTCGGCTACGCCCTTTCAAGGCGAAAGTCAGATAAAAATGCTCCTGACAATCCAGGTCAAGCTAAACTATCAACTATACTTATCCGAGGCGATGAGAATAAGTCCAAGGCAGACGTCGCCGCTTTGACATGCACCAAGTTCAAGGAGACGTCCTTGGCACTCGAAGACAAAGTTTGAGGCGACCAATGCCTCGGCACTCTACAAGCCCAAGGCGTAGTCCTTGGCACTCGAAGATAAAGTCCGAGGCGACCAATGCCTCGGCACTCTACAAGCCCAAGGCCTAGCCCTTGGCATTCGAAGATAAAGTCCGAGGTAACCAATGCCTCGGCACTCTACAAGCCCAAGGCCTAGCCCTTGGCACTCGAAGATAAAGTCCGAGGTGACCAATGCCTCGGCACTCTACAAGCCCAAGGCGTAGCACTTGGCACTCGAAGATAAAGTCCGAGGCGACCAATGCCTCGGCACTCTACAAGCCCAAGGCCTAGCCCTTGGCACTCGAAGATAAAAGTCCGAGGCGACCAATGCCTCGGCACTCTACAAGCCCAAGGCCCAGTCCTTGGCACTTGAAGACAAAATCCGAGGCGACCAATGCCTCGGCACTCTACGAGCCCAAGGCCCAGTCCTTGGCACTTGAAGACAAAGTTCGAGGCGACCAACGCCTCGGCACTCTACAAGCCCAAGGCCCAGCCCTTGGCACTTGAAGACAAAGCTTGAGGCGACCAATGCCTCGGCACTCTACAAGCCCAAGGCCCAGCCCTTGGTATTCGATGATAAAGTCCGAGGTAACCAATGCCTCGGCACTCTACAAGCCCAAGGCCTAGCCCTTGGCACTCGAAGATAAAGTCCGAGGTGACCAATGCCTCGGCACTCTACAAGCCCAAGGCGTAGCCCTTGGCACTCGAAGATAAAGTCCGAGGCGACCAATGCCTCGGCACTCTACAAGCCCAAGGCCTAGCCCTTGGCACTCGAAGATAAAAGTCCGAGGCGACCAATGCCACGGCACTCTACAAGCCCAAGGCCCAGTCCTTGGCACTTGAAGACAAAGTCCGAGGCGACCAATGCCTCGGCACTCTACGAGCCCAAGGCCCAGTCCTTGGCACTTGAAGACAAAGTTCGAGGCGACCAACGCCTCGGCACTCTACAAGCCCAAGGCCCAGCCCTTGGCATTCGAAGATAAAGTCCGAGACGTCGTCGCCGACATATTGGCATTCGATCAAAAGTCCAAGCTTAGTCTTGTCACTCAGGTCCAAGCATTAGATTGTCAATGGCCATCACCTTTTCTCAACGACTAACGGTTCCAAACCGGTCAGGGGGTGGTAGGTCTAACTCTGTCAGTGCGTGTCTCCACTCTGGTGCAGTCGACGGTGGGTAACACGGGACAAAATGGTGCTTCCTTGATCCTGACCAAGTCAATACCCTCACGTGACCGTAGTACCTGGCGAATACAGTAACCAGGTGCGGTAATACATTGGGTAAAGATCGGCTGGTCATCATGCGGCGTCATCCTAGATTATCTCTAAGAAACCCCCTCGAATATAGCATTGTCCCTCACCGACATCCCCGTGCACCAGCGTTTTACCGAAAAAGTGTCGGTTTCAAATGGGGCTGAAATTCGAAAAACACACTATTTTCAATACCGACACTTTTTGGCCTCTTCTAGCAGCCCCAATAATGGGGTGTCGACATCAACAAGCAGCCCCCCCTCGGTTTCGCACAAAAACCAAGTGGGGAGGGGGTGACGGCACACCATCAGCACACCCCTCGATTTAGTCAGAAAACCAAGAGGGGGTGTGTGTCGGCATCAACAAGTAGCCCCCCCTCGGTTTCGCATAAAAACCGAGTGGGGAGGGGGTGACGGCACATCAGCAGTACACCCCTCGGTTTCGTCTAAAAACCGAGAGGGGGAGTGTGTCGGCATCATCAAGTAGCCCCCCCTCGATTTCGCACAAAAACCGAGTGGGGAGGGGGTGACGGCACATCAGCAGCACACCCCTCGGTTTCGTCAGAAAACCGAGAGGGGGTGTGTGTCGGCATCAGCAAGTAGCCCCCCCTCGGTTTCGCACAACAACCGAGTGGGGAGGGGGTGACGACACACCATCAGCACACCCCTCGGTTTTGTCAGAAAACCGAGAGGGGGTGTGTGTCGACATCAACAAGCAACCCCCCCTCGGTTTCGCATAAAAACCGAGTGGGGAGGGGGTGACGGCACACCGTCAGCAGCACACCCCTCGGTTTCATCAGAAAACCGAGAGGGGGTGTTGGCATTAGCTACACTCCATCCCTCGATTTCGACAGAAAACCGAGAGGGGAGGTGTTCGGCATCAACAGCAACCTACCCCTCGGTTTTGTCAGAAAACCGAGAGGGGGGGGGTGTTCGGCGGCATCATCCCCCAACGCATCCTCCTCGCGATGACATTCAACAACCGACTACGGGAGAGGAGGTTTCACGGGTAATGAGTGGCGAGTTCGATGCAAAGACTGCCAATATCATACCATAGGAGATCTACAAGCCCTACCCTCATAAACAATGATGAAATCGCAGAAATTGATGAGTTGTTTCAATACCTCAACTGCTGTGAACAGATGTGTCGATCTCAATGTCTCAAGTTCAGTTGAAGAGATCGTCGCAATTATTGTGAAGAGGTTTGGAAAGAACGTGAACATAGAGCCCGTGAATCGCATGGACACGTGAGAAGGACAAAAATTGCGGTACTGCATCATTGATCGTGCAGACTCGATAGTCGCATGGATTACACCGGCTGCACCATGGTCCTCGTCTTCTATGATATCGTCGAAACCATACAATCTGTGAGTCACACAAACAGGATACGGGATACACGGCAAGCAGTGGGTCGCACGGATTCCTATTATGAGTAGGTCAGAGAGTAGCACGGGCTTTGTCGTTGCAAGTGGTGTTGCAAGAGCCTACGAGCCGACGTATCCTCCTTCAACGGCTCAGCCCCCCCCATGCGAGATTCGTCACTCAGTAGCAACCCGGATTGGATGAACTGATCTTGGCGTTCACCTTGCATTGTCCTCTTTTCATCCACCCAAAAAAAAAAAAAAAAAAAGAAAGAAAAGAAAACACTTCAAACAGCCACCATCGCAGTGGGTCGAAGGGTATGTCCCTTGGTATGTTCGAATAGCATTCTCTATGTGATCGGACACCACATCAATTGGGACCAACACTCAGAACAAACACTCCGAACAGGTGCTCGTGACCCCCGATCGGCATCGTCCTCCACTCCGGTTGACCGAGACCACAAGTCGGCGTCGATCTCTTGATCTCTGAAGGCTCACGGCTCCCATTTGTTCCCCATCTTCGATCGGGTCCGGCAGCGTCGCTCCCCTCAAAACCGATCGGACGGGAGGCCGACACGGACTGGTGCATTGGAGCCGAGCCCGGAACCCAGCTCCCCTCGAGCGTATTCTGTCACGCGGCGACGACGATGAACCGGAGGGATCCGACTCCCCCCCGGATGATCTTCCACCCGGCACCGACCCAGGACGACGGAGGGGGGGTCGGACGGGCCGAGCCCTCCCCCCCCCACCTGTGCTCTCTCCATGTGGTGGCAGCCATTGGTAACGGGGGGGGGGGGGGGTCGGATGAACCAAACGCTCCCCCCCATCTCTACGCGACCTCCTCGTGAGCCGCCCGTCGTGCGTGCCTCCCTTTGCTGCCGACTGAGATGGTGCGAGGGAGGTTGGACGAACTGATACCCGGCTGGGTGTGACCTAGCAGCGGTTTGATGCAACCCGATGCATTCCCCTCGCGCGAGATTTCCTTCAACCGACGGCGACTTGGAGCAAAGAAAGGAAAAGCCAAAGAAAGAAAGAGGGGAACGAAACTCATGCATGGATTGTGCCCCTCGGTGCTGTGCCTCCTTCTTTGGCGTACATCACAAACAAAAGCAAAGAAAGGAAAGAGAGAAGCAAAGAAAGGAAAGAGAGAAAGAAAGAAAGGAAAAAGAGAAAAGCTGTTCTCTTGCCAAAAGGGTCTCGGTAACCACTCGGTATGCTCTCGGTACCCACTCGGTATGCTCTCGGTACCCACTCGGTATGCACTCGGTACCCTCTCGGTATCCACTCGGTTGGAAAACGCACTGTTTTTTCGGAAACACCCCCTTGCAAAACCGAGACTTTTTGGCTTGCACCAAAAGGGTCTCGGTAACCACTCGGTATGCTCTCGGTACCCACTCGGTATGCACTCGGTACCCTCTCGGTATCCACTCGGTCGGAAAACGCACTGTTTTTTCGGAAACACCCCCTCGCAAAACCGAGACTTTTTGGCTCGTGCCAAAAAGGGTCTCGGCATCGGCGGAAGAAGGCTTTGCTAATACGAACCGCGGCACCGACAACCCTCGCCAACCGTGCCAGGATCCTAAAGCGTTTGCACCTTGGAATCCCAGCCGACCCAGGGGGTCCTGACCCGACTGGGAGGGGGTAACTGTGGGTGCAAAAATTGTACCGGACCAGATCAGAGCAGCATGGGCCCGCGCAACGGCCCAAATGGGTAAGCCCGCCTGGGCCCACATGGGCCCACTCTACGAGGCTCACAGATCAAGCCCTACCCCTTATTGGGCCCGAACAACGGCCCAATAAGGGCCCAGCAAGGAGGCCCAGAACCAGTGCCACGTCATCAGCGCCACATCATCACTGCCATATCGGGCACGCGCCTACGCTATAAAAGGACCCCCAAGGCATCCAGGAAGGGGGTTGGTCATTCAATCAAAGAAGGAGAGGATCCCAGAGCAAGTGCTAGAGCTCAATTCTCCCCTTCTCGTTTCTCTTCTAATTGCCCCGTGCAAACACATTGTAAGAAGCCTCTCTCGGCCTGTCGAGAGAGCGCTCAACCCTTTATACGCAAATTATAGTGAAGATCAGGTGGCACCTCTCGCCCGGAGACGTAGGTCGTAAGACCGAACTCCGTCACCAATCCTTGTGTCATCACTCTTTACTCTCTCTATCTATTCTCCCATCTCTCTAACTCTACAAGCAATCCAATTCAATCAAGGCTGTGGGGTGGGATTCTCGATCAAGGCGGCTTGGAAATTTCCCCCCACATCATCGGAGACGTAGTTACGCTGACTTGCTTCTGCTTGATGACGGATGTTTGCCCCCGGCAAAGGAGGTGCAAAGTCCGCTGGAGAACCCGAACGGGTTTCGGGTTGGGGCTGGTCCTCCCTAAATTTCTGGACAGATGTTCCAGGATTGAGGCTTGTTTCTTCATGCACCAAGGCCTCTTTGGCGCCTTGGCGGGCATCTTCGACAGCAGTTTCTGGCGTGAAGAAGTCCGCGAGAGTTTGAGTACGCCGAGTATAGACGCGTACTACCGGGGGAATGACATCCTCCGGGTTTTCTGGATCACCATGTTGGAGTAGTGGAGACTCGGCGATAGGTGAGAGGCTTGTTGGAGCAAACGTATCATCATTCGTTCCAGCCATGGCGAACTTGAAGCAACTCCTTCAAACATACGGATGAAAGGAGAGGAGGTCCTACCGGGCGTGCCAGAAATCTGTGGTCGCGGAAAAAGATTTGGGTCGTCTTTATTGCGGATCACACGAGCTTACAAATTTTCTTTGATCAGGAGATTGTGGGAGAGATCCTCTGGAGGGTCCCTTTGATCCGCGTCTCCACGTGGTATTCGTGCGAGAGCTCTGAAGGGGTTGCCCAGGACAGAGGTCTTTACAGGGTGAGGGTTTTTGAGAGACTAAGGAATTTCCACTTTTGATTTTGTCCCGTCCGTGCTTCGCGCTTTCTCGGCTAGGGAGGCTTTGGGCTTCGTTCCTCGGTCTTCGTGTCTTCCTCGATCCTTGTTCGACCTCGGCGTCCTTGATCGTCGGTTCGCGGCGTCGATCGTGTTTTTGGCGTCGGCTTTGGCTTTAGCTTTCGGCTTTGGCGCAGCTTTGGCGTGGCTCTGGCGTTTGCTTTGCTTTGGCGCTTGCGCTTGAACGTAGGCGGGTAGAGACTTGCGATGCTTTAGTTCTTCCGGACTTCGCGTCGTATCGGCTAGAACGTGCGGTGCTTTGCTCGTGACCGTCGTAGTTGCTTGGCTTTGGCACGTGCGTTGCTTTAGCGCGGGCTTTACCGGTGCGTTTGCTTTGGCTTCTTGTGTCGGCTTTGACTTTAGCTTCGACTCGATCTTCTTCTCGAACGACTGGCGTTACTTCTTCAAGGCTTATTTATTCTTCCGGCTTCCTCGACGGTTGTGGCGTCGGTTTTGGCTTTTCGGCGGGGGTAGCACCGATGCTCGTGCGACGGTTGTAGCGTCGACTTTCGTTGATGAAGACGGCGGGTGTAGCACTGATCTTCGTGCGACGGTTGTAGCGTCGGCTTTTGTTGATGAAGACGGCGGGTGTGGCACCGGCTTTAGCACGACGGTTGTAGCGTCGGCTTTTGGTTGACGAAGGCGGCAGGGGTAGCACCGGCTTCAGGCCTTCTTCTCCCGGCTTTCTTCTTCGTGCGAGGAGTCGATGCCTTGATTGAAGACGACGGGTGTTGTCGGCTTCGATCTTCTTCTCCGGCCTTTGCTTATGGCGTCTTCGGAGGTGATGAAGATCGTTGGAGCAATCGGGTGATGACGGCTCCGGGTCTTCTTCTCCACGCTTTCTTCTTCGTGCGAGGAGTCGAAGCTTTGATCTCCGAGTGCAAGGTCTTCACGTTGATGAGGACTTGAAGGGCCAAGGACTCCCGTAGGATATGCTTGTCGTGCCTCGTGAAGCCTTCGGTCTTCAAGCGTTGGAGCTTCTTCGTAGCGCTCTTTCGTCTTCAGCTTTTCGGACCCTTGATGCCTTCCCCCACCCCCTCTATTTATAGGCAAAGGTGGGTGGTTGGGGGAGATATTGCTGAAATCTTTTTGTTTCATCCAATATCTCCCCCCATAACCATCAAGATTGTGTTCCTTGATTCGGGGAAACAAACTCAACCCCCTCCCTTTTAGTTGGGGTGGTTATGGGCTAGATGTGACTCGATCTTTTAAAGATTGAGTTGTTATTCTTGTTGCACTTTTGGATCGGATGGTGACACAACGTCATCTTGTCCATTGGATCGAGGGATCGTCGCGGATCTACGGCTACGTAGACGTCCACGCCACCTCCCCCCGCATCGAGGCGGTTTTGATTTCTTTTTCCTTTCTTTTCTTTTTCTTTTCTTTTTCTTTCCTTTTTCTTTTTCTTTTTCTTTTCTTTTTCTTTTAGGGCCGGCCCCACCTCTCCATGAAGAGGGGGGCACGGTTTTCTAGAAGGGTCGGCCCCACCTCTCCATGAAGAGGGGGGCACGGTTTTCTAGAAGGGGGGCCGGTGGGTCCCCCTCTTTGTGTCCGAGTTGCGGGTCCGGTGGGACCCGTTTGCTTTGGGTCGGGCCATGGCGCGCGAATTGAGTTCGCACGTGGGCCTAGTTCGCACGCGGGCCGTTGTGTGCGGGCCGAGTTTCGCATACGGGCCGTTGTGTGCGGGCCGAGTTTCGCATGCGGGCCGTTGTGTGCGGGCCGAGGTTTCGCATGCGGGCCGTTGTGTATGGGCCAGGTTTCGCATGCAGGCCGTTGTGCGCGGGCCCAGTTTCATATGCGGGCCGTTGTGTGTGGGCCCAATTTTCGTATGCGGGTCAGGTCCAATCTGTGGGCTAATTTCGGTGCCCACAATGACATTTAATGGTCATTTGATGTTAATATCTCTCTGTCTCTCTCTCTCTCTAACAAGTGAATCACACTCACTTCATATTTCACACTCCTTCGAACAGTTGCGATATCCGAATGGTGTGCATCAAGCACATTCGGGCATTGCCCGGGTTTCTTACTAGTAGTACAATACTAAAATGAAAGCCTCTCACCCGTGTTGTTACACGGGATCTCTTTTGAAAAGCTAAAATCCTTTTCACGTGTGGGAATGCAATTCTCTCTCATAAGTCCTATTAAAAACATGCTATAAAGATGATAAATACCCATTGAATGTCATTTAAAGATCATTTGATGTTAATAAGGAAAATCACTCTCCTTCTAGATTGCACATTTCTTGAACGGCTGTGATATCATCTGTGCCAAACAGCGTCATCAAGTTCCTCCAGGTATTGCCAAGGGTTTCTTACTAGTCCCATAATATAATTCGAGATTGAACCAAAATATCTTCTAGCTCAAGGTCAAACTTGTTTAACCCGTTCGTTCGATCCGGCTTTTAAAACATGTAAAATTCTACTAAACCAACCATATTTCCAACACTTTCTCCTACATCCTTACGTGGCACGATCATAGATGTCCGTTGCACCCAGCAGTGACGGTTGGATGGTGCCACATCAGAAAGTCGGAAAACAAATTAGAAAATGGGTTGGCCAAATTAACAGCAATGCATTGCTCCTCGGTGGGTCCAGCACACATCATTGCGGCACGTGGTCAGCTGGAGTGCGATTAACCGTGGGCCGGACCCACCGACCGACCAACTGACTGGAGGAGATCTAGTATGTGCCCTACAAGAATGCACAGTACGCCAAACTATCTGGGCTTTGGGTCCAAAATTCGGACTATACCTTATCTATTTGTATCATATATAGGAAGTTGTCCATATTTCTTAGTACACTTCAATTTCTCATCTTATTTTATATAAAATAAACTTAATGTTTAGCTTAGGCTCTTTACTTTTAGAGAGAGAGAAAGAGAGAGAGAGAGACAGAGGCCCCCTCAAGTGTGATCCTGTTGGGTGCGATCCAAACATTCATCTAAAACCAAAACCCTACCAAGAAATCCTAAATCTTGACACCCTAAACCCAAATCCTAAATGTGCGTGTGTGTGTGCGAGAGAGAGAGAGAGAGAGAGAGAGAGAGAGAGAGAGAGAGAGAGAGAGAGAGAGAGAGAGAGAGAGAGAGAGAGAGAGAGAGAGAGGCTCCCTTCGGTGTCATCCGGTTGGTGAATCCACCTGGAGCGATCCAAACATCCATCGAAAAACATAACCCTAGTCCTAACCTAAAATCGTAAATCTTAAACCCTAATTCCTAAACAGGCCCTAACCCTACTTTCGAAATCATAAATCCTAAATCCTATCACTAGTCATAATCCTAAATGCTAAACCCTTACTAGTCGCACGAAACCGGTTTCACAACACGCCAAAAAAGGTTTAAAAATTCTAGAATTTTTTTGTCGTGTTGTGAAACTCTAGTGCGGAATTCCTAACCCCTAACCATAATCCTAATTCTTAAACCCTAAATATTAATTATTATAGCAGTTATCGTAGAGTGTGTGTATGCAATTTTACCTATCATTGTATGTTAGTTGTGACGGATTCATCGTGGGTGGCAAATTGTTACTTTGATTCAAAGGCCTCCAAAACTTTCTATCAAGACATCAAAAACATCATAAATAGATAAGTATTTTACTTTTTCATATTTATGTGTATTATGTTTATCTAACATAATAATGCGCAAAATCCTGTACATTTTGAGTATATCATGCTCAAACAACAAGACCAACGATAAAAAATCCAACTTGGAAAAGATAAG
This sequence comes from Chamaelirium japonicum, assembly GCA_947650365.1. Classification (NCBI taxonomy): domain Eukaryota; kingdom Viridiplantae; phylum Streptophyta; class Magnoliopsida; order Liliales; family Melanthiaceae; genus Chamaelirium; species Chamaelirium japonicum. The sequence goes on along the minus strand of OX393551.1, from coordinate 68,816,446 downwards.
AGGTTCAAATTCTAAATTTGTCTATAAAGTTAACCTTAATTGGTTATAAACATTATCTATTTTGATAACTATCAATGGAAAAGAAAAGTGGCTCTGAGCACCCGCTCCCTTTTCTCCTTTCCTCTTCCCGGGCTTAGGGTTTTGGTGATCTACCCTTGGCCCCTCGGACGTCGCCACCGGTGGCACATGGGGGGCTGGGAGTTCGGCGATTCCTCTCTCCGGGGTTTGGATCTGGGTTTCCACCCTCCAATCACCTTATAAATATGGTCTTTTGCTTTGTCGGCGACATCGCCCCTTTTACCTCCCTCTTTTTCCTCTCTATTTTGGGATTTTGGGGTGTCCTTTCCGGCTCCAGTTCGGTTGGCGGTTCTCTATCTCTGACGAGGTGCGGCAGCTCGTGCAATCGTTGTGGCGGCCTTAAATAGGTCTTGAACCGCGCCCCTGCTCGTTTTGACGGCTACCAACCTTGGCGTATATAGTGTGTGACGACCAAGATCCAATAGGCCAATAGCCAAGAGCCAAGACTCCTGAGGCGGGAATGCCAAGATGGATGAGGTGAGGTGAGGTGTACAAGGCCACGAGTTAGCCCCACATCACTTGGAGAGAATGAGATCCTGAGCTACTTATATAATTTCCCCTCCCAAACATAGAAGACGCGTTTTAAAACCGTGCGCCGCTACGGAATTCGTAAGAACTCCGTAGTTAAGCGTGCTCGAGCGAGAGTAGTACCAGGATGGGTGACCACCATGGGAAGTTCTCGTGCGGGCATGGGCAAAGCGGACAAAATCTTATATGTTTGGGGCGGATGTTACAAAATGGTATCAGAGCCGGTTCTCCTCGCTATGGGGGGGTCTAACCCTACACGAGGACGTGTAGCCCTGAGGGGGGTGGATTGTGACGACCAAGATCCAATAGGCCAATAGCCAAGAGCCAAGACTCCTACAATTACCCCCCATAGTTTTATTAATAATATTTTGCCCCCCATTGTTCCATCCGCTCGTCGTCCCAGAGATTTTTCACAGTTTTCTAAATTAGTCTATGCCCCCCACCAGCTGTCAACCCTTTTCAAATACCCAATTTTACCCTTGAGGGGCAAAGACTAATTAATGAAATGCCATTCTTTATCCCGCCGATTCTGTCCGATGCCCTAGCCCCACAATTTCTTTTACTTTCTTGTACCAATCAACGGTGGTTTCATCATCCTCCTCCTATCATTGGCCACCTCCACCTACTCAAGCCCCCGTGCCACTTGTCCATCGCTGTCCTCGTCAACCACTACGACACCATCGTCTACCACACCTCCCTCTTCGGAGATCGACGCCAGAGCAAGGTAGGTTTGAGAAGGTAAGTAATCAAAGTTATCCAGTTTGGATGTGTGTGTGGTGTTGTGACTTGTGAGCAAGCATGCATCTTCTTTGATATACTATCGATTCAATGACTGAAGCTAAAGTAATGATGGATCTTGAATGATGAAGTATCTGATGCACTTGGATGGATCAAAAATAAAAAGGGTTTTTTTATAAATCAACCCCTGTAATCTTCTTTATTTATATATAAATCCCTATAAAGTCAATATTTATATATAAACCCCTTATATCATATAATATTTACATATCGACCCCTACAATTAGTTGGCATCCAAAATGAAGGAATATTTTCAAAATATTCCTTCGTTCGGTTGTTAATTCATTAATCTAAAAGAAAAATAACCTATTTACCTATGGTTTTAATTACTTAAATTGACATATCTTTATTGAATATGGACTTAACCCAAAATAAAAGAGACATAACCCGAATCTAACTTGGACCTAATCCGAAGAATTCTCACATTTGAGGGGTATTTACAGGGTTTAGGTAAAATATTAAGGATGAAATCAAAACTATTTTCTCGTTTTGGATGTCAGCTAACTGCAGGGGTCAATTTGTTATGTTTGAATGCATTGAGGGGTTTATATGTAAATATCATTTTTATAGGGAGTATATGTAAATAGAGAAGATTGTAGGGGTTAATTTGTAAAAAAACCAAATAAAAAATGTGTGTTTACATAAAATTACTTCCCCAAATATATAGTGCTTCCACTTCATCCTCAATCACCTTCAACGACTGAAAATTATTTTAAAAAATCCCTATTTTAATTCCAATAATACATATGTTTCTTTGGAGATCGTTTCATAATGTCATCCCAACCAAATAGAATCTCTCAAAAGGCCTCCCTCATATGAGCCCATACTTTTTTTACATTTTTTTTCTTTTTCATCTGTTTTTTTTTTGGGAGATCGGCAGGTGTCCCGAAACCTTTCGGGCAATGACCCACTTCAGGTTCGGACTAAACCCTCCGGTAGTGAAGCCCGACCCACTTGGCGATTCCCACTTCATTCATGGGTAAATTGAGGGGAGGAGGATTATCATGTCTTTGGTTACATAGATCGTGTCTTGCTGCTTTGCCTAATTGTTGAAGGGACATTATCATTGTATGCTTTATTAACTTTTTTTTTTTTGCAGGAATGCTGTATTGACATCATAGTAGGGCTGGCAATTTGGGACCCGACATTGCAGACCCGACCCGGCATGAAGTTAGCGGGTCTGGGTCTGGGCTAAACGGGTTCGGGTCGTAAACGGGTTCACATGATATAGACCCGTTTAATAAACGGGTCGGGTTCATGTTTAGGGTCTGGACACGGTAGACCCGGGAAGACCCGTTTAAAATTCAACGGGTTGCGTCGGGTCGGGTCGGGTCTACCCGCAATCCGATACTGTACTGTAATATATAGTACCAGCGGGTCTATCGGGTCAGGTCGGGTCGAGTCGAATTGGGTCGGATCGGGTCAACTCAATAAATCCGTCTGGTAAACGGGTCTTACCGGCTCTTATCGGGTCTACCGGTTTAGGATCTAGACACGATTAGTTAAACGGGTTGGGTCCGGGTTTAGGGGTTTTGGACAAGACCCAAAACCAAACACGACACGAACCCGACACAACCCGATCCGTTGACACCCCTAATAAACATCATAGTCACAATTTGATATAGTATGCTGTGGAACCCAATTTGAAGGTTCACTATGGGGGGTCTTGGAACCGGAAGATGCTGGCCAATTTGAGTTGCCCCCCAAACTTTGCCTTGAATTAGACTTTACCCCCATATGTTCATTAATTACAATTAGACTTTACACCCCAAAGATAACTGTTCCGTCGGCTCACCCCTCAAAACTTTTTTTCTTTTCCGTCAGCTCACCATCAAAGGGTGAGCTGACGGAACAATTAATTTTGGGGGGTAAAGTCTAATTAATGAAAAGATGAGGGGTAAAGTCTAATTCAAGGCAAAATTTAGGGGGCAAAGTCAAAATAACAAAAAAAAATAATAATTTGAATCACAGTAGATCCTACTGTTGTATGGTATGGTAGGCAGGATGTGGACACATTTGATCTAGTGAGGATGCACCTTGAGGGATGGTGTCGTATGAGAGTGGATATGATTGATCTCCCTCATGGCCAATGATGCCTTGTTTGTAAGTAATTACATCAAATCAATGGGTTAAATAGATTAGTGAGTTGAGATAATAATGATAAGTAATCTAGAACTAATAGTTTAGTTGGTAATACATATGCAATCCCTGGTCTTGGTCAAGGGTTTGAATAAATGCAACGATATATTTCATTATTCCCGCTTTGTAGTGGTTGGTCTCCCTCTCGTCTTAGTGGTGAGCCTTCTGGGTCGCGCGGGGGGGCGGGGGGGGAGTGTTATTAAAAATCGAAGTGTTTCTCTTAGCAGTGCACAAACGGGATTCTTGGATTCTTTGCTCCAAGAATCTCTAAAACATGCTGATTTTACCAAACATGATTCTTGGATTCTGGTCTCCAAAGGAATAAGATTTTGGGAGCTCAAAATCAGCTTTTCTGTTTCTGGGATTCTAGCTCCAAGAATCCCAGAATCAGAATCCTATCCAAACAGGGCCCTAAAATCCCAAAAAAGGGCTCTGGAGCCCAGAACCTCGATTTTGGGCTCCAGAAAAATGGCTCTCAGAAGTAGGGATGGCAACGGTGCGGTTTTGGGCAAAACCGAAACCGCACCACAATACCGAACCGTCACACCGAAACCGCACCGCACCGCGACGGTGCACCGTATGTAAAACATAAACCGCACCATGCGGTGCGGTGCACTGCGGTTTAACATTATAATGGTCTAAATGGTGTGATTTTTTACAGTTTTGGGCAAAACCGAAACCACACCGCACTGCGACGGTTTTATATTTTGGCAAACCAAAACTGCACGATGCGGTGCGGTTTTCCACGGTTCTCGGTTTTAAACCGCACCGTTGCCATCCCTACTCAGAAGTACATTTTGGGCTCTCTGTAGATACACTTTTTAGGATTATGTTATATTCAAATAGGTTGTTCGCCTTTTTTAGGGATTCCGGGCTTCCGGAATCCTAGAATTTTAGAACCGGAGCATATCGAAACAGGCCCTATAGACAAGTCAAGAATATAATGAGAGCTATAGGATCAGATATGCGTGGAAAGATTTTGTTTGCAAGTGGATGATATATGTCAAGAGGAGTACAAAAATGGACATACAATGCATGATCGGAAGGTCATATTGGGGGGCACATTTGTAAATGTGATGTTGAAGGGAAGAATGCAATGACAAATGAAGAATGGGTTGTAGATAGGGTTGAGGCAAGCATCAGAAATGACAATGACTTCAAACCCAAAGAGAGAGTGAGATTTGTAGATTTGGGTTGAAGGTGTCATATATTGGACTGTATGGAATGCCAAAATAATGTGCAGTGAGAGGATACATGGAAGCTATGATGAGAGCTACTCCCTAGCACCCATGATTTGCCGACGGATCTTGCTTAAAAATCCAGATAGCATTGCCATTTGCAGGAGGGCAGATGATGATGAGAGATTCATTTGCCTATGTATGGCCTTCACATCTAGTTCGAGAGGGCACCAACTACCTTTGAGTAGGGTGCTTGTTTCATTGTAGGTTAAGTTGGTAGTAGTCGCATGAACCTTATCATTCTTAGCTATTGTACTTTAACTTGATTGGCCTCTTACTGTATTTTTTGAATGGGCCGATGAGGTATCTAAATTCATACTATATATGTTTGATACATCGCTGTCGGAGCTGGATATGATGTTGGCGAGGGGATAAGGAAAGGGAGAGAAGGGCGGAGGTATCGGCAGATTAGTGCTGGAAGTAGGGGTGGCAATGAGTCGTGTTGGGTCGGGTTTGTGTCTAGTTTCGGATCGTGTCCAAAACCCCAAGACCCAGACCCGATCTGTTTAACTAATCGTGTCTAGATTCTAAACCCGTACCCGACCCGTTTATAACGGGTAGACCAGATAAGACCCGTTTACCACATGGGTTTATTCAATTGACCCGATCTGACTCAACCCACATTACCCGATAGACCCGCTGATACTATATATTATAGTATCGGATTGCGGGTAGACTTGACCCGACCCGACCCGGTGAATTTAAACGGGTCTCCCCGGGTCTACCGTGTCTAGACCTTAAGCCCGGACCCTACCCGTTTATTAAACGGGTCTATCGTGTTGACCCGTTTACGACCCGAACCCGTTTAGCCCTGACCCGACTTGTAACTTCAAGTCGGGTCGTGCCGGGTCTGCTGTGTCGGGTCCAAAATTACCAGCCCTAGCTGGAAGGAGGTGGAGGGGAGGAGGTGGGATGAAGTTGTGATGCTCCTGGTATCCCTACGTTAGTAGGTGTCCCCCGAGAGGATGATACAGCCCTGTAGACACAACAAAAAAAAAAAAACAAAAAAAATAGCAGCACTCCAAAAATTTCCTTATTTGGTTTAAGGGTTTTTTTGCATATATGCCACTAACAAAGTTCCTTACACAAAACCCCTATGCTATGCAAAATCTCCATATGGTTATTTTTATGACTATTTTAACCTTGGATATGGCTAGTGTTTCTGCACAAGACCATTTTTTAACCATTTACTCATGAACTACTCGGTCTTTATGCATAGGAGCATCGACGGCTACTAAGGTTAAAAAGTTAACCATATGGTTTTTTTTAAATGAAATTGAGATATATAAAGGGTGCGCATAGATATTTGTAAAACATAAGAAAGCTTCACAGTATCAAACTTTGTCAAGAGGTATTTATGCAAAAATTTATTTATTTAAAGAAAGAATCAAAATTATTTTAGGGAAATTTTATTCATACCCCAAAAATCTGTAATTAGCCCCCGTATACCTGGCGTTTCTCAATAACTTACTCAACAATGCCCTTTTTTTTTTTGTACCCCAAACCCCAAAGCCCCTGCGCAACGTCTTTTATACCCCCAACCCAACCCAATGTTTGTTTAAACTTAGCCCAAGCCCAACCCGTCCGGTAGGCCGGGTTGTGCGGGGTGGGTTCGGGTTAACCCGCCCAAAGTCGGGTTGGGTTCGGGTTGGCCCGCCCAAGTTGCAGCTAGGGGTGGCAATGAGTCGTGTCGTGTCGGATTCGTGTCGTGTCTAGTTTCGTGTCGTGTCCAAAACTCCTAGACCTGGACCCGACCCGTTTAACTAATCGTGTCTAGATCCTAAACTCGTACCCGACTCGCTAATAAATAGGTAGACACGATAAGACCCGGTAAGACCCGTTTACCACCTGGATCTATTTAGTTGACCAGATCCGACCCAATCCGACTGGACCCGACCTGACCCGAAAGACCCACTGGTATTATATATTATAGTATCGGATTGCTGGTAGACCCTGTTAGGTTTGATGTGGTCTACAGCTCGTAAAACCCTAGGTTTGGCTGTATATGGTTGATAGTTTATTTAGGATTGTATAAAGGTACGTATTATTATACGTGTTCTATTTAAAGAACTTAAGGAGCCATGGCTATATAGTAGTCCATCTGAGTGGGAGACTCAGTGGATCGGTCCTATGAGCCTAAATTGTTCACAGCTCTGATTTGGGTTGGTCGCCCTATCAGGATAAGCTGTTGGAATGACAGAGCATGAGAATCTCCATAATGGTCATTACCAGGCACAGTGTCTGTGGCCGAACAGAACCAACACGGTGCACAGATCGGTGAGCAGACACCGGTGCACATAGCCGTGTTTCTGCTTAGGGTAATCGGTCCTAAACCCTGAGGAACCGTGACCGATGGACTAACCAGTTGCGTGTAACTTTGGTTCACCAACGTGTGAGGGATCTAACCACGACCCAAGACCACGGTGCGCTGGGTTACCGGGCTGACGTTGCATCGGTACGCCACTCTTGCAGGCCATCCACATCCTTATCGGTAGGTGCGTTCCTTGGTATGACATACACCGCACTAAACCCAGGCCTGGTGGTCAGCAGTTGAGCTGTTGACCGGATCTGGTTGCTTGGCCAAAGCGATCGGAGGTGCGATGTGATAGTCAACCTGGAAGGAACCTAGTCATATGGTCACTCGAGTCTGACGGTGCTCTCCACCGCTCGAGTTGACTCATGGCACCAAGTGGAGGGACATTGTATTACCAATACTAAGCGGAGAACAGGGGTATGCGAGAGAGCTTAATAAGTCTGGGAGAATTGGAGTGCAGCCTGCGTCGCACTCTGGGTGGCCACGCAGGTTAACCGGGACCCAGAGGATTGACAGGGACACTCGGGTAGTGTGTCGATCGGGTTCGGTTGGAAGCTATGAATCCTAGTCCCTGAAGGTTCCACCCTATCCACGATCATTACGGATCAATACTTTTTTCCTTGTCTCACAGCATATTATGAGTTGAAGAAATAATGCCTAATCGTCCTGTGTTCCGTGAGTGCATCGCACTGGAGCATGGTGGTAGCACAGGACTAAGTGTGTTCACTAGGGGGCAACCCCAGAGTAGTGTAGAGACATACGATGTTGCCATTATACCATGAGGAGTCCATTCCGTGTGTGCGTGTTGCACTAGAACGCAGAATGCGAGTTTAGTAATTTGTACTATGGGGCACCCCACCTTTTACTAAGGGCACCCTAGTAAATAGTAAAAATACTATTCATCATCCCATGGTGTATTGACTTGTTGCTGATGCCGATGAGGTGCCCTAAGTGTTAGGGTGCATTATCGTGCACGTAGATGGGCCATACATTGTCCCGCATGAGGTGAACGACCACTAGATACATGGGGGTATTTTGGTCATTACAAAATGTCCCGCATGCCCTAGTGGCCGCCATCCTCACTAGGGCTAGCATGCATGGCCATCAAACTTATAATTAAGGGATTAATTCAGATTTGAATGATTTTGAATCATCTCCTTAATTGCAACAATTCTAATATGGCAACTAGTATTAAAAAGGGGCATTGAATTTGAGAGTAATGAGAGGGAGAGAGAGAGGAACGGTTTCAAATGACAAGAGAGAGTGAGGGGCACGATTTTTAGATCTGAAATGGTGCATCCTTCTCATATTTTTCGATGAAGAACCAAAGCCCCTTCGCTTATGGTTCGGATTTTTGTCATCTCTCTCTCTCTCGGGTTCATCTCTTATCTCTCCCTCATCTTCTTCTCCAAGTGTGTGTGTGAGATTGATGGAGATCGCTTGCACTCTAAGGCACTCAGAGATTAGAGTGCAAGGATCCAGGATGATATGTGAGATCGGGTGAATCCGATGAGATTCATTTCTCTCTTGCATGAGGATCCGGCTCGAGATTGCTGCCCAGATTTTACGGGCAGATCTGCATTGTTTTGATCATTGAAGGAGCTATAGAAGTCCAAATGACTTCAAACTGGTTGCAAACTCTTGGCGTTGAAGTCTTCTTTCCGGCAAATCAAGTTTTGCTCCGTTTCGATGTCGGGATAGAAAGTTACGGCCTTTGCACTGAAAGGTGTTCGTGCAGATCCGAATTTGTCTTCATCAATATTGAAGCAATTCTTCGCGGTGTTAAATACCGCACGAAGGTATAACCTACTAACCCCTAGATCTATCATAATGCATACATATGAGATATGTCAATCATTTCGATAGATGACTATAGGGGTTCGATTCGTATTTGTTTTATCATTTACGCATATGATTAATATGAATGAAAATTTTAAAATGTACCGCACACCGAAATGATCCTCGGGATCAACTCCACCTTCCGCTGCACCTCCGATATCATTCCAACAAATGGTATCAGAGCCATTTTGGTGTGCGATTCATGAGAAAAATTTTCATGGAACGAATCATATGTGCATTTGATTAACGAATGCGTCACCGGGGTTTGCGTAGATCATATATTCATATATGTCGCATGTTATGCATAGTGTGTTTTGCAGGGCACCGCTATAGTGTGATTGTTTGCTTTCGGGGGTCGGACCCTGAAATATAATTGTATGGTATTTCGATTGTTTTTGTGATGGATGAATGTAAGGCCTAATGGGACAAGCGCGTGGAGGTTGACCACGGCTTGGTTTTTCCCGGCCCTTATTTCTATTCTTGTCTTTATTCTTCTACCTAGGAAAATGTATACGAACGAGCAATTGCTCGGAGCGTACTAGTATTTTCAGTTACAGGTTGAAGTCTTGGAGGACAAGGATAGATCATAGATTCATCACTGGAGGACCGAGCGCGGTGGCCCAAAGTAAGGAATATCTGGAAGATGCCATTGAAGAAATGTCAGAGCATTGCTAGTCAGGTTCAGGGGTCGGACCCTGAACTTGATATCAATGGATGTTTGGTTTTTTCTTTGGTTGGATATTTCTTTAAACCCCGGTGAAAGAATATAATTTTATGCAGTATGTGTTAGTTCGTGGGATGCCTTTTCCCCACTTGGTCCATGCGACCATTAGGTTAGATCTCCATTTATTGACACCCGTAGTCTAATTGGTGTTTGATGGTAGTTGGATCCCATAACACTCGGTTATGCCACCGTTAGGTAGAGGTCCGACGGAGGTTGTCGGATGTCCCTAATTGGTTTGACATCGAAACCAATAGTGATGTGGTGATCATCTACGACATCAGACATCAAGTTACATATGAGGAGTCATACTAATGGGAGACCTTTCCTTGTATGTCTAGACCATAGGCTAGGCTCTAGAGCACAAAGGGTAATGATCATTTATTTAGTATCGAAGGCTTGGAGAGTACGTAATGTGATTCTCGGGAGAAAGGTGACAACTGAGTATCCACGGGATATGGACTATGGTCCTTTCCAAGTCTATCTATACTTTATAAGAGGTCTTAACTCTAGTGGGAGCGCGGTATGACCAGGGTCTAGGTCTAGGTTGTCGCAACCTAGGAACTAAAATACTTGCATTAAAATAACCCTCACTATAATTAAGGGATGTGAAAGAGGACTCAGTGTGAGTGCCCCTGGCCTCCACGGTCAATTGCTGAATTTCTGGGTGATAGGGTATGACTCAATATCCCCCTCGGGTGAGAGTTATGTTCTGTCATGCCGGAGGCTTAGCAGTCTCCTTCGGGATATGGTGGTCACGATGCCAGGAGAGAAGGGCTTTTCCCGCCCTCGCGGGGGCCGCATGAACTCCCGTGTCGTGATTGCCTAGGCTGGTTGGTAAGCATCCGAAGCACCCGTGAGGCTACCCGTTGCGTCGCATGGAGATCACGGGGGGCTGGCCAAAAGGTACCATGGTCCATCATAGTCCGGTTGTGGCAGATTTGGATTGGGTCGGTAAGATCCGATGTGAGCGGAGGACGATACACACTGCCCCCTCGGGCGGGTGTATCCGAATATGAGATCTCGCATACATGGTAAATTACTCCATGGAAATGTCTTCGCTTTGAGGGTAGCGTTGGCATATGGATGTAATTAGCTTGTTTTAATAATATCCTTAAAATAAGTTTTAATACAATCTATATTCAACCATAGATTCCCTGTCCGCTATCCCATTAGAGAACTAGATAACGGGTACCGACTTCGTAGACCGGTAATGCCATCATGATCTTATATTTAGGGTTAGTAAACTACAATGGCTATAAATCTTAATGTCCCTAAACCAGACCTATCGGGTCTAGATGCCACTGTGGTACAGGATAGGGCATATAACGACTAACGAGAGTCTGTAGAGATGTGCAAGTTCTATGTCATAGCATACTTGCAGACAACTCTTCAGAAGTAAGTCAGACATATGTCGGGTCCTCTGATGTAATGTTCTGTTACAGCATCAGATGTCTGAGGGGCGCAGTCAAATGACTCGCTATCTCACCATCAAGAAACTCGTCAGCACTAAGATGTTTGATGGAATACTGGTTTGGAAACACATTCTTGGGTTCCAGAGCAAACTGGTTTTCTTTGAAATAGTGCTAGATGTCGAGGTGATAGAGAACATCTTTCTTGCATCCTTATATGGAACCTTTGAAGGCTTTGCCAGAGACTTCAGCCTTTACAAGCTGGAGATGACAAATGCGGAACTTCTGGGAGCTATCCAGGTCACTAAGGATGGGATCAAGATTAAAGGTAATTCCTTTAGTGCGTAACTTAGGCTTTCTATGAAGTGCCTAAAAGTAAGAACTGATCAGAAACTAAAAACAATGACTGTATAGAATCAGGAGCGGACTCTTAAGTCTGGTGAAGCCTAGTGCGAAAGTGCTTCCGATATGGCAACAGAAGGGGCATTGGAAGATTGAACATATGGTCTCAGGGTGCTAGGACAGGTAAACATCAACTCTTGGTAGAGTCGAATTGCCATCTAGTAGCAGTGCTTCTGCTTCTTGAAATATGGACTTCGTGTCTATAGAGATTCAAGGAAAGTAGAAGGCTACTTATTGGTAAGGTGGTCCTAACATAGATACTGATACCATAACAACTGCAGAAGCTATTAATATGTTATCTTAGATTTTTCGATAGAAGGATTTTGATCCTTAGAGATTTAGTTATGTTTCCTCCAAGCTAAATAAAGGTTTTCAGTTCTAATCGATGGCTTTAGTGCATCTCTTAAACTGAATAGGTACCTTCATTGCTAAAGGAATAGTTCATAATAATCTCTTTGTATTAAAATCTAGTTCGAAAATAGATTACATGATAGCTGTAGTATCTAATTCATATTCATCTTATTCCTTGGGATAACTTAATCCAATTGTGGCTCCTATGACTTAGATATATTGTCTCAGACATAATTCAAAGGTTAGTGAAGGCTGAGTTTCTAGATACAGACCCCTTGGAGACCCTTCCGACCTGCGAGTCTTGTTTGGAAGGCAAAATAACTAAAAAGGGCCACTGAGGTATTGGATTTTGCCCATTCTGACGTATGTGGTTCCAAGAGCATCCAGATGGATGATATCCATTGGATGAGTTCCATAGGTACCTGATGGGGCATGGGATGATATCCCAGTTAATTGCTCCAGGGACACCATGCCAGAATGGAATATCCAAGAGAAGGAATCACCCTGTTGGACATGGTCTAAAGAATGATGAGTTTTGCCAAGTTTACTACCCACCTTCTATGGGTTACACCTTGAGACACAGTAGAGTATATCTTGAATAATATCTCATCTAATCAGTGCCTCATACCCCTGAAAAGCTGTGGTCTGAGCGAAAGTCTATACTACGGCATTTTAGTATATGGGGATATCCTGCATATGTGCAGAAGGACAAGAGGGATAAGATGGAGACTAAGTTCAAGGTGTATCTGTTTATAGGTTATCCTAGAAAAATATAAGGTGAACTATCCATGATCCTGAGGAATAGAAGATGATCGTTTCTACGAATGCCATTTACCTAGAGCGGGATTCTATTATAGACCATATGTTCACTAGTAAGGTAGTTCTGGGTGAATTACTGGATACTAGTGGAGAGCGCATGATCGGAAACGTAGTGGTAATAGATGATGCAGACACTAGTATATCAGAAACTGTAGAAATAATTTGCTTTGTACCACAACCATCTTGTCGTAGTGGGAGCACCATTAGAGCTCTTGAACGATTTTGTGGACAAACTTTGTGAATTAGTCCATAAATTCAAGAGGATGGCCCCTTAAACTACGACGAAGTAGTGAAATTTTTTGACAGAACTGTCTAACAGAAAGTCAAGGAGACAAAGCTTGCATCAGTGTTCAGTGATACTCTTTTGTACCAGGGTTCATCATAGCTTTATTAAAGCATATTTGGATTGGGTCAAAGTTAAAGACCCGTGTAAGCGGATCACTGTGCGCACCCTCCCTCGAGTGGGCGTATACTGAATCTAAGGCTTGCGCACCTAGCAACTTAGCCCATTGGGTAGAAGTTGGCAGAAGAGAGGATATATGATGCAGTTTCCAGGCTTAGGAGTTAGCAGGTCAGGAATACCTGGCTTACAGAATTGCAAAAGGTTCATTTATAGACTAAAGCAAGTATCCAGGAGAAACAATATCTATCTTGATCAAGTATGATCTATTCATACAGATTTGATCAAAATAAGTCAAGTGTGTACAAGAAGAGTGATGGAACTATAGGGGTGTACCTAGTACTTTACATAGACGATGTTCTACTGATTGAAAATGAAGTAGGAACGTTGCCTATGTTAAATGTCTGTTTATTATCTTAATTCGACTGAAAGACCTTCGTGAGGCGAGTTATGTTCTGGAGATCATGGTAACTCGAGATCATTAGAACAAGATTCTCACTCTATCACAGGCTATGCATAGAGATATGGTTCTAGCCAGAATCAATATACAAGACTCCAAAAGGGGTTTCTTGCTAAAGCTTGAAACTGTCGAATGATATAAATCATTTGACACCTAAGGAGATGGCAGAAATACAGAAGGTGCCCTATGCTTATGCAAAGGGTAGTCGTATGCCATGAATGTATAAGATGCTAGTTATCTGTTGCGCAGCAGGAATGGAGGGTCGGTTTTAGTCGAATCCGGGTCCAGTTAGCTGGACTGATATGAAGAGTATACTCGATATCCTCGTCAAACAAGGACTACGAGTTAGTTTACACTTCACAAGACTTGACGCCGATTGGATGCACAAGATCTGATTTAGCATCAGATGTGTAATCTAGAGAATCGACTTCAGGTATAGTTTTTCACTTTGGGATGAAAAGCGGTTAGTTAGCAGAGTGTGATGCATCACGGGCTCTACTACAGAAGCCTAAGCACATTGTAGCGTACGTGACAGGAAAATAGGTGGTATGGCTCGGTAAGTTTATAGTAAACTTGGAAAGCATACCAGAGGCTCAGTTTTTTGTTGTAATAACAAAAGAGCGGTAGCAAGAGCCTAGGCACCACCATAAAGGGGAAACATATCAAATACAAATTCTATTTGATCTGGTAGTTTTAGGAGGAAAGGCAAGTGGCAGTAATCGAGTTAGCATCTACAGATAATGTTGCAGATTCCTTTAGGGAATTCCTGCAAAGGCTTTTGGGCAGTATGTAGAAGCTATAGAGCTCATAACCATTTTTCCTCGCTAGACCAAGTGGGAGATTGTTAGGTTTGATGTGGTCTACAGCTCGTAAAACCCTAGGTTTGGCTGTATATGGTTGATAGTTTATTTAGGATTGTATAAAGGTACGTATTATTATACGTGTTCTATTTAAAGAACTTAAGGAGCCATGGCTATATAGTAGTCCATCTGAGTGGGAGACTCAGTGGATCGGTCCTATGGGCCTAAATTGTTCACAGCTCTGATTTGGGTTGGTCGCCCTATCAGGATAAGCTGTTGGAATGACAGAGCATGAGAATCTCCATAATGGTCATTACCAGGCACAGTGTCTGTGGCCGAACAGAACCAACACGGTGCACAGATCGGTGAGCAGACACCGGTGCACATAGCCGTGTTTCTGCTTAGGGTAATCGGTCCTAAACCCTGAGGAACAGTGACCGATGGACTAACCAGTTGCGTGTAACTTTGGTTCACCAACGTGTGAGGGATCTAACCACGACCCAAGACCACGGTGCGCTGGGTTACCGGGCTGACGTTGCATCGGTACGCCACTCTTGCAGGCCATCCACATCCTTATCGGTAGGTGCGTTCCTTGGTATGACATACACCGCACTAAACCCAGGCCTGGTGGTCAGCAGTTGAGCTGTTGACCGGATCTGGTTGCTTGGCCAAAGCGATCGGAGGTGCGATGTGATAGTCAACCTGGAAGGAACCTAGTCATATGGTCACTCGAGTCTGACGGTGCTCTCCACCGCTCGAGTTGACTCATGGCACCAAGTGGAGGGACATTGTATTACCAATACTAAGCGGAGAACAGGGGTATGCGAGAGAGCTTAATAAGTCTGGGAGAATTGGAGTGCAGCCTGCGTCGCACTCTGGGTGGCCACGCAGGTTAACCGGGACCCAGAGGATTGACAGGGACACTCGGGTAGTGTGTCGATCGGGTTCGGTTGGAAGCTATGAATCCTAGTCCCTGAAGGTTCCACCCTATCCACGATCATTACGGATCAATACTTTTTTCCTTGTCTCACAGCATATTATGAGTTGAAGAAATAATGCCTAATCGTCCTGTGTTCCGTGAGTGCATCGCACTGGAGCATGGTGGTAGCACAGGACTAAGTGTGTTCACTAGGGGGCAACCCCAGAGTAGTGTAGAGACATACGATGTTGCCATTATACCATGAGGAGTCCATTCCGTGTGTGCGTGTTGCACTAGAACGCAGAATGCGAGTTTAGTAATTTGTACTATGGGGCACCCCACCTTTTACTAAGGGCACCCTAGTAAATAGTAAAAATACTATTCATCATCCCATGGTGTATTGACTTGTTGCTGATACCGATGAGGTGCCCTAAGTGTTAGGGTGCATTATCGTGCACGTAGATGGGCCATACATTGTCCCGCATGAGGTGAACGACCACTAGATGCATGGGGGTATTTTGGTCATTACAAAATATCCCGCATGCCCTAGTGGCCGCCATCCTCACTAGGGCTAGCATGCATGGCCATCAAACTTATAATTAAGGGATTAATTCAGATTTGAATGATTTTGAATCATCTCCTTAATTGCAACAATTCTAATATGGCAACTAGTATTAAAAAGGGGCATTGAATTTGAGAGTAATGAGAGGGAGAGAGAGAGGAACGGTTTCAAATGACAAGAGAGAGTGAGGGGCACGATTTTTAGATCTGAAATGGTGCATCCTTCTCATATTTTCCGATGAAGAACCAAAGCCCCTTCGCTTATGGTTCGGATTTTTGTCATCTCTCTCTCTCTCTCTCTCTCGGGTTCATCTCTTATCTCTCCCTCATCTTCTTCTCCAAGTGTGTGTGTGAGATTGATGGAGATCGCTTGCACTCTGAGGCACTCAGAGATTAGAGTGCAAGGATCCGGGATGATATGTGAGATCGGGTGAATCCGATGAGATTCATTTCTCTCTTGCATGAAGATCCGGCTCGAGATTGCTGCCCAGATTTTACGGGCAGATCTGCATTGTTTTGATCATTGAAGGAGCTATAGAAGTCCAAATGACTTCAAACCGGTTGCAAACTCTTGGCGTTGAAGTCTTCTTTCCGGCAAATCAAGTTTCGCTTCGTTCCGATGTCGGGATAGAAAGTTACGGCCTTTGCACTGAAAGGTATTCGTGCAGATCCGAATTTGTCTTCATCAATATTGAAGCAATTCTTCGCGGTGTTAAATACAGCACGAAGGTATAACCTACTAACCCCTAGATCTATCATAATGCATACATATGAGATATGTCAATCATTTCGATAGATGACTATAGGGGTTCGATTCGTATTTGTTTTATCATTTACGCATATGATTAATATGAATGAAAATTTTAAAATGTACCGCACACCGAAACGATCCTCGGGATCAACTCCACCTTTCGCTGCGCCTCCGATATCATTCCAACAGACCCGACCCGACCTGACCCGTTGAATACTAAACGGGTCTTCCCGGGTCTACCGTGTCCAGACCCTAAACCCGGACCCGACCCGTTTATTAAACGGGTCTATCGTGTCGACCCGTTTACAACCCGAACCCGTTTAGCCTTGACCTAGACCCGCTAATTTCGTGTCGGGTCCTGTTGGGTCGAGGAGAAATAATTCGGGTTGGGCTCGGATTAGCCTGCCCAAATTCGGGTTGGGTTTGGGTTGGACTCGGGTTGGGTTCAGGTTGGCCCGCCCAAGTTGCAGCTCTACTTGTGCCTTCAAGTATCAGGCAACTGGAAGTGGGCCATTGCCCGAAAGGTTTCGGGACACCCGCCGATCTCAAAAAAAAAAAAAAAAAAAAAAAAAAAAAAAAAAAAAAAATATATATATATATATATATATATATATATATATATATATATATATATATATATATATATATATATATATATATATATATATATATATATATATATATCAGCCAGCTGCATGGGGTTTATTTAAGAGTGGGGTGTATTCAAGAGTGCATATAATTGGGGTATATTTAAGGGGGTATGTGTTTGATTGGGGTATAATCAAGTTAGGGCAGGCCATTTAATTGGGGTGTATTGAAGGTGGGGTGTAAGGGGGAAGGGTATTTTTGGGATAGGAATGGGGTATGAAAAAAGAAAATGGGGTGTGTTCAAGTTTGTTGGAAATGGGGGCTAATTACAGATTGATGGGGTATGAATAAAATTTCCCTTATTTTATTTGCAGTTTGAAAGAATCAATTTAGGGGGATTTTTACAAATCGACCCTTGTAATCTTCTCCATTTATATATAAAACCGCATAAAATCAACATTTACATATAGACCCCTTAAATCATTCAATATTTACATATCGACCACTGCAGTTAGTTGGTATCCAAAATGATAGAATATTTTTGAAATATTCCTTCAATCGACTGCTATTTTTTTAATATAAAGGAAAAATAACCGATTTACCTATAGTTTTAATTACATAAATTGACATATCTTTATTGAACATGTACTTAATCCAAAACAAGGACAGACACAATCCGAATCTAACTTGGACCTAATCGAAATAATTCTCACATTGGAGGGGTATTTACAGAGTTTAGGTAAATTATTAAGAATGAAATCAAAAATATTCTCTTATTTTGGATGTCAGGTAATATGTAATATTTGAATGA
Organism: Chamaelirium japonicum; assembly: GCA_947650365.1. Taxonomy (NCBI): domain Eukaryota; kingdom Viridiplantae; phylum Streptophyta; class Magnoliopsida; order Liliales; family Melanthiaceae; genus Chamaelirium; species Chamaelirium japonicum. The sequence goes on along the minus strand of OX393551.1, from coordinate 68,798,517 downwards.
ATTGAGGGGTTTCTATGTAATATCACTTTTATAAGGGTTTATATGTAATATCACTTTATAATGGTTTTTTATTTTAGGGGTTGATTTATAAAAAACCCATTAATTGATTCAATTTAATGCTTGAGCAAACCAAATCCCAAATTTTGACGAGCCTCGGCGCGGATGGAACCACGATTTCCCTTGTAATGTGGTTCCTCAGACCGACGTGGCAAACAGCTTGACTGCACGATCAATATCGACGGTCCGATAGTAGCCATTTATGAAGACCGTCAGATGTGCGGATCCGACGGCAGATATGGGAGCCCTAACTCGACTCTCGATCGCTGTAGATCCCTTTTGTAAAGTGCCCGAGGGTTCCTTCGCTATTGCGATCTTTCCCCACGCCTCTCTCTCCGGCCGAGTTCTTCTACTCCGCCACCCGTCCCCTCGAGGTGAGATCTCCGGCCCATCCAAACCCTAGGTTTTCAGGTACTCGGAGAAGAGTGTTTGATTGTTCGTCTGCTTAAATATCTGGTTTTCCCTTACATGATCGGGGGATCTTATGATCTAATGGGATTAACATCTCAAAAATTGTTTTTTTTTTAATGTTGATTTCTTGATATTCCGATGAATTTTAGTCGATTTCTCGAAAAATCCACAAGGCTATTTCTTTATTTGTTAGATATACCTATTTCTGATTCTCCAACTCATTTCTTAGTACTGTAAGAATCTATTGATTGATTGTAGTAAGAGTAATATGCTTTCGATCTTGTCAAAGATGGTATCTTTACAGATGCTGGAGAAGATGCGTTTAGGACGTAGAACTGCATAAGTGAAATTGAATTAGGGATATATTTTTGTTGGAGTAGAGTATCCAAGTTGCTTCGGTCTTTTTTTTCAATATCAATAAGTTATCACTGTAGAAAGATTATTTCTAGGTTTTAGGGGAACGATAATTTGCTTAAGGGTTATTTTGACTTTGCCCCCCAAATTTTACCTTGAATTAGACTTTACCTCCCATATTTTCATTAATTAGACTTTACCCCCCAAAACTAACTGTTCCGTCAGCGCAACCCCCAAAGCTTTATTTCTTTTCCGTCAGCTCACCCTTTCTCTTAGATGGTGGGCTAACGGAACTGTTAGTTTTGGGGCGTAAAGTCTAATTAATGAAAATATTGGGGTAAAGTCTAATTCAAGGCAAAATTTGGGGGGCAAAGTCAAAATATCCCTTTGCTTAACGTTATTGAACTCTATTAGAAAAATATTTATTCAGGGCTGATAAGCATGACATGCGGCTAGATAACAATGTGAATATTTCTAAAATGAAATATTCTTATACAAGGAAACCCATTTGTGTAAACCGAGCAGAATTGGACCGGGCTGTTGACCAGTCAAGCTGGGCTAAGTCAGGTCAGGTCGAGGAAGGAGGGACCCTTCAGTCCGACCTTTATTTTCAAGCCGGGCCATCAGGCAAGAGGCCAAGCTCATGGTTGGGCTGGTCTGCGTTCGGGTTTCGGGCCGGGCTGGGCTGGGTTGGATGAGTTTAAATAGGGAAAAACGTGGGTGGCAAGAGGTGAACTAGGGACCTTTAGGTCTTCAACCTTACGGGCTAATCAACTAGGGTAGCAAGTCAATTGTACAAACATAAAAAAATCATAATGTCGGGCCTTACATACATGATTTGGGGCATGATTGTAGTTTCGGCCGAAACCGATCTGTTTTGTCCGTTTCAGATCTGTTTCGGTCGGAACCAGACCCCGATCCCCCTTTGGTGTCGTTGAAAGGATTGGTTTAGGTTCGGTTTCGGCCAGTTTCGGCCGAACCGGGTTGAAACCGGTCCAAACCGACTTAAATTGAACCGAGAATGCACATTGATGATTGTTTTGGGTCATTTGGGGGTTTTGTGTATTCCTCTGAACTTAGGAGTGGGGTTTTGTGGAGAGAGAACACTTCTCTAACAAAAATAACTCTATTTGGAGGCCGAATCGAAGCAATTCTCGACAGATTATTGCTGGATTCTTGCGGAAGTCAAATAATTTGGGTAAGTTTTTTCTTTCTTTGATTCTCACATATAGATTTACGAAATACATTATAGGTTTAAATCATTTAATCAAGATTCAAGACATCTTTTCCAAGTCATCATTCATTTTTGAAATTTGAATTTTTGAAAGATGGATCTACATGGATATTGTGTAGATCTACATATATAAGTTAGGCTTATAGATCTATATATATAAGTTGTAGATCAACATCCATATCTCATAGATATATGTTTATAAATTGTAAATCAACATCCATATGTTGTAGACTTGCATTTATAAGTTGTTGATCAACATGCATATGGTGTAGATCTACCGAAACAATAGGTTTCATTATGTTTTTGAAAAATAAAGTTTAAATTTTAAAATTTTGAAAGGAATATTGAATGAACTTTGGTGCAGAATGTAGATCTACATGTACAAGTTGTAGACATTTACATTTTGCATAGGCCATTTGCATAAAAAAGTAGTGCATATATGACCATAAAATAGTGCCTAAATTTTCTCCTAATTTATATTAATTTTCTAAGAATTTTCCTAATGTTTTTATATTTTCCTAGTTTTTTTGGATTTTAAAAAAATCAAAAACCATAACAACTGAAACTCCGGTCGAAACTACTAAAATCGTCCGAAACTGATCTCCAGGAGCCGGACCGAAACCAAATTCTCAAACCTTGATTTGGGGACGGGTCGCGGGCTAGCCCGTCGAGCCAAGGTTTGGGCTGGGCCAGGACGGGTTTCAAGTCGGGCAGTGGGCTTAAGGTCTTGACCCATTCCCAACCCGAGGGGTCACCAGGTCGGGTCGTTGACCGAGTCAGGTCATGGGCCTTCTAGCCAGATTTACACCCCCATAAGAGACACTCATTATAGAGCTATATGATGAACGTTTAGGAGGTCAGGTTGGAACATGTGACTCTTACGATCTTGTTGAAGAAAAATATTGTTTTACTCATCGATTAGTAGTTGAGATGGATGTGCAAAAAAAACTAGGAATAATAAAGTGAGGAATGAAGGTATTGGAGGAAATGTTGGAGAGGCACCAATTATGGACAAGATAATGGAGAACAATTAAGATTGTTTGAGCATGTACACTGTAGAGTAGAGTTGACCCCAATAAGGAAAGGGTCTCAAATCCTGAGGAAGTTCCAAAGAGGAGGGGCGGACCTAGAATAACATTAGCGGAAGTTTTTAGAAAATCCATGGAAAAATGTTCATTGACAACAATTCAACAAATTTAGCCCTTAATAGAAGTGAACGACTAAGAAGGATTCACAAATCCGACCCAAAAGAGATGGGACATGGCTTGATGCTTATGTTTATGATCATGAAAATAATTAATAAGAAGTAGCGAGATAAATAGCATGGTGTTAACTTGATCAAGTATCAAAAGACAAAGTTAAAACATGGGCCTCCACACTTGAGTTGTCCATTAAGGGTATTTTCCCACACAGGAGTAGGATGAGTTTTACTTATTGGATGACCCAGATTCGCTGCGCTACTAGGGTTTCACTATAAAATCTAATGTAGCCGTCTGGTGTACGTGTGAGAAAAAGAGCAAAAAAGAAAAGAGAGGCGGATAGGAGAAATTTGAGAGAATTCGTGGTGTGAGCGATTCCCCTGTAAGATCGAGAAGGAGACTTGTTCCTTCCGATCACGATTATCAAGATTGTAAAAGCGTAGGTCCCAAGGCTGAAAGTAGGCATCATTGGCCGAACCTGGGTAAATCTGTGTGTCGTGTCTTTTACCTTTCTACGATTGCTTTATTAGGGCTACAAAATCATAACACGAACTTGATGATACACTAGATCTGAGCGACTGAAAATGTTTCCACATCGAGATTTGTGTTTATTTTTATATCAGATGCATTTCATCACCGTTAAAAGAGATTCCAATTATTCTAAGACACATTATATGGTTCCATATGTTTAATTGATGAAATATTAATTTCATTTCATGTCGAAAGCAAACCTTGAAAATTACTCTCAGGATCAGTTTTAAGAAACTTTCTGCTATTATTATATATGTGGTGGTTGCATTTTGTTACTTGAATATCAAGTCTTTATTATTACATATGTTTCAACTCTATGTTATTTGCACTCTCGAGTATCAAATCTTGTGTGTGGTGGTTGCATTTTGTTATTTGAAGAAAACACATTTCTTGTGGGATTTATATATGCGTAAATGTTAACGGCACTGGCTTCTATATTATATTTGCATCTTCTAGTTTGAGGCTATTCTGTAATTCTGGTTTAATGTCATTTTACTTTACCATTACTTGTGTTATATGTGTTTGGTTATAATATAAGTTATTATTTTCAGTGTAAATTGCAATGGCCGGAAGGAGTCGCAATGTTCGCCAGGTTTATGAAGATTCTAGACGTGGTTATCCTGACTTTCATGAAGGGCCATTTGGTCGTGGTCCTGTCCCTCGTCCACCTCACCCTGCAAGATATGAGGAAGAGTTAGAATTACGACATCTGGAACTAAGAAGACTTGCAGCGGACAATCGGAATCTAGTTGAAGATCGTGTGATTTTGCAGAGGGAGCTGATTGCTGCAAAGGAGGAGCTTCAACGTATGAATTTTGCCATTGCGGATATCCGCAATGAAAAAGAGGCCCATACTAGGGATTTGATTGAGAAATGCATCAAGCTTGAAGCTGACGTGAGACTTACTGAGCCATTGAAAAATGATGTGATAATGGCTCGTGCAGATGTTCAGAAACTGAATACTATGAAAGAAGAACTTGCTGGTCAGGTTCAAAACCTCACACGTGAATTGTCGAGGGCACAATCTGAGAATCAACAGGTCCCTGTTCTGAAGACTGAGATTGAAGGTCTACATCAGGAGATTATGAGGGCTAGGTTGTACTTCTATTGTCAATCACTTTGTTATATCACATGAATTGTTATTAAACAATAGTTACTTTTGTACTGATTACATCTAGTTACATGTTGTCTTGTCAACCTAACTTTTGAACATTTCAAACTTTTTTAATTGTTAGAACTGCTTTTGAGTATGAGAAGAAGGGAAATGCTGAGCTGTTAGAGCAAAGGCAAGCAATGGAGAAAAACTTGGTTTCCATGGCACGAGAAATTGAAAAGTTGAGGGCTGAGTTTGCAAACAGTGATGGCAGACCATGGGGCCTGGGTAAATTTTCTGTTCTCTAAAGCTTTGTTTTACGATGAATGCTGAAAACAAAGAATTTACCAGCTTCGTGTCAAGTATTAGATATGCATTTTTTACTTGTGTAATGTCATGTATTTTTTGCCCTTCACTGTATGATGAATGAGATATGGTCTTCTTGATATGGTTGCTGTTTACAACTTTATATTTATTTGATTTAAGTTTCAAGTGTATTGATGGTTACACCGCTATATCTGCCATCATATAGCAGCTGCCTATTTTTAGTAGTGTAGTTACAACTAGTTGAAGCTCTATGTTAGGCATTTAGGTCTTAATGTTTAAATTATGATTCTAATAGTTGCATTATGTAATTTGTTGACTTTTCTAAGGTACTATTGTGACCAAGGTTTTAAATGTCGTTTTCGGTGTCCATGTCGGTCGGCCAAAAAAAGAAATTTTTTTGTTTTTCGGTAATTTGTCGGTGGAAAAATTGTAAAATGGAAAGAAATTTTGGTGGAAATATTTCTTTTTTTCGATCAAATTTCGATGCTTTTTGATGGAAATATGTCGTTTTTTGGTCAGATTTTGATTTTATTCGTTTGATATGAAAAAGATGGAATATTTTAGCAAAACTTCAGGATAACTTTTCTGTGACATAAATATGCATATCTACTTATCTAGGACTTTAGATTCATATTTAAAATTTTAAACCACTTTATGGATTACAAAGTATAATGTCATACAAAATCTCAAAGTCACTCAAAGTCTGAAACTGAAAGTAGAATCCATAACCATAGAATAGACAATGATTGTAGAATAGTTGTACAAACTACAAAGTGCAAATTACAAACATTGTGCTAGAATGCTCAAGTTCCATACAAAATATAAGCATACAACTGCAAACTATTAACACAAGTAAGCATAAAATTTATACAATGCTACCAACCCAAAAATTTATATTTTATTCACAAAGGAATAGCAACAGCTGGGAGTCCTAGCTTTTCCACCGAAATCCACCGACAAACTGACAAATGTCGGTGATATCACCGACAAGAGCCCGCCAAATGAAATAATTGTACAGTCACAGGTTCTTTTTGCCAACAGCATCGACAAATCACCGACATTTGTCGACATCCACTGACAATATCGACTGACAAATTGTAATATCGACAATTTAGACCTTTTTTTATATCGGAGTCTCCAAATACCGACATAGGTCGGTGATTTCGACCGACATTTGTCGAAATTCGATTCCATGATTGTGATTGATGATGGTTGTCTCTTTTACTGGTTAGTCCACAGTCGCATGATTTTATTTCTCTTGTCCTGCTTCATACTTGTACTAGCTTTTTTTTTTTAACCTCTTAATTTAGAGTTTCTATTCAGTTGTTTTTTGTAGCACTGATGACTATTAACTAATTTTTGAACCCAAATCAGATTTTCTACCTAATCTTTAATTTTATGCTGGCTGGTTTTTGAAGGTGGAGTTTATGGGACTAAACTTGGCAGCCCTGAAGGTTCCTTCCCTCCCTATGGTGATGTATATGGTCTCCATTCGGTACAGCTTCTTTTCTTTTCTTTTTGATTGATATTTCTAGAGCTGGCGGTTACTTTCTAGCTCATGAACTTGGTGTATGTGATGTCTAATTTAGCTCACATATTGTTTTCTTCCCTAATTATCAGGGTGTTGCTGATAAGGCTCCTCTGTACGGTACGGGGTCTGGAAATTGGGGAGCATTTGAGAAGTCTCGCCTTACACGCCGTTGAGATTCTTCGTTGAATTGTCCTTTGAAATGCAAAGTAGTTTGCTGACTGTTCTTCAGTATTAAAGGGTTAGACGTTCTTAGCTTCATTCTCCGGTGCATCTCTACCAGTATACTCTTGGCAGAGTACTGTTTGTCATTGTAAACCAATATACCATGTCACTTGCGCTCCAAATATGCTTCTGTTGGTTTTAGGATTGTGACATATATTATTTACTATGGAACTGTTGAAACTAAGTGTTTTATGCATCATATGTTTTAGTTCACCGTCTTGTTGGTATGGGAAATATTTATCTTGAAACTTGAACTTGCAAAAACTGCCTCGAATTTGCTAGGTGTATCTGTTAATATTTCGGCAGTTAGTATTGAATCGTATGCTTCAGAGACGCGGTAGTTTTTTATGCTTATGATTTAAGGGAGTTAGTTCAATATTCAGCCGTAATTATTTAGATGGAATCTAGTGCTTGATTAGTCTCAATGTGACATCAACATCTAAGGTGCTGCATTCAGAAAGAATGATACATAAACTCCTTGAGCATTTAGATGTCATATTACTAAGATGTTAGTTCTGGTTTTCCTTTAATAATACTCACCGAGTCACTTTGAGAATAGACTTGTTTGCCCTTGCACTTGTGGAAACATCTTTGATCAAATCTTAGGAGGATTCTGGAGATTTTCTGAAAAAGAAACCTTTGAGAATGATATAATATCAAAGTGCTTTACCTTGGTTGAAGTTATGCGAGATACTGAGTGAGAAGATAATTAATCCTGATTTTGACAATATGTTTGCTTTGTGAGATAGCGATGAAGCAACTAAATTTTCTGGTTGAAAATTTATGTTTAATTATCAAAGTGGAAATAGGCTTAATTATGTGCTGATGATTGCTCATGGAAGCGAAAAAGATGCAACCAAAGGCAAAGTGATGGCACTTCAGTAACTGGTTGCATACTTAATAAAGGTCTGGGTGGAATCAGACGAGGCTTGTCTTTTAACCATATGAGCAGCACTTATCCAGGACGAGTCTCTAGAGATGTCTTGGATATTTAATCCTAATGCTAAGTAACCTATCGAATGTAGATGTTGGTGAGTGTTTTAAGAATTGGACTCATCTTTCCCAAGTCACATGATTGTGGAGATCTATTTCTACAGGGGACGTCAAGAAAGAAAGAGGAACTGCTAGGACGAAGATAAACTCGATTAGGGAAAGTTTGGTTCATGCAGCATAGGGGGAGATAAAGCATTAACGTAGAGCCACCAGATATCTGTTCGGCCAGAGTGGACCAAATGAGGAGTGACGAGTTTATACGGTCTTCAGGACGTGAAGCTTTATGGCCATGAAGTAGGAAAAGAAATCAAGGTGTTCTTATGTGGGTTGTCATGTACCTAAAAGGATATTTTTGATCATTTTTCCCTCACTAATTTTTAATGCATTATTTGAATGGCTGGGCACAGGGTCATTTGCCCTTCTTTGACAATAATTTGATGGATTGGAAGAATACTGGTGCCAATAAAACTGGGTGCATAACCAGAAGTTTTTACATCTTCCTGATTATATTTTGGTTGCTTGGTCTAGTGAAACTTGTCTTTGTTTGTTGTATTGTTCTGGCCAGTTAGTATATTCATTTTTAAATATCTTTACATAAAGTGATGCTTCTGTGCTACAACAGAAATGATCTGCTCTTTCATTGGTTGGTGGTGCATGCAAGATTATGAGCTTTTGCTGCGGTATTTACCGGATGAAGTCTTATGCGCTGAGAAATGTGGTGGAAACACAATTTTGAGCCAATTTAATGTCATGGTATCTTCCATTACCGGATTTTAGTTAAACCTGCAAATTGGATATTTGTTTTAATTCAGGATTTGAGGTACCTTAGATGGCACTATCCATTCAAATTTATCTATTATGTCATACTGGTTGTCCTATTGTTCATTCCTGGGAGATTGGATGTTGCTGTGGTTTTTTTATGTGAATGGAAAAGTCTGTTCTCCAAGCTTTGTTTTTTCCTTTGACTGTCGATCAACCATTGCTGATAAGAGATAATTTAGTGTTAGTGGATATGGAGGATTCGTTTGTAATGAACCTGGAGAGCAGCATCAAGGGTGTTATGTGAAATTAAGCTATAATGACCACCAATAATATGTGATGATTGTGATCAGCTGCTTCATCTAGATTTGGTCGGTTGAAGTTTACGAGTGTTCAGAAAGTCCTTTTGACAAATCGTTATCCAGGTCGAACATATTATCCAGTCTTTGGAAATTTTAGTCTCTTTAATTTCTAATAGCTATTTGCTTGATATTGAGTTGTCCTTTTGATGTTTAGCGGTCAAAGTATGTAGCTACACTTATGCAATACAACCTGTTCCCACATGGCTCGAATTCATCCTGGAACACGAGAAGTGATGCCGGCTAATGGGGTGGATTGACTACTTATGCCAGAATTTTGGAGGCAAGTACTTATCTTCTTGTATGGCACATTTTACTTCATCACGATACTTTAACTTTCAGATGTATGCTTTTGTATATGTTGTGTTTTTTGAGTGGTTTTTGTACTAGTTGATTCCTAGTTGCCCTCCACCCATGCTACACATATTTACAAGTTACAAAAAGCACTGCTATCATAAACCCTTAAAAATTTGCATGCAACATTATTTAAGAACTCATGTGGCCTTGCTGCCTGCCTTAATCTTTATCCTTGCTTTCATGGCAGTTCTGAATCCCGTAGCACTTTCATGCGAGTGATATATGCTTCTTGTTTTCCACTTATCCATGAGTAGCAGTGATGGGGATAAAGTTATCCCTAGTGGTATTCTGGTGTTCTTGTCCAAATTTTAAGTGATAAAGATAGAGATTATGAACTGCCTTTGTTGTCACACGAAGGTGAAAAAAAGGTTCATTTTTTTCTCAAATGGACAACAGAAAAATTCATTATGTTTATTCCATGCCTTAGTCATAAGTTGCGTTAGCTTTGCAAGAGTACCTGTTAGTTTAGGTTTAGGTTAAGAAGATTGCTTAGATTTTGATGATTAGAGTTATTCCTGATGAGATTATTTCAATTTCACTAAGATCCAACGTGAATCATGAAAGAAGGATCATCTTGGACTAGTAAGAAAAAAGTGGGCCCAAAGTGATAAGATATGGAAGTTGATTAATATTCGGAAGTGATAAGATATGAAAGTTGATTAATATTCAGAATTTATATTGAACGCTCAACATTCGAAGAGTTGCTTGGGACTTGCACCAAAGAAAAACTGTGTTTTATGCTAGTTATGATCAATATACTGGATGTTAGATCTTGGCATGCTCCAGGTATGACCAGACTGATGGATTCTTTCTTGATTAATATGATGAAAAATAGCAGTTCAATTGAAAGCTCTTATTTTCATCTTCCTCTGATGTTGCTAAGGTGATGTTGCACATGTTGGCTACCAATCTGAAAGTATTAGAAGGTACAAGAATGTACCTTCGCCTTTTCAAATTTACAACCGTTGTGTGCCAATACAAGTTGCTTTCCTAGGTTTCCTTTTTCTGTTTATATTCGTCATGCCATTTATCATTTGGACTATCATAGGAGAAATCTGTCACTTAAGAGTCTCAAGTAGATCTTTTGAAGTCTGGTAGCCTAAATTAAAAGTGCATGTACCCAGACAAAAGGGCGAGGCTAGCTGTATGCAGAACATTGGCCTTCTGGTTACCTGCCAACACATATGTCTTCACTGTGGATTGACTTGCAACATTAACTTAAATGAAATTATGTCTTGAGAGGAGTTACTTGATTGTAAGTTTCTCGTTTGTGAAGGTTAAGGTGATATTATTTTTGGGCCATCGTTGACATTCAAGATTATTTTGTGGAGTTAAGAATTGAATTGCAGACTATAGTGCATGGTATCGTTGTACGGTAATGGTGATACATATTATGTTGTGGTTGTTGCTAGCATTGCGGGTAACAACGCAACGATAAGGTCCTTGGTAAGCCATGTAGGACAGTAATGCACATTATTTTGTGTTTGTGTAAACATTACATGTATTTTACAATTTATCTAATTTGATATTATGATTACATAACGTACATGCATTTGGTATAAAGTTATGCAAGGATCCTGTATGCCCAGAAGCATGCATGGGGATGTAGCTTTTGTTTTACATGCTTTTATTTTGTGAAGTCAAATTTATCATTCTATCCTTCTTGTATGCTTTAAACGAATGTAAACTAAAGTCTATTGTGTTTCTGATTACTTTATTTAAGTTTGTTTGTGGGTAATATATCCCTTTTACAAAAATTAGTTCTAAACAAAATTTCCTTGTTATAGGTTCCTTCTAATAACCTATATGGGGATATATTATAAGTACATCTCCACAAATACTATTATTGTTGCTAATGCAATGCTTTATGATGCTACCAATGAAATGATAAAGCCATAGCCATAACCATCAAGCCATGTCCCATCTACTTGGGGTCACCTTTCTGAATCCATCTAAACCTTTTATTTTGATTTAGAGCTATATATGTTGTCATTGAAAGTTTTTTTCATGCATTTTCTAACAACTTCCGTCAATGTTATTCTAGGTCTTCCCCTCCTCCTTGGACCTTCCACACTAGTTTTGGACCCTCTCCTTATCGGGGCCGCCACTACTCTACACTGTGACTGTACGTGGCCAAACCATCTTAATTTAGTCTCCATTATCTTGTTCTCAATTGGTGCCACTCCCAATATTTTCTCTAATACATTCATTCCTTACCCTATCCCTCCTAGTTCTTCCGCAATCTACCTCAGTATCCTCATCTTTGCCACGCCCATCTTATGAGCTTGAGCTCTTTTTAAGAGCCAACATTCCAAACCATATATAACATTTCCGGTCTTATTGTTTGTCTTGTAAAGTTTACACTTGAGTAAAAGACATGCGTCGATCACATAGCATTCCCGAGGCCCCACTCCACTTCGTCCAAACCGCTCTAATTCTATTCGATAAATCATCATATATCTCTTTGTTCTATTGTATGACAAACCCAATATACCAAAAAAATCACATTGTTGCACTTCTTTGCCATCTATTGTGAAATGAGATTAATTATCATTATTGTTTTCATTAAAATTGCACTCTATATATTCCGTTTTAGCTAGACATATTTTTAAGCCCTTATCTTCCTAAGTTTTCCTCCACAATTCCAATTTTGTATTTAACCCCATCCTTGTCTCATCGATTAACACTATATCATTTGCAAATAACATACACCCCGATACTCCTTGAATATTAGCAATGAGTTTATCAATGACAAGAGTAAAAAGATATGAGCTTAAGACTGACCCTTTGGAGTTCACGATTATCGTAAATTTATTTGTGCCGCCACAGTTGCTTCTGACACTAGTAATTGCTCCCTCATATATTTCTTAAATCACTTCAATATAACCTTGAGGCAGCCATTTCTCCTTAAAGTCCACCAAATCACATCTCATGGTACTCTCATAAGCCTTTTCTAAGTCGATAAAAACCATATGTAGATTCTTTTTATTCTTTCTAAATATTTTCATCAGTTGTCTCAGTAAGAAAACCTCCACCGTAGACCTTCCTTGCATAAATCCAAATTGGCATTATGAAATTCTTGTCATCTTTCTTAACCTTTGTTCCATTACCCTTTCCCTTAATTTTATGGTGACTCATAAGAATAGTTGCACGATAATTAGAACAATTTTGAACGCCACCTTTATTCTTGTATATATGTACCATAATGCTTTACCTCCAATCATTTGGCATCTTCCTTGATGTCAATATTTTATTAAACAAGCCAGTTAACTAAATTAATCCAATTCTTCCTAAGATTTTCCAAAGTACAATTGGTATCTCATCAAAGCCTAGTGCTTTACCTTTATGCATCATTTTTAAAGCCTCCTCTACTTCAACTATTTTAATTAAACGATAAATTTGTTAATCCCTAGATTGTGGTTATTCTAAATGCACTCCTCTAGTGGGGTTCTCATCATTAATTTATGGAAGTAGCCTTTCATTTGTCTTTAATCTCATCTTCCTTCACCAAGATAGTATTACCTTCACTTTTGTTGCACATAACTTGTTCTATATCTCTAGTTTTCCTTTCCCTCGTTCTAGTTAATTTGTATATTTCTTTCACTTTCCTTGGATCCTAGTTTATATAAGCTATCAAACATTGCGTTGGTTTATATAAGTCATTCCTTGGATCCTAGCATTAAATGTTTATTGAATTAGGATTCTTTTCATATTTTGAGTTGGTTTTGTACGACTGGCTTTTAACCTAACATCAACCCTCAACCTTTCTCATCCAGGCTTGGGATTGGCAATGACGGCTTTAATAAAATGATAAAGTATATTTAGAAATATCGACATCGTGTTTGGTTGGCATTTCATTGGCAGTTGGTGTAGATGTATTCCTATAATGTTGGTCTTAGATTGCAGGACCAATTTGCTATTTATTCACTCATTTGGTTAATGTGATTTCTTTTTCATGACTTTATTAAGTAGTGCCAGAACTAAATTCATGTAAATAGTTGGTTATTTCATACATTACTTGTATTTCTATTTGCCTATATTTAGTCACAAGGCCATGCATATTCTTAGCAATTGGGGATTGCTTAAGGAACAATAAAGTTGCAAATATTCCAAAGAATCATGCATTTTGTTATAGGTTTTAGGCTTATAGCCACCCTGTCAACTAAGCAGGACTTATATGCTATTTATTCACTCATTTGGTTAATGTGAATTCTTATTCATGGCTATATTAAGTAGTATCAGAACTAAATTAATGTAAATAGTTGGTTACTTCGTGAATTCTTATTCATGGCTATATTAAAGTTACAATAATTCCCAAGAATCATGCATATTATTATAGATTATAGGCTTATAGCCACCCAGTCAACATGGCATTGCCCCAATATTTAACGAGATTGGCTTATTGAAGATAATCCAGATTTCCTATTATTAGTATAGTTTAATCAGGTAATAGGGGACACATATACACTTAAATGCTTGAAAATGTATAAATATTTTATTTGATACCCTGTTGTCTTTCTCATTGGTTCCTATGCCCTAGAGTGTCTAGTATTGCTTCACTGTAGTCAGGAGATCGTCCATCTTGACCATGCACCTTTAGTCTTGGTAGCGAAAGAAAGGTGCTCATGTATGATTTGCCTGGCTCGATTAGTATCGTACGAACTCGAACGAGCTTTTATCTAACTTGTTTGCGAACTGCTCGCCACCTGCTTGGTTTGTTTGCAGCCCTAATTCTTTGTGTTGCAATCTAATAACGCATGATTTGCCTGCCTTCATAGTCCTTAATGGTGCCTGCATTGTCTTTCCTCTGCAAATCAACCGATTTAGTGTGAATAGCTTTGCGAGTTATACTATTTCACAAATGTGAACAATGTTTCCTCGTATTTTATTACTGAACAGTTAAAACTCCCCCTGGTTTATCATCTCATACCGTCTCTCACTTTGCAGGCATTGGCTACCCACATAATGATTCCGGGAAATGATCAAGGCATGCCTCGTGGCCTATGATGATCGAGGCCTTGCGGTCCGGTTTTGGGAACAAGCCGCTTTGCCGCTAAAGTGGCCACGATTTCTGGTGCGTCAGATCGAGTAAAAGGAGTTACCAGGATTCAATAAGTTGTCACTGCCCTTGAACGACAGGATCTATCGATAAAAACTGGTAGTCAAGGAGTCGAAGGCTGTTATAGGGACATGGTCAAGGCAAGGATAACAAAGTTTGAGGATAGAATGAAATTTTTTTTTTGGGAGAGAACCCCACAGCAGAGAATGGAATTGAAATACCGCAAGAAAAGGTCTGTCATTGCTAATTGATGCTCACGAACATGCCGAGAGCGAAGGGGGGAGATGACAGGCAGTCATTAAGGGCACAATTCATAGTGGAACATTATGGAATCATGTCCAAGAGGCTGTGTTCTTTCCCCGGGAATTCCAATTCCCATGTTCTTTTTTATAGCGGCGCATGCATGCTTGCTTGTTCCCAGGGATATGAAAGCCCCCCTTCACCTGGGATTTCATGTCTCAACCAAAACCTAGGATTTGTGAATCTCTCTTGAAGATGTGGGAAGATGAAAGCAGGTCAGCGTAGATGCTCCGTTGGTGGTTTTGCGGGGAGAGCTACCTCCTGTGGGATGGTGTCGTAATAACGGCGGTCAACGTACTCTCTTGTATTGATTTCTTTCGCCTCTTGTTCGACTGTTTACAGAGTAGCCATCGATTGTGTATGCCGCCCCGATATTGGTCGGACATCAATTACCCCCCTCATGGGACATTTATTTTCCAGGCTGCCATCCTAAAAGCTAATATATGAAGTTGCAGTCTTCGTCCGTTGAATGCCATATTGCCCACCCCAAGTTCTCATCCTTTGGAGATCCTGATCGTCCGATTATCCCAAAAGTCCTAATTCACAAAACGCTGAAAATAGATGTTACAGGAAAATTTTATCATTTTATCGATCGCAAAAGTAAAGAACACGGGCAATTTGATTTCTTGACGACCATTTGATGTCCCAAGTAATTAAATTATGTTTTGTAAAACATTACTCGCCGAAAGAACAGACCCGGGAAATATCATTCCTCTCCAATTGGACCATATAGAAGGTAAGTTGGTAGGGGGGTGCCTAAAGAAGGTAACTTTGTTTTTTGTCAAAATCCCCGCTATGATTTTGGATGGGAAATATTCTTACGAAGGTAAAGCCCTTAACGTAGTCTCCTCGAACCATGCTATCACCGTGGTTCGGGGTCCACCCAGACTCCCATCATAAGGGCCGAGTGTGATCAAACGAGTGGGTACAGGTGTTGGCGGTTGGACCCCAAACCAGGGTGATACCGTGGTTGCGGGTGACTATTTTAAGTCGTTCGTTCTGAAGGACCTAGCCTTGATAACCCTAGTCGATGTGGGACTAAACTTAACAATCTCTCCCTAGGTTAGGGTTGGAAAAACTCTGAGAGCCCCCCCTCTTGTGTGGAACGCCATGAGACCGAGACTAGGACTGGACAGACGCTGACGGTCCCCCTCTTGTGCGGGAGAAAGTATTCAGTGGGACTGACACACCACGTCAGCCGTGTACCCACACCAAATGCAATTTCAATTTGTTGCAATTCAACTTCCTACTTTAGCTACTGTTGTCCTCAGATTGATAGCGCATTGGGTGTGGGGGGTACGCGGCTGACGTGGTATGTTAGTCCCACTGAATATTTTCTCCTTGTGCGAAATATACGGGAAGAGGCATAGCCTGGCCCCACAATCCGGATCGTAAGGGGAGGTCCACAGAGGGTATATGAAGATACCACCGCCCAGTCCCCTAGCCGATGTGGGACTAATCTAGCCCCAACGCTATGTTCAAAAAACATCGTTCTAATCTACACCGAGCCGATGTGGGACTAATCACAAGTTTAACCAGTAGATTATTCGAAGCCTGAGTTCCCATCTGGGTCTCTATTTATATGTTTTGTTTGATTGTTTTGCCCTAATCTTCCGATCGTCGATTCATATGGCACTAATCTAAATTTGTAAAATGCTTAAATTTTTTTGAGCATGCAATTAGGTGTATGGCAATTTAAAGCCCTTAACTTAGTCTATCACCGTGGTTTCTGGTCCGGCCATTGACAACTGTTAGTTCCGACCCTTTGGAAAGTTTCAGATTGTTGAGATCTAAAGGCCACCGAAAAAACCCCAGGGGGCTCCATCATAAGGGCCGGGTGATCAAATGGGTGAGGACAGATGTCGTTGGCTGGACCCCGAACCACGGTGATTCCGTGGTTCGGGGCAACTATTTTAAGTCACCCGATTGCAATTGGGTTCGGAGTCGGATCTCAGGCTGCTTCGACCTCTTCCGTAACTCTCTGCTCACCAGGTCTTGAGATTCTCCCAGCGCATAATAGTACATTGCGGGAGGGCAATTGGGGTTTCTGTGGGTGAAAGTAGGGATGGCAACGGGTCGGGTTTGGGGCGGGTTGGTCCTATCCCGAATCTGTCCTATTATATTTTATCCCACCTCATATCCGTTCCAAATCCGCTTCGGATTTTGAGGGTAATTTTCAAACCCATCCCAATCAGAATTGGAAAAACCCGTGCCCGCCCCACCCTGCCTCGTTTATGCATTGCGGGTCGGGTCAGGTCGGGTCGGCTTTATAAAAACTACATATTTAACTTCTTGGGCCCATCTAATCGTAGCTCTACATAGCAAATATTCCTCCTATATTACGAGCATGCAGTTATAAGCATATGTCAACTTATTATATGACCTTGATAAGTTATATACCCGAGTCGGGTCGGGGCGGTTGGAGTAAAACCCGAACTCGACTGGGTTTCAAATTTATATCCCAAATCCGTTTTTGAGCATCCCAAACCCGTCCCAATAGGGTTGGGTTGGGTAGGGTAACCCGGTAAACCCGAATAATTGCCATCCCTAGGTGCGAGTTAGATCTTTGTTTCTCCGGTTTACAGAGAATTAGAGTGATCATGAACATCGATCGAGAATCTTGTTCTTGTCGAAAATGAGCCTATTGATGGATTTTCACCTGGCTCTGATGGAGGGACATGCGTAGGACCGGACAAACTCCGATGGCCCCCACTTGTGCGGTAGGTCATGAGGCTAGGAGCTAGGGTTAGACAGACTCTGATGCCCCCCATCTCGTGCAACTGATATCATTGTTAGATATCCTCTCGCCCAAAAACTTAGGTCGTAAGAGGAGGTCCACAGAGAGTATACGAAAACACTATTGCCCAACCCCCCTGGCCAATGTGAGACTAAACCCTACAAAAAATTCCCAGCAGATCACATCAATAAATCTAATAGCAATTGATCGAATGAATTATACTTACAGAAATAGATATCATGTCTGACTTACTCCCCTAGAAAAATCTTCACTCCTGTGCAGGGTTGAATAAGCTAGGTATCGTAGGATACTACGTCGCCTTTCTGATCAAGTGCATCAACCAAGCGGATGGACCGCGAGTTAATTTAAGGGGTTATTAACGTCAGTTCCTTAAAAAGGTTTCTGTTTAACGTGAAGGGTATGTAAAGTTTGAACTTAACGTTAAGCCCCTGTAGTTGAACTTTAGCTAACGCAAACTTCATCTCCCGCGCACATGCAATATCAAAATATTTTAAATGGTAATTTTACCCCTATAGATAAAGTGTAACAATCATAGCAAAAGAGTAATAATTGGTAAAGAACAAAAATCCGTTAGTTTTGGCTAATGTAGGCTCCTTTTGCCGCACACATATAATAATGAAACTTTTTTAATGATAATTTTAGCCCTACATATAAAATGTAACAATTGTAGTAAAAAAGTAACAATTGGTAAAGGTAACAATCTGTTAGCAAATAGTAACAATTTGAAATGGTAAAATATCTTAATTGTCAATTGATTGGTGGGTTGACTGAATAAATATATATATATATATATATATATATATATATATATATATATATATATATATATATATATATATATATATATATATATATAAAAATAAAATATAATATAAAAAATAATAAATTATTTTGTGGTTTTAAATTGACAATCTCGAGTGATTTCAATTGTTTTTTAGCTCGTGTTATAAATTTAATGAACTTGGGCTGGGTGTTATTGTCCTTTTTTCCTATTTGGTTCGTTGGGATTTCGGGAGGGAACTATTGCAATACATGACTACTTATAGGAGGGCTTATCGCAAGTTGATACCTTTGTCAGGGATCTATCACTAAGTCCCCCTTAATTTAAAAGAGAAATGGGTGTTAGGTCCCACGAAACAGAACGATTTGATTTAGAGGACAGTTTCATTTTATTGTTTACAATAAGTCCATCAAATCTAGGTAGGTGAAAAGTTGATCATTTTTCATATTTTCAACACTAAAATGATCCATTTGATATGGGTTATGATGACGTGTTTTTTCAAAGTGGAAGATGTACCCATGTGCTCATCCACCCACTTCTTGCTGGAGCCCCTCTGCCCCCACCTTTGTCTAGCCCTCACAACTAGCCTTTTCCTTTTTCTCCCTCTTTCTCGCTGGAAGCTGCTCCAACACCTCTGCCCACTCGTCGGAACTCATCCTCCCATTTTTTATCTTGTTGGAACCCCTCCTCCCAATCGCTGGAACCCCCTCAAATCCCTCCTCCCTCTTGTTGGAACCCTTTCTCCTTAACTCCGTCCCTCATACATTGTCTCATCCTTTTCCTCTCCATCGTCGCTCGCCAGAACCCCTCCAACCTTTAATCCTACTCGCCAGAATCCCCTCCAACCCCTCCTCCCACTCGTAAGAACCCCTTTCGCCCCACCTCCGTCCCCCACAGATTGTTTCTTCCCTTTCCTCTTCCTCGTCATCACTCGTCGAAACACCCTCCACTGCTCACCGTGGTTGCTATATTGAAATCACTTTAGCACTGAGTACCATTTGACATATTTGAGTACAATTTGAAATCACTATAGCAACTACGGTGAATCATTGTAGCTGTTATAGTGAAATCACTATAGTAACTATAGTGATTTAACATGGTACTCAAATATACAAAATGGTACTAAAAAAATTGAGTATCATTTAATATATCTAAATATAATTTTAAATCACTGTAATAGCTACATGAAATTATCATACGTGGCTGCTATAGTGATTTCATTGTTGTAGCTACAGTGATTTGAAATGGTACTAAAAAATATTCAATGATACTCAGTGCTACAGTGATTTTAGTGTAGTAGTCACGATAAAATCCCTGTAGTAGCCATAGTGAAAATCACTGTAGCAGCTACAGTGATTTTACTATAGTAGCTACATTGAAATCACTGTAGCGGCTATAGTGATTTCGCTATTGGTGTCGAAACTGTAAGGGAGCGGCATCTTTGGTTAACAAAGTGGTAATTTTATAAATATAACAACTCTTCATGGACATATCTTTTTTCCAGCTGCTGGACTTAATATAATTTGATCTTTTAATTTGGATCTATAACGACGGTTTTAAATGACGTTATTTTGGTCCAAAACGGGTTGTCTCTAGGTCGTCATGACAGACGTCGTGATGCTATGACAATCTTTATGACGATTTTTTAAAATTAATAAAATAATAATTAAATTTTTATATTTATGTTGTTACGTTGTTTAACGGACGTCATAACGGGAATGTCACGACGTTTTGACGGGCAAAATAACTATGCTTAATTTTTTTAATGATATATAAAGAATTTGTTTAATAAGATATTAAATTTTGATTATTTTAAATAATGAGAGGAGGGTGTGAGGAAAATGAGAGGAGGAAGACGAGTTCGGGTGTGAAGTAAATGAGAGAAGTGTGGGGGTATTTATAGTGAGAAATTGGCTGATATGTATATTTATGAAAAGAAATGGATAGAAATGAAAAAACAAAAAGTAAAATTGGTTAACAATAGCATTTGATAAGTTAAAAATTATATTAGCAAGAAGCTAGACTATAGATATGTTTTTTACTAATGTATCCTTTATTAGTCATTTTCATTATATAAAATATAATTATAAATATATTTTTTAGTGTAAAGTGAGAAGATTGAGTGGACAAAAAATTATAATGTGGATGAAAAATGGAGAGAAAACAACAATATGGGTGTTATTTAGTTGTCATGGCCGTCATACCGTTACAGTCGTCACGGGCATCACGACGGTTTCTAACAATTAAAAAACAGACACCATGTATATAACAGAATAATCTTTTTGTCAGGAGTTACAATTAATGGAATCTTGTCACATGATTTACACTTAACGGAATCTTGTCACATGATCTATACTTAACAGAATCTTGTCAAGGACAACCCTACTCTATATCTTTTTCAAAGCCAGCTGCTCCGCCTTTATGCCTGCCGGCGCCATCCTTTGCATTCTGATCCTCGGTGGCTGCGAGCTCCACCCTTCCATCGCACAGACGTGGAAATACCCAAGGTTGAGCACCTGCAGGACAGTCACCTGCCAGTAGTAGTCATCTAGCTTGCCCCAGTTTAGAGACGGAACTACATAGAGACCAAAGTGGGCCATGACCCCCCCTAAACTTTGGATTTGGTAAAAAACACTTTGCTCCCCTCAGAGACAAAACTACACATAGACTAAGGGGACCCCCCCTAAATTTTGGGTTGGGTATATTACACTTTGCCCCAATAAAGTTTAGCTCAAAAACACTTTAACTCCCCTATAGTTTAAAAACTAAAATTTTCCTCGTTCAATTCAGTTTTAATTAGATAAAAATTATCAAATGAGAAAATAAGTAGTTGACAAAATGGGTGTTGTGCTAACACTTCAAACTTTAGGGTGCGATTTGAAAAAAATAAATTAGTTAAGTGTTTTTAAGCTAAACTTCAAGGGGTAAAGTGTAATTTATTCTTTTAAATTTATCTCTTTCATGCCCTCCCCTAACACACACACATCCTTCCAAGATGAATTCTTTTCATTGAATTAGTGGAAAAAAAAATTGTTCATGCTTTGAATCCCCCCCCCCCCCCCAAAAGACGAAATCCTGGTTCCGTCCCTGCCCTGTTGATGTTGTTCGGGAGCCACTCCCCCCTCTTCCGAGTGTAGCCGCTCACCAGACTCACCAGCGCCGTCCCCATGTAGCTCCCGATGAACGACGACAGCCAGAACAGCGCCGCCACCGTGCTCCGCATGCTCTCCGGCGCCTGGTCGTACAGGAACTCCATATGTACCCCACCGACGAGAACGACTCGGCCAGCCCGGATATCGCATACTGGGGGACCATCCAGAAGACGCTCATGGGTATGACGGCGGCCGGCTCATCCAAGAGCCCGTGACTGGCGGCGGCCGACTTCCGCTTGGTCTCGACGAGGGCGGCGGTCACGGTGGACAGCAGCCCGATGCCCATGCGCTGGATGTACGTCATGCCGGAGGGCCTCCCGGTGAAGCGGCGGTGAGCATGGTGGCGACGGTGAGCTGGGGGGATCTGGAACCTCGGGGTGGGGTGTCGGTCCATCGATCGTGCCTGCTGGATCGCGAAGGAGCCATTGTGGGAGCCCGCGGTGTGACCTAGGATCCCGACGGCCCACAGTGGGATCATGCGGATGATCGACTTCAGCTCCTCCACCCGGTGGACCGTCAACAGCCGCCACAAACTCGGCCTGCCGGACTCCAGTATGTCGCCGTCTGTCATTCTACCAAGGTGGCCGAATGCACAGAACCTGATAAAGCCGAGTGTTGTGTGTACCTCATCAAATGCAGAAGAAAAGCGCTCAGGATCCGGCCGTGCACCCTGCCCCGGCACGTTACATGCCGGCCGGTTCGCCCCGGCTGGGCTTGGTCAGCCGCGTGCCTGGTCGGCCGAGGCATTACACGCCGGTCGGCCACGCGCTTCGTTCTGCTGGGCCTGGCCGGCCGCGTCGGCTGTGCGTTTCGCATCGGTCTGCAGTGCGTTTTGCCCAGTTATATAAATATCGACCCCCCCCCCCCCCCCCCCCCCCCCGTCTCACGGCAGTCGGCTGGCGGGTCGACCTTAAGGCCTTGGCTGGTTGAGATGCATAGGGATCAGAGGGGGAGTTCCGCTTTCTCAACGCACTACGTACCGATATTCTCTCGAAGCGTTGGCTCGAAGATCACGCCCTGTGATGGTGTGATAGTTATTTCCGAGAATCTCGGCCCGGCGGTAACCAAGGGAGGACAACCTGACACCCCGAGATTCCCTGGTCGACCAGTAAGGCAAGTATCACCAGCTATGACTACCCAACGCATGCAAGATGACATATCACCCCCTCAGAGAAAAACATAAAAGGAGACCCACCCCCTCAGAGAAAAACATCGGAATTTTGGGAAGGGGAAGTGATGCCCGTCGCATTCCTGAATTTTCGAAGCTAGAGAGAGATTTGAGAGGTCGGCATTTTGGGAGGCCGATCCTCTCCGGGTGTATGTGGGTCAGAGTGAGCGTTTGTACTCGTGTTACCTTGTTGATGCATTCTCGTCCCACCCCATGGTTTTTTTCCTTCGACGTTGCAAAGGATTTTTCCACGTAAACCCAGTCTACTTGTGTTATTTAAATTGTTAGGTTGTGTCTTTCAGTTGCACCGCCCAATTCCAGAACCCGCCCCCCCCCCCCCACCCCACAATCTTAATTGGCGCCGTCTGTGTGATTAGTTTTCGAGACATCCTATTGAAATTCTTGATCGATCAATCTATTTGAGCCGACCGACCAACTCCTTCCACTCCATCCAGTCTTATTCGACTGACTTGTGTCTGTATAGACTCGGTATCAATCAACTGACCCTGTAACTCGATAGCAGTCGACTGACCCTGCAATTAACTCAGCAGCAGTCAACTGATCCTGTAACTCATTAGCAGTCGATCGACCCTGCACCTCAACAGTAGTCGACCAACCCCATGACCTTTTGTAACTACTGACCAAGCGACCCGTGGGTGTCGACCTGCTAGTCAGTTTTGTACCAACCAGGCGACCCATGGGTGTCGACATGCAAGTCAGTTTTGGAATCATCACCACGACCACACAGTTGAAGAACAATGGTCGGCGGACCATATCATACTCGATCAAACTCCCAACGCCAGTCCAACATTATTGTACCCGAAGGCGCCAACAATGTCGGACATCCAGTTCAACAGCCCCTTGACTCGGAACACATTGCTCCGCTAGTGAACTCCGTGTTGGGGGTTGGGGAGTCAAGACAAGCTCCAGCAGTGGTCTTGGCAACTCAAACAGAGGGCCTACCTGAGGCCTTCCTCATGACAATGATGGCTTCATAATAAGCCATAGCGGCTCAGTTACAAATGATTCAACGCGACCATGATGAACTTTGTAACATCATCCAAGTTACACCCGCTGAGGCCCGAGGTGATCTAGTTACCAACGGTCCAGAAAACGGCCTCGCGCATCAAGCACCGCATGTTCAGCAAGACAGGTTGGTCGAAGAGCTATCAACAACCAACCCGCCAAGACCAGCAGGGGGTCGACACCAAGCAGATTCAACCCAGCCTATCCGCACTTCAGTACCGATAGGACATAATAAGGGCCGTCAAGAAACTCTCGACCGATCGAGTGTCTGGACTCGATTGGGGTCGCACGAAGATCGGCCTGCTGTTTTGCATCGTCACCACTTGAGATCCGGCTCAACCAAGTCTCAGGTACTAGCACATGGAGGAGATCATCACCATCAAACCCATGAGAATCGTCACTCATCACTCGCGAGCTTGCGATCGGTATGAGAGACCTATAGAGGAAATGCGCAAGACCGGCTCAACAAGACAGTTTAAAACCATCTAGGGGTCACACCGAGTGAGTGCAAGATCGCTTGGGGCCTTGCGTCCCAGATTAGCTGGAGGAGGTTGCAATTAGGGGGGCTGATCGACCGCCAATTGCCACGGACCTTCTTAAGATGCCCTTCCCGTGAGTCTGGAATCCGTCCCGTCTACCAAAGTTTGAGGGGACTAAGGACACCGTGGATCACGTGCTTACTTTCTGGGATGCCCTGGGCCCCCATGAAGAAGATCACATCCTTTGTGGCACATTTGCAAACAGTTTGTCGGGAACACCACTTGAGTGGTTCCAAAAGCTTGGACCGTTATCAATTTCCTCTTTCAAGGAGTTGAGCATACGATTCATCGACCAATACCGCTGCAATCGACGGCAGCTGAAGACCTTGGAATCTCTATTCAGGATGAGCATGACCCACATGGAGTCGTTGAAGCAATTCTACCACCGGTTCAGGACTGAAAACTTGAACTTGGGAGATGCTGATGGACAAGACCTCATGGTGGTAGCTGCTTTCAAGAATTCGGTTCAGCCTAATCAACCGGTTAGTGCATCACTCATCAAGCGACCACCCGAAACGATCAATGATCTGTTCCGGAGAGTGGAAAAGTACATCAAAATCGAAGATGCCGAATGAAAGTGGAAAACTAAAGACATTGGTGACCAGCAGCTAGCCTTCAATTGACCAGCAACTATATGGAATATAGAAAAACAGTCAGGCGAGTCGATGCAGCACGACGTAAAGCGCCAAAAGTGGGGTGATCGTGGCAGAGCACCCTACACTCCATGGAATCGAGACTTCACGGTGCTGAACATGCCGATTGATGAGGTCTTCGAGATCATCAAGGAGGAGTACTTTCACAGGGCACCGCCGATGCGCCCAGCAGAGAGGAGCTCACGAGACCTGTCTCGCTACTGTGACAACCACATGGAGCACAGACATACCACGCGGTAGTACCGAGCATTGCAGAATCATACCGAGGACCTTATTGAAGCAGGTTATCTCGACCAGTTCATTGACCATCCCCGACGCATGACCCATAAGCCTGTTGATGAGGCATATGAAGGTACCCCCTCCGCCAACTGATCACTACTGCTTATATCTCCCAGGCCTAAAAATGTAATGGCTAGAAGCTTTTAATGGAAGGTTTCAAGTTCCCGTTTTATCAATGAAGACTCTAAGCAAAAATTCATTGTCCAAGATCTTCTACAAAGAAGACCCCTAACAATGTGAGTTGGCTGGGGGTGGCAAAGATCGGGAAGACCTACCTCGGGCAGAATTGTCCACCCTCAATCTAAAAGCCTCCTCCGGTAGCCCTTGACCCCCCACGAGTTGGGTCAAGCCAAAAAACTTCCCCCAAGAAGACCCGGTCGACTGAAGTTAAAGAGTCGGTTGGGTGAAAGCTCGACCGATCAAAAAGACTCAATGTTGAGTATAATCAGCCGGTACTTAACTGTTGGGATTGGATCCGCTTATCAGAGTCGCAGCGGAAGCAAAACAAAGATCCGAAGATCATACGGTGGATGTTTCATTACAATTAATTCTACAAAATAATCTACATGCAAATCTATGATCTTAGCATATGTACGGACACCCTAGAGGCATACTACGATCTACGGGAGACATACATGCATCTAGTTAGGTGTTTAGAATCATCATACCTTTTGGATCTATGATTCGGAGAGAATGGAACGATGATGAACTGCACATGAATCGCAAGGGAAGCTGTCGGATAGAACATTGTCCTTTGCGAATTGAGGAATTCTCGAAGTCCTACCTCTGAGTACAAGGACTTCGAGCCGACGGAGGAATTCGTTGCGAAGACGATGGCTAGTCACGAGATCTCCTCCTTCTCTTTCTCTCTTCTTCCTTCTCCTTCCTTCCGCCTTTTTCTTCCTTTTTCTTCCTCTTTCTTCCTTGGCCGAAACCTCAGAGAGGGAGAGAGGGAGAGGGGGAGAGCTAGGGCCGGCCCCTCCCTCTCTATTCCTCTTATAGGGTAGCCTTCTAGTGCTACAAGCAAGCTAGGATCGGCCCTAGATGGATAGGGATGAGGGGAGGCGGTTTTCAGGGTTTCCACAGCTCTATCGTAAAGCCTGGACGAAAACGCCCTTTACTAACAGTAAAAAAGTGAAAGAGCGATTGAGTGAGGTGCGCTACTCGGAATTGAGTTCCGTCAGCGCCTATGAGCTCCTGGAATTATTCCGCTCATTCTAAAATCCATATTCAATATATTCTAAGCCATATTTTAATATTTACCAAAATACCCATACGGCCTCTAACATATGTGAATTAGGTTCTTAGGTTTCGGGCTTGCGCTCCATCGCGCTACTTCGCATCCAACGTATCCAACCAGATCGGAGAACAATTCCTATACACAACGACAGGATGGAACCTTCAGGGTTCGGGATCTCTAGCTCCAACCGGATCCCTGGTTAACTGTTCCGGTGACACACCGAAGGTTCCGTTAATCAGCCCTAATCTGATTAACCCGCGGTAGACACACAAATTGTGTCTAACCCGGACCCGACTCCCATGCACCTATGCGGAGGCAAACCCGACACGCACTCGGACCCGGACCCGACTCGCAAGCACCTACGCGGAGGCACACCCAACTCGCATGCACCGACACGCAAGCCGAACCCGACCCGCACCAAACAAGGGCCCGGGTGGGCCCATCCCAAAGTGGGGCCTACTCGGCCCCCTTCTAGAAATCCGAACCCCCTAAGGGGTGGCCAGCCATACAAGAAAAGAAAAGAAAAGAAAAGAAGGAAAAGAAAGAAAGAAAGAAAAGAAAGGAAAGAAAAGAAAAGGAAAGAAAAGACCAAAAAGAAAACAAATATCACCATGCGCAGGGGGAGGTTGCGTATGAGGTCTACGTAAATGTGGATCTGCGCCGACCCCTCGATCCGATGGACAAAAAACGAAGCTGGGTAGCCATCGACTTTATGTGCAAGATTCAAAATAAATCCAAAAATGATTGAGCCATAATTACCCAGCCGGAAAAGAAAAGCAAATAAAGGTTTATTCCTCTTTTCAATTGAAGAATAAATCTTGGGTAGTTATGGGAGAGATATTAAAGGGATTCAAATAAACTTCCCATATATCTCCCCTCCCCCCTTCACCTATAAATAGAGGGGGAGGGGGAAGGCTCAAAAGGTCGAAGATTGAAGACCGAAGCGAAGAAGCTCTGCAGAGAAGGAGACACGCCCTTCATCGACCCAAGGCTTCACGAGGCACAGACAAGCCTATCCCTTCGGGACCGGCTTAGTCTATTGAAAGCCCTCATCAAAGTGAAGACCCTTGCACAAGGAGATCAAGCTTTTGACTCTATGCACGAAGAAAAAAGCTCGGAGAAGAAGAACCCTTCGACTCCGAAGACGCCAGAAGCAAAGGCCAGAGAAGAAGATCGAAGCAGCACTACCCTATCGTCACCAACAAGCCTTCGACTCCGATCAAGCCCAAAATCCCGGAGAAGAAGCCGATGCCATAATCGTGGATCGAGGTCGGACGACAAGAAGCGAAGAAGCTCTGCAGAGGAGAAGACGCACCCTTCATCGACCCAAGGCTTCACGAGGCACGGGCAAGCCTATCCCTTCGGGACCGACTTAGTCCATTGAAAGCCCTCATCAAAGTGAAGACCCTTGCACAAGAAGATCAAGCCTTCGACTCCATGCATAAAGAAGAAAGCTCGGAGAAGAAGAACCCTTCGACTCCGAAGACGCCAGAAGCAAAGGCCAGAGAAGAAGATCGGAGCGGCACTACCCCGTCGTCTCCAACAAGCCTTCGACTCCAATCAAGCCCAAAAGCCCAGAGAAGAAGTCGATGCCATAATCGTGGATCGAGGTCGGAAGCTGAAGACGAAGCGAAGAAGCTCTACAGAAGAGGAGACACGCTCTTCATCGACCGAAGGCTTCACGAGGCATGGGCAAGCCTATCCCTTCGGGACCGGCTTAGTCCATTGAAAGCCCTTATCAACGTGAAGACCCTTGCATAAGAAGATCAAGCCTTCGACTCCATGCACGAAGAAGAAAGCTCGGAGAAGAAGAACCCTTTGAATTCGATCACGCCAAAGAAGTCCGGAGAAGAAGAGAAGCAAAGTCGTCGCTACACTCGTCGTCTTTAAAGCAAATCCGACGCTATAACCGTCGCACGGAGATCGGTGTCACCCTCGCCATCTTCAAAGGAACCCTTCGACTCTAATCACGCCAAAGAAGCCCGGAGAAACAGAAAAGTCGAGCCGACACCTAAACCGTCGAGGAAGCCAGAAGCCTTGAAGAAGTAGCCACTGCCGTTCTAGAAGAATATCGAGTCGACGCCGAAGGAAAAGCCAACGCAAGAAGCCAAAGCCAAAGCCCCGGTAAAGCCAGCGCCAAAGCAACACAAGTACCAAAGCCAAGCGACTACGTTGGTCACGAGCAAAAGCACCGCATGTTCTAGCCGATATGACACGAAGTCCAGAAGAACGAAAGCATCGCAAGTCTCCCCCCGTCTACGTCCAAGCGCAAGCGCCAAAGCAAAGCAAAAGCTAGAGCCATGCCAAAGCCAAGCCAAAGCTGAAAGCCAAAGCCAAAGCTGATGCTAAAAGTACAATCGACGCTGCGAATCGACAATCAAGGACGCCGAGGTCAAGCAAGGATCGAGGAAGACACGAAGATCGAGGAACGAAGCCAAAAAAACCCCCTAGTCGAGAAAGCGCGAAGCACGGAAGGGACAAAAGCAACGGTGGATACTCCTTAGCCTCTCAAAAACCCTCACCCTATAAAGACCTCTGTCCTGGGCAACCCCATCAGACCTCTCACACGAATACCATGTGGAGACGCGGATCAAAGGGACCCTCCAGAGGATCTCTCCCACAATCTCCTGATCAATATTCACCGCACCCGGCTCACTACCCCCCGAGTCCCCGGGTCCCGGCACTCTGTAATCTTCGTGTGTTTGCAATAAAGATGACCCGGATCTTTTTCTGCGCATACACCTGTGTAGCCACCCAGAGTGCGACGCAAGTTGAACTCTAGTGATCCTAAACTTGTATTACTCTCTCGTAACCTTGTTATCTACTATATTCTGATAATCCTTAGTCCCTTTCTATTATTGGTGCCATGATACGACTCGGGCGGTGGGGAGCACCGTCAGATCCCGATCGATCATCTGACTAGAAATTGATGACTTGTTATCTATAACACCACATACCTTCCAATGCTATACCTAGCATCCGTAACATCGTCAGTCATACTAACAACCACCAGGCCTGGGTTAACTGTGTGGACAGATTGACTCATCAAAATACACCCATCCAACACTGGACATCGGATAACCTGTAGGGATTACATGTCACTCAAGTGCCAGCTAGGTAACCCAACGTACTGTGGTATTGGACTATGGAAGATCCGCACACGTTGGCACATCAAAGCACCACACAACTGGTTGGCCCAGTGTACATGGTTCCTTAGGGTTAAGGACAGATTATCTATAGTAGTAAGATGGTTTTATGCACCAGTGTCTGAATCACTGAACTGTGCACCGTCTTTGTTCCTGTTCAATATGATCATCGTGCTTGGTCAGGTGAATGGAAATCCCACGTTCCCATGGTGGAGACTTCACCACATCCGCTATCTGCCAACAACTTGTTCTCGGTAAAGCGACCGACATCACCTAAGCTGTGAACTAGTTCTAGGTCTACACACAACTGGTCTACTAGGTCTCCCAAGCATGGATCCACCATGTGCCTTAGTGGCCTACTATGTTCCCTCGGGTCCTTTATTATATGTGTATTAACATATACCAAAGTAGTATTCTAATTAAAGCAATAACCAAAGTCATCTTTATTAAGATTAATACAGAAAATCCACGCTCAGGACACATAAGCTACAACAGTACTTTCACCTCTCGGAGAGTAGGCTAGGGGTAATTCTTAAATGCCAATTGGTTAACAGACTCAAGAGGGAGAATGACCGACAGGTGAAAAGTTTGAGAGATATATAACACCCTAAAGTGGGTTCTATCGCTCAGCGGGAGCAAAAACCAAGGGGTGGTAAAGACCAACTGGTCTAAAGACTCAAAAGAGAGTATAACCGGTTGGTGAAAAATGCCTAGGGTGAAATACTCCTTATTGAGTAAAGACCAATCCGCAGTAAGGGTTAAACCTTCAAAGCTGCCTCTCTCCTCCTAGCCAGCAGCACAAAAGACCTGCTCTCTTCGTCGATTGAACACACCAAGGAGAAAAGGGATTTGAGACCAGTCGCTCAAAGTATGAGCATAAATTGACAGGTCACTCAAAGTATGACCAATCGGCCATATTAAGACAACGATGCAGATCAAGAACCACTCTTGCAAGAAACTGATCGATCAACCCAAGCATGAAGATTGTGCATAATGAAATTTTAAAAGCTGCATAGCCTGAGGCACGCACGGTGAGAAACGAGACAGAATGGTCCTGACCAGCCGGAGAACCCCAAAAACTGACCGATCAGGGGGGGGGGTATTGTGTGTACCTCTACAAATACAGAAGAAGCGCTCAGGACCCGGTCGCGCACCCTGCCCCGGCCGACCGCACGTTACACGCTGGTCGGCCATGCATTTTGCTTGGCTAGGCCTGGTCAGTCGTGCGTTACATGCTGGTCGATCGCGCACTTCGTCCTACTGAGCCTGGCCGGTCGTGCGTTAAGCGTCGGTCGGTCGTGGGCTTCATCCTGTTGGGCCTAGCCAGTCGCGCACATGGTCGGTCGTGCGTTTCGCGATGGTCGGCCATGCATTTCGCCCAGTTATGTAAGTATCGACCCCCCTAGTCTCACGACAGTCGGCTGGCGGGTCGACCTGAAGGGCTTGACTGGTTGAGACGTAGAGGAATCAGAGGGGGTGGTCCGCTTTCTCAACGCAGCTCTGATATTCTTGCGAAGCACTAGCCCGAAGATCATGGCCCGTGATGGTGCGGTAGTTATTCCCGAAAACCTCGATCGAGCGGTAACCAAGGGAGGACAGTCTGATGCCTCGAGATTTCCAATTGATCGGTAAAGCAAGTATCACCAGCTATGACTACCCAACGCATGCAAGATGACACATCGCCCACGCGCGAGGCATTTGCGCAGACTGCGAGAGCATGCCATCAATGCCGTCCCACATGGCGCATCCCAGCTGTCACCCCAAAGCACTATAAAAGGAGGCTCACCCCCTCAGAGAAAAGCATCGGAATTTTGGGAAGGGGAAGTGCTGTCCGTCGCATTCCTGGATTTTCGAAGCTAGAGAGAGAGACTTGAGAGGTCGGCATTTTGGGATGCCGGTCCTCTCTAGGTGTATGTGGGTCAGGGTGAGCGTTTGTTCTCGTGTTGCCTTATTATTGTATTCTCGCCCCACCCCGTGGTTTTTTTTCTTCGAATTTGCGAAGGTTTTTCCACGTAAACCCGGTCGAGTTGTGTTCTTTGGATTATTAGGTTGTGCCTTCCAGTTGAACCGCCCAATTCCAGAAAAACCCCCGACAGTTGTGATTTCCAGGATGAGGAGGAGGAAGAAGAAGGGGAATGAAAAGTAGGAGGAGGTTGGAGGAAGAAGGGAGGGAAAAAGAGGAGGAGGAGGGAGGTGGAAAGAGGATCGAAGGAGGAGGAAGAAAGGGAGGAAGAATAGGAGGAAGGGGGAAGCGGTGGCGGCTTGGCCATGGCCGGTGACGCGGGAATAGACGAGGGCTGCCAATAGAAAAACAGGAGGGATTAAATGGGGACATACTAGGTATTCTTTCAAATTAAAGTTAAAGCTGCCTTTGGTATTTCATGGGTGTTATATTGACCCACCTATATGATAAAGCAGGAGACAAGCACTTCACTTGTGCATTGGTTTGTTTGATGTTTTTTATATATAAGGTCCCCACTCCCTGCCCACCACCTCCCCTTGTGCTTCATTCAACGGTACACTGGGTAACCACCAAGTATCCTTTGAGTGCCCCTATCATTGAATTTAAAAAATACTGGATGCTTCGGGCTCCTATTTTTTGGGATCTGGCTAGACTACTCATATAAGAGCAACCCCCACTTAAAAAAAATATATGCCTAAGCTCTGGCAAACCGAAACTATTGATATGGGCAATTCAGGTCTTCCGCCTTCTCCTCCTCTTCTATGTAGGACGCCACCCACCTCAGCCATTCACATTTGCTACCCCGGACCCATGCAATATATTCATGGATCCTTCCTCCTCTTCTCCTTCTTCTTCCTCCTCCTTCCTTTGCCTTCACTTTCCTCCTATACTCAGTAATTTTAGACTGGTGTCCTATACTATGTATTTGGTCATTCAAAGTAGACAACATCTATAGCTCATTCGTCCATCGGAGACTAAGTGCTCAATAGTGGTTGAATGGGCAGTAGATGTTGGCCTTCGTTGACCGAATGCACAACACATGCGTTTGTTAATAACGACAGGCTGATAAACGATGTACATGGCGACGCGTTCCGACCGTCGTGAATATATTAGAGTAAACGACGGTCAAAGACCGTCGTTAGTTATTTGGATGTTTTGGTGTAGTGATGGATAGCGACCACCTTCCAGAGTAGTTCAAATAAAGGCTGATAAACATCAAGACTTTGAGATGAAACGATTTAGAACAACGATCCGTCCATTTAGTACTTGAACATCATTCCTAGCTTGTTTTTGGTGAAGCATTTCGATGAGTGCTCTTATTTGTTCAGGATCTGCATCAATATCTCGAATAGTGACTAGATATCCAATGAACTTCCCCGAGGTTACCCAGAAAACGCGCACTTTGCTGAATTAACCTTCATCCGAATTTTTCTAAGAGTGTCGAAAGTCTCTCTAAGGTCGGCAATATGTTCAACTCGTTCCCGGCTTTTTACCAGGAGATCGTCAACATATACCTTACCGATCTAATTGTTGAACATGCTGGTGACTAACGTTTTCAGTTATTGGCCAAGCTGCTTGTGGGCGATATGGATATCATATCCTTTTCAGTTTTCTATAAAAAAAGTGAGATCTCCCTCGCCTGCGAGCTAGCTGTGGGTGACGTGAATATCATTTTCAGTTTCCTATAAAAAATGACGATCTCTCTCGCCTGTGAGCTGGCTGCGAGTGACGTGGATATCCTTTTCGATTTCCTATAGAAAAAAAGGACTATCGCTTTTGCCTGCGAGCTGGCTGCGAGCGATGTGGATATCCTTTTTAGTTTCCTATATAAAAAAGGACGATTTCCCTCGTCTACGAGCTGGTTACGAACGACGAGGATATCCTTTTCAGTTTCCTATAGAAAAAGAACGATCTCCCCCGCCTACGAGTTGGCTGCGGGTGACGCGATCCAGCACTACAGTTAAGCGTGCTTGGGCCAGAGTAGACTAGGATGGGTGACCTCCAGGGAAGTCCTCGTGTTGGACGATCTTCCTAACATGAGCGATCTCATTCGTCAGGATAGCAAGCTGGTGCTGTTTTTCTTACCGTTCTCTTCTACTGCGTACAAGCTAGTCTCTCTATACACTGTTCAGTGTAACATAACTCCTCTCCACGTAACCATCGGCTAAGCCCAAGCACAGCATTTACACTAAGAACAATGGGTCTCGCCTAGTTGAAGCTCTAACCTCTACACCTGTGGCAACCTACCTCCATGCCCAATCCCACCATCCTGATCCCCCACGCCGGCGAGCTCCGTACCTCCTCCATCCGAAACCTTCGATGGGTTCTCGGGCTCCGCCATTTCCAGAGGCTTGAAGGTGTAGAACCTTGCACAGATGAGGTAGTACCCGAGGTTGAGCACCTGCAGCCCAGTCACGAGCCAGTAGTAGTAGTCCAGCTTCCCCCTGTTGATGTTGTCCGGGAGCCACTCCCCACTCTTCCGAGTGTAGCCGCTCACCAGAGTCACCAGGAGCGTCCCCATGTAGCTCCCGATGGACGCCGACAGCCAGAACAGCGCCGCCGCCGTGCTCCGCATGCTCTCCGGCGCCTGGTCGTACAGGAACTCCATGTGCCCCACCGACATGAACGCCTCGGCCAGCCCGTAAATCGCGTACTGGGGCACCATCCAGAAGACGCTGATGGGTATGACGGCGTCCGGCTCATCCAAGAGCCCGTGCTCGGCGGCGGCGGACTTCCGCTTGGTCTCGACGAGGGCGGCGGCCACGGTGGTCAGCGCCGTGATGCCCAGCCCGATGCCCATGCGCTGGAGGTACGTGATGCCGGACGGCCTCCCGGTGAAGCGGCGGACCACCGGGACGAACAGCCGGTCGTAGAAGGCGAGGCCAAGGAGCATGGAGGCGACGGTGAAGATGGACATGGAAGCCGGGGGGATCTGGAAGCCCGGCGTGAGGTGGCGGTCCATCGAGCGTGCCTGCTGGATCGCGAAGGTGCCGTTGTGGGAGCCTGCAGTCACCGCCAGGATCCCGACGGACCATATTGGGATCATGCGGATGATCGACTTCAGCTCCTCCACCCGGTGCACCGTCGACAGCCGCCACAGCCTCTGCCGGCCGGAGTCCAGTATGTCGCCGTCAGTCACTATGGCGGCTCGATCCAGAAACCTTCATCAATGGATTCACCGCATAAAGTGCTTAGAAAAGGACAAGGACATTCCGTGCGGATTAGCCGCAAGTGGGGACATTCCCCGAAAGGTCACCCATCAATGTCAAAAAAAAACATTGCAATAAATACTTTTAAAGAGATTATCTTAAACTAAAGGACAAATAACAAGATGATTTTGCACATAATCCCTTCTAAAGAATGATACATTAGAGAAAATCCCTCGATAGATTTTTCACTCCTTTAAATAACAAAAGTATTTCTAAAACTAAAATCTATAATTATTATTCTTTATTTTCGAAAAATGAAATCATTGTAGCAATTTTTTAATCAAATCTCCAGAAAAGTAAAAATGATACATTAGCATCATTATTGTAATTGTTACTCTTTAATCATCGAATTGTTACTCATTGCTACAGTAAAATCACTGTAGCATTTGTTTTTGAGATCTTCATAATTTTTTTTATAGTGAATTTACTTTAGCATTTATTACTCTTCAATCACCGAATATTGTTGCTCTTGCTACCATTCTAGCAACTGTTACTTTTCATTTTCGAATTGTTACTCTTTGCTACAGTGAAATCAATAAAGCAAATTTGTTTTTAGGAATCTTGATTTTTTTTTGGCAAATTAGATATAGATCCTTAACTATTTTGCAATATTAGCCACAGGACACCATAATTTGCTATATTAGCTAAGGTCCCTACAAGTATATTTTTGTCTTCAAAAACAAAATATATTCGTTTCAGAAAGAGTATATTCGTCTTTAGAAAGAGTATATATTCGTCGGGAGGGACTTGAGCTATATTTCAAAATTAATATGTCCTGTAACTAAAAGTCATCTCTCAAGAAGGACTTATATCAAACTTTTCTTCTTCTTTTATGTTACAGTGAAATCATTGTAGCAATTGTTACTCTTCAATCACCGAATCATTACTCTTGCTACCATTGTAGCAATTGGCACTCTTCATTTTTGAATTGTTATGTAATTAATCTTTGCTATAGTAAAATCACTGTAGCAAATTGCTACAATGAAATCACTGAATTCTTATTCTTCATGTGATTTCCTTATACGGCTAGATGTATGTGTAAAATGGACATTCTCCAATCGGAGGGACCTATAGCTAAAGCAGCTTTTTGTCGTCCTTATCACTAAACCGATCTTTGGTCGAAGACCTTAGGCACGTTTCTTTAATACCTTGTGTTTTTTCTGTAGACACATGACCCAATAAAAAAACTAGCTCACCGATCCTTTTGCCATCGTATAATTACTTATAGTCCACCTCGATAGAGGTTTCAAAATTTTATGGTTCCTTGTGGATGTCATATCTATGGCAAGGTGATGGATACTCACCAAAAATCACTAAATTCAGAGACCTCTAAGCGATATAAATGTGCTAATCAAGTTAACGGGTAAAATGGATGTTAAATAAAAATTTTAACATTTAATGCATTAGAAGTTTTAGAATTTATTGATTTTTTTTTACGAGAAAGATCATCTTGTCGTAAATAGCGCATCCTAAAAAAGTTAAAAAATTATGAGGCCTCTATATAGGTGTGTGTGCATGCGCTCACGTGTGTGTGTGTGACTAATATGTTAAAACTTAAAGGTATTTGTGAATCAAAGCCACCCACACGCCCTAATCGAAACAAAGAAAACATCTCCCCCTCTCCTTAAGTCCATCTTAGGCACAAACTCCTTCTACCTTACATTATGCACGATCTGAGTCGGCTTAAGGCCCAGACGCTGGTGCTGGCGAGGTGGCCTTGCCAGGCTTCCTGACTGCTACAGACACTCCTAGTCGAAGTCATGAACTAATTCGATGCAAGTCAACATTCTTAGACTGCGGTCAAAACTCGGTGGTAACGCGACTCTCTCAGTGTTGAGAAACCGCATGTTCGAACCAGCTCCGCGACTGGCGTATGTAGAAGAAAAAAATTTGGTGACAGTGGTAGAGAGAGACAACCTACTTCACGCATAGGTATGCTTTGATCCCAGGCCATAGAGAGTGGGTATCCCATGTGCAGATCAGTAGTGTATATTAGACAACCACAAAAAAAAGTGATTTTTGCATATAACCCCTTAGACAAATATTGATATTATTGATAACCACCTCACTCTTTAAAATTTATAAATAACTCTCTAGAAAGCTCTGATGTTTACGAAAACCCCCTTATAATGACCTTTTTACCCTCAAGTTAAATAAATAAACTTAAAAGATGAGAGGCAAAAATGTCACAGTGGGGGTAAATATCAGAATATGCGAGGCTTTTATTAATAGAAAGTAAAATTTGAGAGGGTTATCTATAATATAATATTGGCAAATTCTTATCATTAGGAGGTTATATGAAAAAATCCCCCCAAAATATGGGGAAGTTTGAAGTCCTTTTGAGAGATGACTTTTAGTTGCAGGACACGTTAATTTCAAAATATAACTCAAGTCCCTCCCGACGAATATATATTTTTTCTGAAACGAATGTATACTCTTTTTTTCAAGAAGAATACATATTCTTTTTGGAGACGAATGTATATTTGTAGTAGGGCTGGCAATTTTGGACCAGACATGGCAGACCCGGCACGAAGTTAGCGGGTCTGGGTCAAGGCTAAAAGGGTTCGGGTCGTAAACGGGTCGACACGATAGATCCGTTTAATAAACAGGTCGAGTCCAGGTTTAGGGTCACGATAGACCCGGAAAGAATTAACGGGTCGTGTCTAGTCGGGTCGGGTCTACCCGCAATCCGATACTGTAATATACAGTATCAGCGGGTCTATGGGGTTAGGTCGGGTCGAGTCGGATTAGGTTGGATCGGCTCAACTGAATAAACCCGTGTGGTTAACGGATCTTATCGGGTCTACCTGTTATAAACGGGTCGGGTACAGGTTTAGGATCTAGACACGATTAGTTAAACGGTCGGGTCCGGGTCTAGGGGTTTTGGACCCGAAACTAGACACGACACGTACCCGACCGACACGGCCCATTGCCACCCCTAATTTGTAGGGAGCTTAGCTAATATAGCAATTACGGTGTCCTGCAGCTAATATTGCAAAATAGTTAAGGACCTATACCTAATTTACCCAAAAAAAAATGGGGATTCTTATTGGACAGTGAGCTGAACACCCAAAACAATACCCCGACAGTGTACGGCTCCAAGGCACAAGTTTGAGAGAGATGATGCGAGGCTCACACTAGCTGGTTCGTGTGAATGAGCCTCCCCGTGGTGGAGATGTCGACGTCCAGCTCCTTGTCCTCGTACAACAAACTTGGGTCAGCCGGTTTGACCGCATTCCTCTTCTTGAAAGCCGCTACGACCACCTGGGTCAACCTGGTCAACGGGCTCCCGCCGGGCTTCAGCCTGATGTAGAGGGGGTAGCCGATGACGAAGGCCAGCACGGAGACGGACATGGCCATGGTGGGGATGCCGAGGCCCCACCCCCACCCCACGTTCTCCTGGATGTACACCACCACCGTGAGGGCCATCAGCACCGCCAGCCCCATGCTGAAGAAGTAGAGGTTGAAGAAGCTCCAGCTACCGGCGCCGCCACGAGACCCCTCCGGGCCGAACTGGTCGGCCCCGAAGGCCACGACGCAGGGCCGGATGCCGCCGGAGCCGATGGAGGTGCAGATCAGCGAGGCGTAGAGGACCGTCATCTGCCACGTGGACGCATTCTGGCACGACTGCTGGGCTGGGCAGGGCGGTGGGCGGAGCCCCGGGAGTATCGCCGATAGGGTGAGGCTGAGCATCCCCTGTGTGGATTTTTGTAGAATTCGGGTCAGGATCGCCATCTCATTTCCGGGACATTGGAGGAGGGTATGCGAGAATTACCAGCTGGTAGATAAGGGAGCCGACGGTGATGGTCCAGAAGCGGCCGGCGAAGGAGTCGGCGATCAGGGCGCCGACGATCGGGGTGAGGCTCGATGTGCCGCTGAAGTTGGTGAGGGTGTTTGACGCCTGGACGAGCGGCATGTGCAGCTGCTGCGTCAAGTACGTGATCATGTTCGCGCTGAACCCGGCGGCAGCGAATCGATCGCACACCTCATTCGCTACATGCAGAGATTAAAAAGAAAAGCATGAGCTTCTTCAGAATCCCAAGTTGAACAGGAACCCAGCATCAAAACAGAGCAACCCAACAAAACGGAGAAGCAGCCAGCTGCGAGAAATTCACAACAGACCCATGATATGAACAGAGATACCGTAGAACGGTGGAACCCATCCCAGATTCCCAATGGACCCAACAGGATGTCCAGCTATCCAGCATTTGCCCTACAAACTGGTAGGAACGAAAGGTGTTCGATGAATTGCCTCACCGAGTATGAACGGGATGGTCCTCAGGCCTCCCTGCTTCCTCTTCTTCTCCGCCCTCCCATCCCCGGCCATCGGTGCGTCTGGCTCTCCGGCTGCATGCCATCACAGGACCCAACACCTATATAGGACAGCTCACCATCAGTACAATGCTGAATGGATTCGGGCGCAGACAAAAAAGTCCACCGGATTTTCTACGGACGCCCGTAAATCAGCCCGTAAAGAAACATTATCGGGCGGTGGGTGAGAGAGAGAGTGAGCTACCGTGAGCGTCACGCTAAAGTAGGGGAGGAACCAAATAAAGGACATCTTAAACGGCCATCCACGACGTCACATATGTATATCATTTTCGGCGGCCATTGATGCAATTAGTTTTTGCGATGGAGTCTAATGCGGCCGGTATATCCGACGGCTACACCCCTGTTTAAATATTTAAGCGGCCATTTTTGGCCCCCATAAATAACAAGTTCTGTTGTAGTGTATGTTTTGGAGTGCTCACGGTCATTTATAGAAGGGCAACCCCACCCCCCCTCCGTTGGCACCGCACTAATTCGGTGGCGGATCAATTTGGTTTAGTTCGGATAAATTCGGAAAAAATTCAAGAAAAATAAATCTGAAAAAATTCGAGAGTTTTTTTTTATGAGCCTTTTCAAGATTATTCGGCAATATTTAGAAATGTTTGGCAAACTGACGAACCAGAAGATTAATCGTTGGTTTATTTGGCAGATCCTTAATGTGTGAATATTCAAAAAAAGATTAATACATTAAGAGAAATTTGTAACTATGGTTGGGATGTATGGATTCATAGCTAGCCTCCAGTGCTGGATGGGCTATACATGAATTTCTTTTGACCTCTCAAGGGGTCCTTGGTGGGTGTCTACGTACATCATTGCTTTTGCAACGTGATCTCACTGCCTCCACTCCACTAATGTTAGGAGATTGAATGGGTCGAACACAAGGAAAGTGGGCTCGTTTGTTTCCCTAAAGCATGTGGGGTGTGAGCTCCAACGTGCCAGGTATAAGAGGTTTGGCAGGATGGTTGATCACACATTTTCCATCCCAAGAATAATGTGGAAAGAGTAAAATGGTTATAGGAAAAGAAAAGAGGTTAATGTGGCTAAGGTCCCTCACAGGAAATCGGTTTGAGTTATAGGACTGATAATGTTTCGGTTTAGTGGAAAGTTCCTCCCAAACAATTTTATTTTAAATACCCGTTTAACCTCTACACGTGGTTGTAAAGGAATTCTAATGTTTTGACACAAATCACTGTAGCAATTGTTACTTTTTGCTACACTGTACTTACACTATAGCAAATCTTTTTTAAAATATCAAAGTTTCTCAAAAAAAAAAAAGTGATTTTGGTCTGCTAGGGTATTTCGGAATACAATGATTTCGGATTGCTATAGTGATTTCAGTTAGGTCTTGGGTTAGGATTCAGTACTATTATAGAACTAGTAAGAAACCCGGGCAATGCCCAAATAAGCTTGATGCACAGTCATTTGGCAGAGATGACATCACAACTGTTCGAAGAAGTATGAAATCTAAAGTGAGTGTGATTCACTTGTTAGAGAGAGAGAGAGAGAGAAAGAGAGAGAGAGATTAACATCAAATGATAATTAAATGCGATTGAATGAGTGTTTTATTATCTTTATGGTAGGTTTTTAATAGGATTTAAAACTGAGCCGTGTTCACACATGAAAGAATGATTATGGTTCTTTAAAAGACATCCACGTGTCATAACACGGGAGAGAGGCTTCCGTTTTAGTATATAGTATAGATTAGGGTTAGGGTTAGGGTTCCTTGCTATGGTATAGAATTAGCTATGGTTAGGGTTAGGGTTCACTATTTAGGATATAGAAAGTCTTAGGTTTAGGGAAGGACAATTTTGTCATTTAAAGGGGTGAAAAGGGACTTGTTGTCATTGCATCTTTTCGGGAGGGACCAGATGGAAAAACATCTTGTTGGTTGTCCTTTATCTAAAAGGATCTCCTTAAAAGAACTTATGGCTAAGTCCTCCCCCCCCCCTAAAAAAAAAATAAAGGTGGACACAAAATAACTCATTTTGGGGGGTCATAAGAGTAGCTAATTTAGGTTTTGTTTTTAGTTTGAGAAATAGTAAAGGTTGGTTGTCATCAAGGGAAAATCTATGAAAATAACTTCCAACAGATCTTGATTGCCACAACGAAGAGGTCTTGAATCTTGATGCCTACCTACCAAAAGGGAAGTGCCAGGAAATTAAGATAATGTAGAGATTATTCAAAAGGAAATTGTTTGAATCCCGAGGAATAAATAACAAATGTACAAAAAGGGCTCCGTTAAATTGTACCGGTTGTAAGTGATTAGAACGTTGTTACAGTGTACATTGTATATCTATTTTGTTGATGAAATTTGTGAGTGAA
The DNA here is from genome assembly GCA_947650365.1 of Chamaelirium japonicum. Classification (NCBI taxonomy): domain Eukaryota; kingdom Viridiplantae; phylum Streptophyta; class Magnoliopsida; order Liliales; family Melanthiaceae; genus Chamaelirium; species Chamaelirium japonicum. Next base: position 68,757,166 of record OX393551.1, on the reverse strand, counting down.
AACCGATTCGGTGAGGTCGATGATGTTAGGTTTGATGTGGTCTACAGCTCGTAAAACCCTAGGTTTGGCTGTATATGGTTGATAGTTTATTTAGGATTGTATAAATATACGTATTATTATACGTGTTCTATTTAAAGAACTTAAGGAGCCATGGCTATTGTAGACACACGAATTTCGTCGGACCCGAACCCGACTCGCGCGCACCGACGCGGATGCAAACCCGACACGCGGACCCGACTCGCGCGCACCGATGCAGACCCGGACCCGACTCGCACCAAGCAAAGAGGAGCGGACCCCATGCGTCAAGGGGGGCCGGCCCCTACTAGGGTCCGAACCCCATGGGGCCGGCCCCTACTAGGACCCGAGCCACATGGGGCCGGCCCTAGTAGGACCCGAACCCCATGGGGGGCCGGCCGGCCTTGCAAGGAAAGGGGAGAAAAAGAAAGAAAAGAAAAAGGAAAGAAAAGAAAGGAAAGAAAAGAAAAAGGAAAGAAAAGAAAAGGAAAGAAAAGAAAGAAAAGGAAAAAATACCGCCATGCGCGGGGGGAGGTAGCGTATGACGTCTGCACACACGCGGATCTGCGCCGATCCCTCGATCCGACGCACAAGACGAAGCGCCCGATCGCCATCGATTTCGTGCGCAAAATCCAGCCATAATTGCACCCGCCAGAAAAGGAAAATAACTAAATGTTATTCCCCTCATCAATGGATGAATAAAATCCGGGTAATTATGAGAGAGATACAAAAGGGATTTAAAATTAAAAAGTTCCCATATCTCTCTCCCCACCTCTTTGCCTATAAATAGAGGGGGTGGGGGAAGGAAAAAATGGTTGGAAAGTTGAAGACAAAGCGCCAGAGCTCTGCAGAAAAGAGCACGCTTCTTCATCGACCCGAGGCTTCACGAGGCACAGTCAAGCCTGTCCCGAGGGATCGGCTTACTGAAAGTCCTCATCAATGTGAAGGCCCTTGCACACGAAGATCATCCCTTCGACTCCGTGCACGAAGAAGAAAGCTCGGAGAAGAAGAACCCTTCGACTCCGAAGACGCCAGAAGCAAAGGCCGGAGAAGAAGAGGAGCGGCACTACCCCGTCGTCTCCAACAAGCTTCGACTCCGATCAAGCCCAAAAGCCCGGAGAAGAAGAGGAGCGGCACTACCCCGTCGTCTCCAACAAGCTTCGACTCCGATCAAGCCCAAAAGCCCGGAGAAGAAGAGGAGCGGCACTACCCCGTCGTCTCCAACAAAGCCTTCGACTCCGATCAAGCCCAAAAGCCCGGAGAAGAAGAGAAGCGGCGCTACACCCGTCGTCGTCAACAAGGCCTTTGACTCCGATCAAGCCCAAAAGCCCGGAGAAGATGCCGACACCATAACCGTCACCAAGGTCGAGAAATTGAAGACGAAGCGCCAGAGCTCTGCAGAAGAGAGCACGCTTCTTCATCGACCCAAGGCTTCACGAGGCACAGTCAAGCCTGTCCCGAGGGATCGGCTTACTGAAAGTCCTCATCAACGTGAAGACCCTTGCGCACGACGATCACCCCTTCGACTCCGTTCACGAAGAAGAAAGCTCGGAGAAGAAGAACCCTTCGACTCCGAGGACGCCAGAAGCAAAGGCCGGAGAAGAAGAGGAGCGGCACTACCCCGTCGTCTCCAACAAGCTTCGACTCCGATCAAGCCCAAAAGCCCGGAGAAGAAGAGGAGCGGCACTACCCCGTCGTCTCCAACAAGCTTCGACTCCGATCAAGCCCAAAAGCCCGGAGAAGAAGAGGAGCGGCACTACCCCGTCGTCTCCAACAAGCTTCGACTCCGATCAAGCTCAAAAGCCCGGAGAAGAAGAGGAGCGGCACTACCCCGTCGTCTCCAACAAGCTTCGACTCCGATCAAGCCCAAAAGCCCGGAGAAGAAGAGGAGCGGCACTACCCCGTCGTCTCCAACAAGTCCTCGATCCCGATCAAGCCCCAAAGCCCGGAGGAGAGAAGCGAAGCGTCATCACCACGTCGTCTTCGACAAACATCTGCACCATCCACGAAGAAGAAAGGCTGGAACAGATCATCCGAAGCGTCACTACCCCGTCGTCTTCATCAACAAAAGCCGACGCTACAACCGTCGCACGGAGATCGGTGCTACCCCCACCATCTTCGAAAGCATTCTTCGACCCCGATCACGCCAAAGAAGCCCGGAGAAGAAGAGAAGTCCCGTTGACACGCAAACCGTCGAAGCACCGGAGAAGTAGCCCACGTCGTTCGAAGAAGAAGATCGAGTAAACGCCAAAGCTAAAGCAACGCAAGAAGCCAAAGCAAAGCCCCAGTAAAGCCCGCGCCAAAGCAAAGCAAGTGCCAAAGCCAAGCGACTACGCCGGCCACGAGCAAAAGCACCGCACGTTCTAGCCGATACGACGCGAAGTCCGGAAGAACGAAAGCATCGCAAGTCTCTCCCAGCTACGTCCAAGTGCAAGCGCCGAAGCAAAGCAAAAGCCAGAGCCACGCCGGAGCCAAGCCAAAGCCAAAAAGCCAAAGCCAAAGCCAACGCCAAAAGCTCGATCGACGCCGCGAACCGACGATCAAGGACACCGAGGTCAAGCAAGGAACGAGGAAGACGCGAAGACCGAGGAACGAAGCCGAAAACCCCCTAGCCGAGAAAGCGCGAAGCACGGAAGGGACAAAGCAACGGTGGACATTCCTTAGCCTCTCCAAAACCCTCTCCCTGTAAAGACCCCTGTCCTGGGCAGCCCCTTCAGAGCTCTCGCACGAACACCACGTGGAGACGCGGATCAAAGGGATCCCCCAGAAGATCTTTCCCACAATCCCCTGATCAAAACTCGCCGCAACCCGGACTCGCTACACCCGAGCAACCCGGGTCCCGGCCACAATTGTAATCTCGTTTTGTGCAATAAAGCCGACCCGTACCTTTTTTGCGCATACAGATTTCTGGCACGCCCGGTGGGACCTCTTCTCCTTTCATCCGTACGGTTGAAGAAGCTGCTTGAAGTTTGCAATGGCCGGAACGAACAACGATGCGTTTGCTCCAAGCCTCTCACCAATCGCCGAGTCTCCTCTACTCCGCCACGGTGATCCAGTAAATCCGGAGGGTGATGCTCCTCCAATGGTGCGCGTCTACACTCGGCGTACACGGACTCTTGCGGACATCTTCGTGCCAGAAGCTACTACCGAAGATGCTCGCCAAAGCGCCGACGAGGCCCTGGTGCATGAAGAAACGAGCCTCGATCCTGGAGCCCATGTCCAGAAGTTTGGGGAGGACCAGCCCCAACCCCGAACCAGTTCGGGTTCTCCAGCAGACGTTGCACCTCCTCTGCAGGGGGCAAACATCAATCATCAGCCAGAAGCAAGTCGGCGTAACTACATCTCAGATGATGACGGCGAGGATGCGAACATGCAACACCGAGGCGTTCTCCGTCACCACCCTCCGACCGCTCTTCAGCTCCAAGTCATGCAGATGAACGAGCACATGGCGCAGATTACTCGGCTAATGGAGGAGAAGGATCGTCACATCAACGCTCTGCTCCAGAAGCTAAGCGCAAAGGACGCTGCAGCAGTTAGCCAACCCGTCGCTTCTCCGGTAGCCGCTCCAGTTCCGTCTTCAACTCCCGCTCCTGCAGAAGTCGCTCCGACGATTCAAGCGGTTACTCCAGCGCTCTCCTCGGCTCCCGTCCCATTGGAAGTCGTCTACCCGGCGCCAGCCTCGGCGGCCACTCAACCTCCAGCAACGGCAACGATGAATGCTCAGCAAGTCCAAGCGTTGATAGCCGACATGATGCGTTCTCACGGCAGTGGCCTTCCTCCGATCACGGCGGCATACTCGAAGCCCTACACTACGAGGATCCAGCAGCTACGCTTCCCAGTCGGATTCCAGCCGCCAAAGTTTCAGCACTTCGACGGAAAGGGAAATCCGAGACAGCACGTTGCCCACTTCATCGAGACCTGCAATAATGCCGGCACATATGGCGACGAGATGGTGAAGCAATTCGTCCGCACCCTCAAAGGCAACGCGTTCGACTGGTACGTTGATCTTCCTGCAGGAACCATTGACAGCTGGGATCAGATGGAGAGGGAGTTCCTCAATCGCTTCTACAGCACCAGACGAACCGTCAGCATGATCGAGCTCACCGCCGTCAAGCAAAGGAAAGACGAGCCAGTGATCGACTACATCGACAGGTGGAGAAACCTCGCGCTGAATTCACGAGACCGCTTGTCTGAAGACTCGGCCATCGAGATGTGCACCCAAGGCATGCACTGGGGTCTGCTCTACATCCTCAAAGGTATCAAGCCTCGGTCTTTCGAAGAACTCGCAACTCGGGCTCATGACATGGAACTCAGCCTAGCAAACCGCGGGGACTCGAAGAACAAGGACTTCTTGAAGATAGAGAAGAAGGACAAGCCACCGGCAACGAAACCGAAACAAGTCAATGTTGCCGACGTCGCTTCGACCTCCAAACCGCTCAAGATCGTTGGCAAGCCGGATCAGAAGAAGGGAGTCGCCATACCACCGCCTCCGCCGCCAAGACAAAGGATGACTCTCGAGGAGCTCGAAGCAAAGGAGTACCCCTTCCCAGACTCGGAAGTCTCCTCCATGTTCGACCAACTGCTGCAAGAGAAGATGATAGAGCTTCCTCCTTCAAAGAGGCCCGAGCAGATGCATCGCGTCGACGACCCTCTCTTCTGCAAATACCACCGGGTGGTGAGTCATCCCATCGAAAGATGTTTCGTCTTCAAGGAAAGAATCATGGCACTCGCCAAGCAAGGGAAGATAGAGATCGACTCCGGGGAGGTTGCTACGACCAACATGACGTCCATCACCTTCGGCTCCTTCTCGCCGGTACTCGTTGCCGCTCGACGAAGCATGCCCAAATTGCGCCTCAATCGTCAAGCGTCAATCGCTAAGTCGACTTCCCAGCCGAAAATCTCGAAGCGACGTCAACGTACTCCTGCGTTCTCCGAGGAGGAAACACCGCTGCCCTGGGGGCAATCATCGCTCACGCCAGCACCTTTTCCAGGCAATACTGCATCCCAACGAACGCTCCAAAGGAGATACGAGCAAGGAGACCCAGAAGTCGGCCTGCTGGGCCAGCCGTCGGGGAAGTTTGACTATTACGTCCTCTACTCAAGGCCTCCATCCGTTCCAATCGTAGAAATCAAGCCCACCGGCTGGGGATCGGGAGAAGAGCCAGTGGAACCTCGAGAAGAGCAAGTCCCTTCCAGCCAAGCTATGTCCCAACGCGCTCTTAGAGAAAGATACGAGCAGGGAGACCCAGAAGTCGGTCTGCTGGGCCAGCCATCAGGGAAGTTTGACTATTACGTCCTCTACTCAAGGCCTCCATCCGTTCCAATCGAAGAAATCAAGCCCACCGGCTGGGGATCGGAAGATGAGCAAGTAGAGCCTCCGGAAGAACAAGTGTCATCAAAGAAGCCAGTTGCTGCTGACGACCATCATCCTAGCGAAGGGGAATCCACCGACGAAGAAGCATGGGTCATGCTACCGCGGCGGCGAAAGCCTTGGCAAGAAAAGAAGCTCAAGCAAGACCGTGTGATGAGGGGATTCACCAAGCGGAAGACCTACAAGAAGAAAAGCAAGACTCCAGGAAGGAAGGCGTTCAAAGTACCGCCAGCGAGCCGAGACGATATCCTTCAGCAGAGTCTTCCAGAGCCGACAACTTTGCAAGAGTTCTTCCCGGATCACTTCCTCCCGGTGGACCAACACGTCAAGGTGTCTTGTTGCATGGTCGAAGTCCATGAAGTGTCGGAAAGAAAGAACGAAGGCGAAACTTCTGAAGAAGGCGACTCCACCGATGAGGGGGACGACTCCAACGATGGGGGCACCGCCGCTCACGACGAAGCAATCTTGCACATGCCGCTCGTAGAGGCTTTGCATCTTCCGAAGAAGGCTCGCCTGGCAATGGCGGCGGCCTTGGCCGATCCAGATAGCTACAAGAGAAAAAGGAAGGATGACCAGAAGGGCAAAGCTGTAGCCTCGTGTGATGCAACGATAACCTTTTCAGACGAGGACCTGCAACTCGGGACGCGATTGCACAACCGGCCTCTTTACGTTTCGGGATACATCAAGGAGAAGCCAGTGAACCGAATCTTATTGGACTGTGGCTCCGCTGTCAACATCATGCCCATCCAGACGATGCGGCAACTCGGCATTACCGACGACCAGCTCTCACCAAGTCAGTTGGTCATTCAAGGCTTCAACCAAGGCGGACAGTCCACCGTTGGAATCATTCGTCTGAAGCTTTCCATCGGCCCGCTAGATACGACGGTCCTCTTCCACATCATCGACTGCCGGACATCATATCGTCTCCTGCTAGGAAGACCATGGCTGCACGAGAACGGCATCATAGTATCCACCTGGCATCAATGCCTCAAGTACTACGAAGAAGGCGTGGAGAGGTGCATAGTTGCGGACGACAAGCCATTCAACGAGGCCGAGGCACACCTGGCCGACGCTAAATTCTACCAAGCAAAGGGCCTGGTCGCGGAAGTTCTGCCGGCTAAAACCCCTCGAGCTCAAAAGATTGAAGAAGTAAATAAGGAAAAGACTCCTCTTCCCGGGAATCCAGTGCCATCTTCGGACGAGGCGAGACCCAAGGTCCAAGGAACGCCGAAACCTGGACAAAGGATGCGCATCAGCTTCGAGCCAAGAGCAATGCAACATACGCCGTTGCCAATCCAAACGGCGCCTGTCTTGCGTCTCGCGCCTCAGTGGCTCCGCAAATCCGAGCGATCGCCTTCTACTCCGACAAGGAAGCTGGCCCCAACGTTATCTCAGGCCAATGTCATCACTCTGCAAGAAATGACGGTGCCACTACCTAGTCTGGCAGAAGCTCCGAACCCAAGCAGACCCGTCGAATCGGCAGACCTCGAGCCACTCGGATTCAAACCGGAAGGGAGTTGGGGGCAAAATGCTGCCAAATTGCTGTTTAGAGCTGGCTATAACGAGGAAAGCGCCATGGGCACACTCCCACCAGCAGCAACTCCGCATGGGATGACAAGAACTCAAGCTCGGCTATTTCAAAACGGAGAGCAAATTCCCCCGAACCGCCGAGGCATCGGCTCCAGTCAAGCTCCGTTGGTCATCAGAACCGCAACGAAGAAGAACTTCACCTCGAACTACATCGAGGCGAGGATAGTAGATGAAGCAGCTGAAGGATCGACAATCTCCGATGCACTCTCTACCTACCTCAGCCATCCAGAAAGCAGGAGAAGACGACGACGGGCTCGATGCCAAGCCTTGTTCCGGAAGCAAACCAGAGGCGGTAAAGACTGGTCGAATCAAAAACGCACATCCGTCTTCGAGAGGCTCGGGCCAGTCAAACAATCAAAGAAGAAGTCGGCATTCGATCGTTTGGGGATGCCAATCGAAGACTTCGTTTCGACACCCACCCACCCACCCATGGCTGCTGTCAATCATATCTCCATTACGGATCCCGACAACGGTGATACTTCTACTTCGGACGACGAATTGCAAGATGCCCCGTCGGTCCTCGCAGAAGGGGGGCAGTCCACCGTTGATGACTTAAAGAAAGGGGGCAGTCCAAGAAGACGACGACGACATACTTCTTCAGTGCCTAGGGCCAAATCTTTACTGTCTTGGGGGCAACCGTCTCTCATACAAGCACTCCCTCTTCCAAACGAAGCTACGTCCCGGCACGTGCTCAAAGCTAGAGACGAACAAAGAAGCCCCGAAGTCAACCTGCTAGGCCAACCATCGGGCAAAATTGACTATTATGTCCCCTACTCCAGGCCTCCTTCGATTCCAAATGAAGAAATCAAGCCAACCAGCTGGGGATCAGAAAATGAATCGGTACAGTCTCTAGAAGTGCAAGTCCTTCTGATCAAGGAAGAGCCTTCAGTCGCAACACCAGTTCTTCACCTTGGCGAGGAAGATCTTAACACATGGGCTATGGCGCCTCGAAGGAGAAGGCCACGACGATCAAGCTACAGGATTGCACGTCTGGCTAACCATAAGAAAAACCGGGCGACAAGAAAACTCCCCAGAAGAAAGTCCTTCAAGGAAAAAAATGAAGCTCCAGGAAGAAAGACGTCCAAAGTACCACCAGCAAATCTGAAAAATCTCCTCCAGCAAAGCTTTCTAGAGCCAGTGACACTCCAGAAGTTCTTTCCTATTTGCCTCCTTGAAGCTGATCAAAACTTCAAGATCTCCTGCTGCATGATGGAAGTTCACCAAGTGCTCCGGAAAGACGATGAAGAAAGCGGCATTAACATCGAAAGCATGGGGAGAAGCATCGCTGCCAACGGCAAGCTGTTCAACAAGGCTAAAGCACACCTTGCTGATGCCGAGTTTTACCAAGTGAAAGATCCCGTTGCAGAAGCTCATCCAACAAAACCTCTACGTGCTCAGGGAGTCAAAGCAGCTGCGAGGGACAAAAGCTCTCCACTTGCAAAACTAGTGACATCCTCCATCCAGACAGCGCACAAAGACAAAGAAGCGCCAGCACCAAGACGGAAAATTCACATCAACTTCAAATCAAGCTCGATGCGATGCATTCCGTTGCCTGCTCAAGTTGCTTCAGTCCTGCGGCTCGTACCTCAATGGCTTCGCAAACCAGGACGATCGTCTTCCCCTCCAGCAAAGGAACCAGCGTTATCATTATTCGGGGCCAACTTCAGCACGTTGCAAGAGATGATACTACCGTTACGTGGTCTGTTGCACATCTCGAGCTCAACCGAGTCTTCCGAGCGCACCAGCTCTGAGCAACTTGCAATCAAGTCAGAAAACACTCGGGGGCAAAACTCCACCGAGTCAATGTTCAAATCCAGCCGCAGCAAAGAAAGCATGGCACACATGGGATCACTACCCTCAGCTGCAATACCACATCGCCTGACAAAGACTCAAGCTCGTCTCTGCGAAAGCGGCGAACAAATCCTTCCAAATTGCCGGGGCATCGACTTCAGTCAAACTCCAGCAATCATCAAAACTCCAGTCAAGAAGATCTTCACTTCCAACTATATTGAAGCGAAGAAGGCGGGCGATAGCTGCGAACCAGTGGCGACTTTGCCTACCAGTGGCAAGTCCCTCAAAAGGTACTTTGCCTAGCGCAAGGTTACCCCCCTTGCCCAAAAAAAAAAAAAAAAAAAAAAAAAAAAGGGAATAAACGAACTACGTGCGACTTGATCCCTCTCAGTAGGGTACGTAGGCAACCTACAAAGGTTCAGTCCAGAAAAAAAAAAAAAAAAAAAAAAAAAAAAAAAAAAAAAAAAAAAAAAAAAAGGGAAACATCCCAACGTCGTCCCAGGAGGCCAGTCCAGAGGCAAGTGAGTGCATAACCATCAATCCGGTCAGCAAACTAAAGGATGACAAGAAAGTCAAAGTCCTTGAGGCGTCAAAGCAACTCGCCTTCCGCAGCTTACACGCGCTGCAATTCCAGAGGTAGAAAAAACCGTCAGCTTCCGACGCGTCGCCAGCTATGCGCGCTGCTTCGCAAACTCTGCTCCAGAAGTCTTCTTGGTCGCTCGGGCATTCTCCAGCTTCTGAAGCATCCTCCAGCGAAGGCCGTCATAAGCAATGAAGCTCGCCACCCTCCAAAGAAGGTGCGCATCTGTTCCGCAGAAAAGGAGTCGTTGCCTTGAAATCCACCGGACTCATGCAAAAGCTCAGGCCCACCTGAAGGATGGAAACTGCCACTGAAGTCAAAAGCAGCAACCCAAAGAATGGCGGACGCATAAACAACAACCGCAGCCTTCGTGACCTCCACAAAGCCAAAAGAACCACTGGAGCTGTCATCAAGGTCAAGATCGACAAGCAAAAGACAACCAAAGCAGTCTACTCCTTGTTAATGCTCGTGGCCTCGTCATCCTTTTTAGAACGCCCATCTCGGTGTCCTTCAAGCTGACATTGCTACCAGAAAGGTGCAACCTCGCTAGTAACTCTAAACCCGCGGTTGACCTCATCAATAATCTAGCCAGCCTTCGGAAGGTACTCAGGGGGACGAATCTTGCAAGGATATGAAAAGTGCAAGACCGATCGAGAGGTAAAGTCAATTCCGAAAAAAAAAAAAAAAAAAAAAAAAAAAAAAAAAAAAAAAAAAAAAAAAAAAAGGAGCCACCTTCCCTGGCCTTCAACGCCTCCGACTCATCCTCGCACCAGGCGATCGCCACCACACTCGGCTTCGTCTTTTCGCCGTGCCGTTGTCATTATGCTCCCGCACCAAGAAGACGATAACACTCCGCTGAAGAATCTTTCGGCTCCAAGCCGCCGAAGAATGCTTCGCCGCCAAGACTGAAGCTTTCGTCTTCGCGAGCCGTCGAAGAATCCTTCGTCTTCAAGCCGCCAAAGGAGCTTTCGTCTTCACGAGCCGTCGAAAAATCCTTCGTCTTCAAGCCGCCAGGAGGGCCTTCGTCTCCAAGCCATCGAAGAAGCCTTCGTCTCCAAGCCGACGGAAGCCTTCGTCTTCAAGCGCCGCGCACCATCGCTGCCGCCGTCGACGAAAGAGGCGACACCGGGAAGACGGAGCAAGTCTCGTGCAACCCCGGGCAGCACTCTTCCACCGACGGTCTCCAAGCATCGAAGAAGCCTTCGTCTCCAAGACCGACGGAAGCCTTCGTCTTCAAGCGACGCGCACCATCGCCGCCGCCGTCGACGAAAGAGGCGACACCGGGAAGACGGAGCAAGTCTCGTGCAACCCCAGGCAGCACTCTTCCGCCGACGGTCTCCAAGCATCGAAGAAGCCTTCGTCTCCAAGACCGACGGAAGCCTTCGTCTTCAAGCGACGCGCACCATCGCCGCCGTCGACGAAAGAGGCGACACCGGGAAGACGGAGCAAGTCTCGTGCAACCCCAGGCAGCACTCTTCCGCCGACGGTCTCCAAGCATCGAAGAAGCCTTCGTCTCCAAGACCGACGGAAGCCTTCGTCTTCAAGCGACGCGCACCATCGCCGCCGCCGCCGACGAAAGAGGCGACACCGGGAAGACGGAGCAAGTCTCGTGCAACCCCGGGCAGCACTCTTCCGCCGACGGTCTCCAAGCATCGAAGAAGCCTTCGTCTCCAAGCCGACGGAAGCCTTCGTCTTCAAGCGCCGCACACCACTCGCGCAGCTTGAAGCCTGGCCACCGCCCGCCTATGCCGCGCCGGCGCCGCTCCACACACCCGTCGTCTGCGCCACGTACCCATGTCACCTGCACTCAACCCCGCGCGCCGAGCCGCAGCTGCGCCCCACGCCCGGCCAACTCATAGTCGCACCGCCATTGCCACTGCGTTCCACCTCCGACCCGATCGGGGCCCGCCTGACTCAGAGTCGCACCGGCGGCCGCCCTCGTTGCTTCTGCGACCGCGCCACTCGCTCCCGGCCCCCGCGCCGCGCATACCGCAGCCAGCGCTGTGGGCCGTCGCCGCCGCTGCCCGCTCCGACAGCCGCGCCGCCTGCCGCCTTCGCGGACCAGAAAAAAAAAAAAAAAAAAAAAAAAAAAAAAGGGGGCAGCAACAGCCTGCACCGCGCCCCCCTCCCCAATCAGCACCCGACACCAAAGGAAAAAAAAAAAAAAAAAAAAAAAAAAAAAAAAAAAAGAGAAACAAAAAAAAAAAGAAACAAAAAAAAAAAGGAGGGAAAGAAAGAAAAAGGGGGGGCCTGCAGCCCCCCTCCTTCGCCGCTCGACTCGGGGACGCCGGCCCGACTCCACCCGCGCGCCACCTCCGTTGGCCGTCGCGCCCGACCAAGCCGTCGCCGCCCCGGCCTCTGGCCTCGCACCACCCGCGCCCGGGCCCGCCACCGCGACGCCCCAGCCGCCCCGCGCCAGGGCCCCTCCGCGCATGCCGCAGCCACCGTCGCTCGCCCACGCGCCGCCCGCTCGCGCCCCGCGCCAGGGCCCCTCCGCGTGTGCCGCAGCCCGTGCCGCGACCTCCGACCTGCGCCCGGGCCGCCGCCGCCACCGCAGCACCGAGCCGCTGCTGCCGTTGCGCCCGCCTGCCACCTGCGCCTGTGCGCCGCCCCCGCGCCTGGCCACCCAGCCCCGGCCACCGCGCGCCCGCCGCCGCCCGTGCCGCCGCTGCCTGCTCCGCCTACCGCGCTGCAGCCTCCGCGAACCAGAAGAACCAGAGAAAGAGGAAGAGAAAAGAAAGAAAAGAAAAGGAAGGAAGAGAAAAAGGAAAGAAGGAAAAGAAAAGAAAAGAAAGAAAAGAAAAGGAAAGAAAGAAAAAGAAAAGGAAAGAAAAAAAAAAAAAAAAAAAAAGAAAAGAAAAGAAAAGAAAAGAAAAGGAAAGAAAAAAGAAAGAAAAAGAAGGAAAAGGTAGGAAAGAAAAAGAAGGCTCCGCGAGCCACTGGCACCCGCACCGCAGCCCGCGCGCCGCTCGGCCATCGCCTGCCGCTGCTGCCTCCGCGAGCCACCACCGCCGCGGCACCCCGGCCTTCGCGCGCGCCGTAGCTAGCCACCGTCGCTACTGCTGTACTCCGCGCACACAAAAAAAAAAAAGAAAAAAAAAAAAAAGAAAGGAAAGGGGAGCTTCGCCTCGCTTGCAATGGCTCCACCTCCTCCTCATCGCGCCGAGGTGCGTCACCATCGCCAACACTCCGCCGGGGTGCATCGCCTTCATCTTCGCGCCTTCGTCACCCGCGCGCCACCATGGGACTACGTCGAGACATGTTGCCTTCGTCTTCACGCTCCTGTCTCTCCTAAGTCGCCTTCGGACATCGTGCAACGGTCGCCGTCGACAATCGGCCTCGTCATTGCGCTCCCACACCGAGGGAGGGGCGACAGTCCTCCGCCGAGATGCACCGTCGCCGTCATCGCACTCCAGTCGCCCTCGCGCCAGTCTCGAACTCCGTGCAACGGCCACCTTCGACGTCCGTGCAAACTTCGGACCAAAAGAAGTCCGCAACGAGGAAGATGATCGAAACCCTAGCGAGGGTCTTCTCCGCAAGCAGGAGCCGCCGCCGCCGATGAAAGAGCCGACAACTAGGAAGACGGAGCAAGTTGCGTGCAATCCCAGGCAGCACTGTTTCGACTGCGGTCTCCAAGCTCCAGCCTTTCGCAAAAAAAAAAAAAAAAAAAAAAAAAAAAAAAAAAAAAAGGCACAGGATGAGAGGGGTAGGGGCTCTTAAATAAGCCGCCAGGCCCATCCAAGAAAGGAATCAAGGACAAGTGCTCTACGATTCTTACGCGTCCAAACCCGACACGTCCTCATCGACACACTCGTCCTTGAGGGGGCATTTGTAGACACACGAATTTCGTCGGACCCGAACCCGACTCGCGCGCACCGACGCGGATGCAAACCCGACACGCGGACCCGACTCGCGCGCACCGATGCAGACCCGGACCCGACTCGCACCAAGCAAAGAGGAGCGGACCCCATGCGTCAAGGGGGGCCGGCCCCTACTAGGGTCCGAACCCCATGGGGCCGGCCCCTACTAGGACCCGAGCCACATGGGGCCGGCCCTAGTAGGACCCGAACCCCATGGGGGGCCGGCCGGCCCTGCAAGGAAAGGGGAGAAAAAGAAAGAAAAGAAAAAGGAAAGAAAAGAAAGGAAAGAAAAGAAAAAGGAAAGAAAAGAAAAGGAAAGAAAAGAAAGAAAAGGAAAAAATACCGCCATGCGCGGGGGGAGGTAGCGTATGACGTCTGCACACACGCGGATCTGCGCCGATCCCTCGATCCGACGCACAAGACGAAGCGCCCGATCGCCATCGATTTCGTGCGCAAAATCCAGCCATAATTGCACCCGCCAGAAAAGGAAAATAACTAAATGTTATTCCCCTCATCAATGGATGAATAAAATCCGGGTAATTATGAGAGAGATACAAAAGGGATTTAAAATTAAAAAGTTCCCATATCTCTCTCCCCACCTCTTTGCCTATAAATAGAGGGGGTGGGGGAAGGAAAAAATGGTTGGAAAGTTGAAGACAAAGCGCCAGAGCTCTGCAGAAAAGAGCACGCTTCTTCATCGACCCGAGGCTTCACGAGGCACAGTCAAGCCTGTCCCGAGGGATCGGCTTACTGAAAGTCCTCATCAATGTGAAGGCCCTTGCACACGAAGATCATCCCTTCGACTCCGTGCACGAAGAAGAAAGCTCGGAGAAGAAGAACCCTTCGACTCCGAAGACGCCAGAAGCAAAGGCCGGAGAAGAAGAGGAGCGGCACTACCCCGTCGTCTCCAACAAGCTTCGACTCCGATCAAGCCCAAAAGCCCGGAGAAGAAGAGGAGCGGCACTACCCCGTCGTCTCCAACAAGCTTCGACTCCGATCAAGCCCAAAAGCCCGGAGAAGAAGAGGAGCGGCACTACCCCGTCGTCTCCAACAAAGCCTTCGACTCCGATCAAGCCCAAAAGCCCGGAGAAGAAGAGAAGCGGCGCTACACCCGTCGTCGTCAACAAGGCCTTTGACTCCGATCAAGCCCAAAAGCCCGGAGAAGATGCCGACACCATAACCGTCACCAAGGTCGAGAAATTGAAGACGAAGCGCCAGAGCTCTGCAGAAGAGAGCACGCTTCTTCATCGACCCAAGGCTTCACGAGGCACAGTCAAGCCTGTCCCGAGGGATCGGCTTACTGAAAGTCCTCATCAACGTGAAGACCCTTGCGCACGACGATCACCCCTTCGACTCCGTTCACGAAGAAGAAAGCTCGGAGAAGAAGAACCCTTCGACTCCGAGGACGCCAGAAGCAAAGGCCGGAGAAGAAGAGGAGCGACACTACCCCGTCGTCTCCAACAAGCTTCGACTCCGATCAAGCCCAAAAGCCCGGAGAAGAAGAGGAGCGGCACTACCCCGTCGTCTCCAACAAGCTTCGACTCCGATCAAGCCCAAAAGCCCGGAGAAGAAGAGGAGCGGCACTACCCCGTCGTCTCCAACAAGCTTCGACTCCGATCAAGCCCAAAAGCCCGGAGAAGAAGAGGAGCGGCACTACCCCGTCGTCTCCAACAAGCTTCGACTCCGATCAAGCCCAAAAGCCCGGAGAAGAAGAGGAGCGGCACTACCCCGTCGTCTCCAATAAGTCCTCGATCCCGATCAAGCCCCAAAGCCCGGAGGAGAGAAGCGAAGCGTCATCACCACGTCGTCTTCGACAAACATCTGCACCATCCACGAAGAAGAAAGGCTGGAACAGATCATCCGAAGCGTCACTACCCCGTCGTCTTCATCAACAAAAGCCGACGCTACAACCGTCGCACGGAGATCGGTGCTACCCCCACCATCTTCGAAAGCATTCTTCGACCCCGATCACGCCAAAGAAGCCCGGAGAAGAAGAGAAGTCCCGTTGACACGCAAACCGTCGAAGCACCGGAGAAGTAGCCCACGTCGTTCGAAGAAGAAGATCGAGTAAACGCCAAAGCTAAAGCAACGCAAGAAGCCAAAGCAAAGCCCCAGTAAAACCCGCGCCAAAGCAAAGCAAGTGCCAAAGCCAAGCGACTACGCCGGCCACGAGCAAAAGCACCGCACGTTCTAGCCGATACGACGCGAAGTCCGGAAGAACGAAAGCATCGCAAGTCTCTCCCAGCTACGTCCAAGTGCAAGCGCCGAAGCAAAGCAAAAGCCAGAGCCACGCCGGAGCCAAGCCAAAGCCAAAAAGCCAAAGCCAAAGCCAACGCCAAAAGCTCGATCGACGCCGCGAACCGACGATCAAGGACACCGAGGTCAAGCAAGGAACGAGGAAGACGCGAAGACCGAGGAACGAAGCCGAAAACCCCCTAGCCGAGAAAGCGCGAAGCACGGAAGGGACAAAGCAACGGTGGACATTCCTTAGCCTCTCCAAAACCCTCTCCCTGTAAAGACCCCTGTCCTGGGCAGCCCCTTCAGAGCTCTCGCACGAACACCACGTGGAGACGCGGATCAAAGGGATCCCCCAGAAGATCTTTCCCACAATCCCCTGATCAAAACTCGCCGCAACCCGGACTCGCTACACCCGAGCAACCCGGGTCCCGGCCACAATTGTAATCTCGTTTTGTGCAATAAAGCCGACCCGTACCTTTTTTGCGCATACAGCTATATAGTAGTCCATCTGAGTGGGAGACTCAGTGGATCGGTCCTATGAGCCTAAATCGTTCACAGCTCTGATTTGGGTTGGTCGCCCTATCAGGATAAGCTGTTGGAATGAAAGAGCATGAGAATCTCCATAATGGTCATTACCAGGCACAATGTCTGTGGCCGAACAGAACCAACACGGTGCACAGATCGGTGAGCAGACACCGGTGCACATAGCCGTGTTTCTGCTTAGGGTAATCGGTCCTAAACCCTGAGGAACCGTGACCGGTGGACTAACCAGTTGCGTGTAACTTTGGTTCACCAACGTGTGAGAGATCTAACCATGACCCAATACCACGGTGCGCTGGGTTACCGGGCTGGCGTTGCATCGACACGCCACTCTTGCAGGCTATCCACATCCTTATCGGGAGGTGCGTTCCTTGGTATGACATACACAGTACTAAACCCAGGTCTGGTGGTCAGTAGTTGAGCTGTTGACCGGATCCGGTTGCTTGGCCAAAGCGATCGGAGGTGCGATGTGATAGTCAACCTGGAAGGAACCTAGTCATATGGTCACTCGAGTCTGACGGTGCTCTCCACCGCTCGAGTTGACTTATGGCACCAAGTGGAGGGACATTGTATTACCAATACTAAGCGGAGAACAGGGGTATGCGAGAGAGCTTAATAAGTCTGGGAGAATTGGAGTGCAGCCTGCGTCGCACTCTGGGTGGCCACGCAGGTTAACCGGGACCCAGAGGATTGACAGGGACACTCGGGTAGTGTGTCGATCGGGTTCGGTTGGAAGCCATGAATCCTAGTCCCTGAAGGTTCCACCCTATCTACGATCATTACGGATCAATACTTTTTCCTTGTCTCACAGCATATTATGAGTTGAAGAAATAATGCCTAATCGTCCTGTGTTCCGTGAGTGCATCGCACTGGAGCATGGTGGTAGCACAGGACTAAGTGTGTTCACTAGGGGGCAACCCCAGAGTAGTGTAGAGACATACGATGTTGCCATTATACCATGAGGAGTCCATTCCGTGTGTGCGTGTTGCACTAGAACGCAGAATGCGAGCTTAATAATTTTTACTATAGGGTACCCCACCTTTTACTAAGGGCACCCTAGTAAATAGTAAAAATACTATTCATCATCCCATGGTGTATTGACTTGTTGCTGATGCCGATGAGGTGCCCTAAGTGTTAGGGTGCATTATCGTGCACGTAGATGGGCTATACATTGTCCCGCATGAGGTGAACGACCACTAGATGCATGGGGGCATTTTGGTCATTTCAAAATGTCCCGCATGCCCTAGTGGCCGCCATCCTCACTAGGGCTAGCATGCATGGCCATCAAACTTATAATTAAGGGATTAATTCAGATTTGAATGATTTTGAATCATCTCCTTAATTGCAGCAATTCTAATATGGCAACTAGTAATAAAAAGGGGCATTGAATTTGAGAGTAATGAGAGGGAGAGAGAGAGGAACGGTTTCAAATGGCAAGAGAGAGTGAGGGGCACGAATTTTCAGATCTGAAATGGTGCATCCTTCTCATATTTTCCGATGAAGAACCAAAGCCACTTTGCTTATGGTTCGGATTTTGCCATCTCTTTCTCTCTTGGGTTCATCTCTTCTTTCTCCCTCATCTTCTTCTCTAAGTGTGTGTGAGATTGATGGAGATCGCTTACACTCTGAGGCACTCAGAGATTAGAGTGCAAGGATCCGGGATGATATGTGAGATCGGGTGAATCCGATGAGATTCATTTCTCTCTTGCATGAGGATCCGGCTCGAGATAGCTGCCCAGATTTTACGGGCAGATCTGCACTGTTTTGATCACTGCAGGAGCTATAGAAGTCCAAATGACTTCAAACTAGTTTCAAACTCTTGGCGTTGAAGTCTTCTTTCCAGCAAATCAAGTTTCGCTCCATTCCAATGTCGGGATAGAAAGTTATAGCCTTTGCACTGAAGGGTGTTCGTGCAGATCCGAATCTGTCTTCATCAATATTGAAGCAATTCTTCGCGGTGTTAAATCCCGCACGAAGGTATAACCTACTAACCCCTAGATCTATCATAATGCATACATATGAGATATGTTAATCATTTCGATAGATGACTATAGGGGTTCAATTCGTATTTGTTTTATCATTTACGCATATGATTAATATGAATAAAAATTTTAAAATGTACCGCACACCGAAATGATCCTCGGGATCAACTCCACCTTCCGCTGCGCCTCCGATATCATTCCAACAAATGGTATCAGAGCCATTTTGGTGTGCGATTCATGAGAAAATTTTTCATGGAACGAATCGTATATGCATTTGATTAACGAATGCGTCACCGGGGTTTGCGTAGATCATATATTCATATATGTCGCATGTTATGCATAGTGTGTTTTGCAGGGCACCGCTATAGTGTGATTGTTTGCTTTCGGGGGTCGGACCCTGAAATATAATTGCATGGTATTTCGATTATTTTTGTGATGGATGAATGTAAGGCCTAATGGGACAAGCGCGTGGAGGTTGACCACGGCTTGGTTTTTCCCGGCCCTTATTTCTATTCTTGTCTTTATTCTTCTACCTAGGAAAATGTGTACGAACGAGTAATTGCTTGGAGCGTACTAGTATTTTCAGTTACAAGTTGAAGTCTTGGAGGACAAGGATAGATCAGAGATTCATCACTGGAGGAACGAGCGCGGTGGCCCAAAGTAAGGAATATCTGGAAGATGCCATTGAAGAAATGTCAGAGCATTGCTAGTCAGGTTCAGGGGTCGGACCCTGAACTTGATATCAATGGATGTGTGTTTTTTCTTTGGTTGGATATTTCTTTAAACCCCGGTGAAAGAATATAATATGATGCAGTATGTGTTAGATTATGGGATGCCCTTTCCCCACTATTCGTGGGATGCCTTTTCCCCACTTGGTCCATGCGACCATTAGGTTAGATCTCCATTTATTGACACTCGTAGTCTAATTGGTGTTTGATGGTAGTTGGATCCCATAACACTCGGTTATGCCACCGTTAGGTAGAGGTCCGACGGAGGTTGTCGGATGTCCCTAATTGGTTTGACATCGAAACCAATAGTGATGTGGTGATCATCTACGACATCAGACATCAAGTTACATATGAGGAGTCATACTAATGGGAGATCTTTCCTTGTATGTCTAGACCATAGGCTAGGCTCTAGAGCACAAAGAGTAATGATCATTTTATTTAGTATCGAAGGCTTGAAGAGTACGTAATGTGATTCTCGGGAGAAAGGTGACAACTGAGTATCCACGGGATAGGGACTATGGTCCTTTCCAAGTCTATCTATACTTTATAAGAGGTCTTAACTCTAGTGGGAGCACGGTATGACCAGGGTCTAGGTCTAGGTTGTCGCAACTTAGGAACTAAAATACTTGCATTAAAATAACCCTCACCATAATTAAGGGATGTGAAAGAGGACTCAGTGTGAGTGCCCCTGGCCTCCACGGCCAATTGCTGAATTTTTGGGTGATAGGGTATGACTCAACATCCCCCTCGGGTGAGAGTTATGTTCTGTCATGCCGGAGGCTTAGCAGTCTCCTTCGGTATATGGTGGTCACGATGCCAAGAGAGAAGGGCTTTTCCCGCCCTCACGGGGGCCGTATGAACTCCCGTGTCGTGATTGCCTAGGCTGGTGGGTAAGCATCCGAAGCACCCGTGAGGCTACCCGTTGCGTCGCATGGAGATCACGGGGGGCTGGCCAAAAGGTACCATGGTCCATCATAGTCCGTTTGTGGCAGATTTGGATTGGGTCGGAAAGATCCGATGTGAGCGGAGGACGATACACACTGCCCCCTCGGGCGGGTGTATTCGAATCCGAGATCTCGCATACATGGTAAATTACTCCATGGAGATGTCTTCGCTTTGAGGGTAGCATTGGCATATGGATGTAATTAGCTTGTTTTAAAAATATCCTTAAAATAAGTTTTAATACAATCTATATTCAACCATAGATCCCCTGTCCGCTATCCCATTAGAGAACTAGATAACGAGAACCGACTTCGTAGACCGGTAGCGCCAACATGACCATATGTTTAGGGTTGGTAAACTACTATGGCTATAAATCTTAATGTCCCTAAACCAGACTTATCGGGTCTAGATGCCACTGTGGTACAGGATAGGGCATATAACGACTAACGAGAGTCTGTAGAGATATGCAAGTGCTATGTCATAGCATACTTGCAGACAACTCTTCAGAAGTAAGTCAGACATATGTCGGGTCCTCTGATGTAATGTTCTGTTACAGCATCAGATGTCTGAGGGGCGCAGTCAAATGACTCGCTATCTCACCATCAAGAAACTCGTCAGCACTAAGATGTTTGATGGAATACTGGTTTGGAAACACATTCTTGGGTTCCAAAACAAACTGGTTTTCTTTGAAATAGTGCTAGATGTCGAGGTGATAGAGAACATCTGTCTTGCATCCTTATATGGAACCTTTGAAGGCTTTGTCAGAGATTTCAGCCTTTACAAGCTGGAGATGACAAATGCGGAACTTCTGGGAGCTATCCAGGTCACTAAGGATGGGATCAAGATTAAAGGTAATTCCTTTAGTGCGTAACTTAGGCTTCTATGAAGTGCCTAAAAGTAAGAACTGATCAGAAACTAAAAACAATGACTGTATAAAATCAGGAGCGGACTCTTAAGTCTGGTGAAGCCTAGTGCGAAAGTGCTTCCGATATGGCAACAGAAGGGGCATTGGAAGATTGAACATATGGTCTCAGGGTGCTAGGACAGGTAAACATCAACTCTTGGTAGAGTCGAATTGCCATCTAGTAGCAGTGCTTCTGCTTCTTGAAATATGGACTTCGTGTCTATAGAGATTCAAGGAAAGTAGAAGGCTACTTATTGGTAAGGTGGTCCTAACATAGATACTGATACCATAACAACTACAGAAGCTATTAATATGTTATCTTAGATTTTTCGATAGAAGGATTTTGATCCTTAGAGATTTAGTTATGTTTCCTCCAAGCTAAATAAAGGTTTTCAGTTCTAATCGATGGCTTTAGTGCATCTCTTAAACTGAACAGGTGCCTTCATTACTAAAGGAATAGCTCATAATAATCTTTTTGTATCAAAATCTAGTTCGAAAATAGATTACATAATAGCTGTAGTATCTAATTCATATTCATCTTATTCCTTGGGATAACTTAATCCAATTGTGGCTCCTATGACTTAGATATATTGTCTCAGACATAATTCAAAGGTTAGTGAAGGTCGAGTTTTTAGATATATATCTCTCGAAGATCCTTCTGACCTGTGAGTCTTGTTTGGAAGGCAAAATGACTAAAAGGGCCACTGAGGTATTGAAGTTAACCCATTCTGACGTATGTGGTTCCAAGAGCATCCAGATGGATAATATCCATTGGATGAGTTCCATAGGTACCTGATGGGGCATGGGATGATATCCCAGTTAATTGCTCCAGGGACACCATGCCAGAATGGAATATCCAAGAGAAGGAAACAGACCCTGTTGGACATGGTCTAAAGAATGATGAGTTTTGCCAAGTTTACTACCCACCTTCTATGGGTTACACCTTGAGACACAGTAGAGTATATCTTGAATAATATCTTATCTAATCAGTGCCTCATACACCTGAAAAGCTGTGGTCTGAGCGAAAGCCTATACTACGGTATTTTAGTATATGAGGATGTCCTGCATATGTGCAGAAGGACAAGAGGGATAAGATAGAGATTAAGTTCAAGGTGTATCTGTTTATAGGTTATCCTAGAAAAATATAAGGTGGACTATCCATGATCCTGAGGAATAGAAGGTGATCGTTTCTACGAATGCCATTTACCTAGAGCGGGATTCTATTATAGACCATATGTTCACTAGTAAGGTAGTTCTGGGTGAATTACAGGATACTAGTGGAGAGCGCATGATCGGAAACGTAGTGGTAATAGATGATGCAGACACTAGTATACCAGAAACTGTAGAAATAATTTGCTCTGTACCACAACCATCTTGTCGCAGTGGGAGCACCATTAGAGCTCTTGAAAGATTTTGTGGACAAACTTTGTGAATTAGTCCATAAATTCAAGAGGATGGCCCCTTGAGCTACGACGAAGTAGTGAAATTTTTTGACAGAACTGTCTAACAGAAAGTCATGGAGACAAAGCTTGCATCAGTGTTCAGTGATACTCTTTTGTACCAGGGTTCATCAAAGCTTTATTAAAGCATATTTGGATTAGGTCAAAGTTAAAGACCCGTGTAAGCGGATCACTGTGCGCACCCTCCCTCGAGTGGGCGTATACTGAATCTAAGGCTTGCGCACCTAGCAACTTAGCCCATTGGGTAGAAGTTGGCAGAAGAGAGGATATATGATGCAGTTTCCAGGCTTAGGAGTTAGCAGGTCAGGAATACCTGGCTTACAGAATTGCAAAAGGTTCATTTATGGACTAAAGCAAGTATCCAGGAGAAACAATATCTATCTTGATCAAGTATGATCTATTCATATAGATTTGATCAAAATAAGCCAAGTGTGTACAAGAGGAGCGATGGAACTATAGGGGTGTACCTAGTACTTTACATAGACGATGTTCTACTGATTGAAAATGAAGTAGGAACGTTGCCTAAGTTAAATGTCTGTTTATTATCTTTATTCGACTGAAAGACCTTCGTGAGGCGAGTTATGTTCTGGAGATCATGGTAACTCGAGATCATCAGAACAAGATTCTCACGCTATCACAGGCTATGCATAGAGATATGGTTCTAGCCAGAATCAATATACAAGACTCCAAAAGGGGTTTCTTGCTGAAGCTTGAAACTGTCGAATGATATAAATCATTTGACACCTAAGGAGATGGTAGAAATACAGAAGGTGCCCTATGCTTATGCAAAGGGTAGTCGTATGCCATGAATGTATAAGATGCTAGTTATCTGTTGCGCAGTAGGAATGGAGGGTCGGTTTTAGTCGAATCCGGGTCCAGTTAGCTGGACTGATGTGAAGAGTATACTCGATATCCTCGTCAAACAAGGACTACGAGTTAGTTTACACTTCACAAGACTTGACGCCGATTGGATGCACAAGATCTGATTTAGCATCAGATGTGTAATCTAGAGAATCGACTTCAGGTATAGTTTTCACCTTGGGATGAGAAGCGGTTAGTTAGCAGAGTGTGAAGCTATAATGCATCACGGGCTCTACTACAGAAGCCTAAGCACTTTGTAGCGTGCGTGACAGGAAAATAGGTGGTATGGCTCGGTAAGTTTATAGTAAACTTGGAAAGCATACCAGAGGCTCAGTTTTTTGTTGTAATAACAAAAGAGCGGTAGCAAGAGCCTAGGCACCACCATAAAGGGGAAACATATCAAA
Organism: Chamaelirium japonicum; assembly: GCA_947650365.1. NCBI lineage: Eukaryota > Viridiplantae > Streptophyta > Magnoliopsida > Liliales > Melanthiaceae > Chamaelirium > Chamaelirium japonicum. The sequence goes on along the minus strand of OX393551.1, from coordinate 68,733,900 downwards.
TACAAAGTCTACTTGATCTGGTAGTTTTAGGAGGAAAGGCAAGTGGCGGTAACTGAGGTAGCATCTGCAGATAATGTTGTTGATTCCTTTAGGGAATTCCTGCAAAGGCTTTTGGGCAGCATGTAGAAGCTATAGAGCTCATGACCGTTTTTCCTCGCTAGACCAAGTGGGAGATTGTTAGGTTTGATGTGGTCTACAGCTCGTAAAACCCTAGGTTTGGCTGTATATGGTTGATAGTTTATTTAGGATTGTATAAAGGTACATATTATTATACATGTTCTATTTAAAGAACTTAAGGAGCCATGGCTATATAGTAGTCCATCTGAGTGGGAGACTCAGTGGATCGGTCCTATGAGCTTAAATCGTTCACAGCTCTGATTTGGGTTGGTCGCCCTATCAGGATAAGCTGTTGGAATGACAGAACATGAGAATCTCCATAATGGTCATTACCAGGCACAATGTCTGTGGCCGAACAGAACCAACACGGTGCACAGATCGGTGAGCAGACACCGGTGCACATAGCCGTGTTTCTGCTTAGGGTAATCGGTCCTAAACCCTGAGGAACCGTGACCGGTGGACTAACCAGTTGCGTGTAACTTTGGTTCACCAACGTGTGAGGGATCTAACCATGACCCAATACCACGGTGCGCTGGGTTACCGGGCTGGCGTTGCATCGGCACGCCACTCTTGCAGGCTATCCACATCCTTATCGGGAGGTGCGTTCCTTGGTATGACATACACCGTACTAAACCCAGGCCTGGTGGTCAGTAGTTGAGCTGTTGACCGGATCCGGTTGCTTGGCCAAAGCGATCGGAGGTGCGATGTGATAGTCAACCTGGAAGGAACCTAGTCATATGGTCACTCGAGTCTGACGGTGCTCTCCACCGCTCGAGTTGACTCATGGCACCAAGTGGAGGGACATTGTATTACCAATACTAAGCGGAGAACAGGGGTATGCGAGAGAGCTTAATAAGTATGGGAGAATTGGAGTGCAGCCTGCGTCGCACTCTGGGTGGCCACGCAGGTTAACCGGGACCCAGAGGATTGACAGGGACACTCGGGTAGTGTGTCGATCGGGTTCGGTTGGAAGCCATGAATCCTAGTCCCTGAAGGTTTCACCCTATCCACGATCATTACGGATCAATACTTTTTCCTTGTCTCACAACATATTATGAGTTAAAGAAATAATGCCTAATCATCCTGTGTTCCGTGAGTGCATCGCACTGGAGCATGGTGGTAGCACATGACTAAGTGTGTTCACTAGGGGGCAACCCCAGAGTAGTGTAGAGACATACGATGTTGCCATTATACCATGAGGAGTCCATTCCGTGTGTGCGTGTTGCACTAGAACGCAGAATGCGAGCTTAGTAATTTTTACTATGGGGCACCCCACCTTTTACTAAGGGCACCCTATTAAATAGTAAAAATACTATTCATCATCCCATGGTGTATTGACTTGTTGCTGATGCCGATGAGGTGCCCTAAGTGTTAGGGTGCATTATCGTGCACGTAGATGGGCCATACATTGTCCCGCATGAGGTGAACGGCCACTAGATGCATGAGGGCATTTTGGTCATTTCAAAATGTCCCGCATGCCCTAGTGGCCGCCATCCTCACTAGGGCTAGCATGAATGGCCATCAAACTTATAATTAAGGGATTAATTCAGATTTGAATGATTTTGAATCATCTCCTTAATTGCAACAATTCTAATATGACAACTAGTAATAAAAAGGGGCATTGAATTTGAGAGTAATGAGAGGGAGAGAGAGAGGAACGGTTTCAAATGGCAAGAGAGAGTGAGGGGCACGAATTTTCAGATCTGAAATGGTGCATCATTCTCATATTTTCCGATGAAGAACCAAAGCCCCTTTGCTTATGGTTCGGATTTTGCCATCTCTTTCTCTCTTGGGTTCATCTCTTCTTTCTCCCTCATCTTCTTCTCTAAGTGTGTGTGAGATTGATGGAGATCGCTTGCACTCTGAGGCACTCAGAGATTAGAGTGCAAGGATCCGGGATGATATGTGAGATCGGGTGAATCCGATGAGATTCATTTTTCTCTTGCATGAGGATCCGGCTCGAGATAGCTGCCCAGATTTTACAGGCAGATCTGCACTGTTTTGATCACTGCAGGAGCTATAGAAGTCCAAATGACTTCAAACCGGTTTCAAACTCTTGGCGTTGAAGTCTTCTTTCCGGCAAATCAAGTTTCGCTCCGTTCTGATGTCGGGATAGAAAGTTACAGCCTTTGCACTGAAGGGTGTTCATGCAGATCCGAATCTGTCTTCATCAATATTGAAGCAATTCTTCGCGGTGTTAAATCCCGCACGAAGGTATAACCTACTAACCCCTAGATCTATCATAATGCATACATATGGGATATGTTAATCATTTTGATAGATGACTATAGGGGTTCGATTCGTATTTGTTTTATCATTTACGCATATGATTAATATGAATGAAAATTTTAAAATGTACCGCACACCGAAACGATCCTCGGGATCAACTCCACCTTCCGCTGCGCCTCCGATATCATTCCAACAAATGAGACCTGTGAGTTAGGATAGTGTGCGCATCCACAACTCATTGAAGATTTTAGAGATGCAGCACAATATCAGTTCAGTAGTACAACGAAGTATCAGCTTGTGATCAGATTGCATAGCTCGCACACCCGCTCACGCTCGTGTCACGTTTGTATCTTTTCAGGAAGGGGTTTTGTGTTTGTGTTTTGGTTCAGAAAACCATTTTACTTGATTTGAGTGTGTTTTGATCAATTCTTCGTTTTTACCAAAATAAGTCCATTTATAGGACCTTCAATAAGACACAAGGGCAATGATCCATCACATTCCACAAAGCCCTTTCAAGGTGCCTCATCACCTTTTCATCTGGTTCATTCAAGAAAGACCAAAAGACATATGGGAAGTCCAAAGGATAATGATGGGAAGCCCACGGATTCATGTTTACTTTTCCGGCTATCAAACACGTCCAACATTACTTAAGGGAGGAGCTTGCGATAGGCTCGCGATCTGGTGCCGGTGGCATCCTGCTTTTTGGATTTTTTGTGTGTGTGGTTTGTTATGGTGTCCTGTTGTCTTCCTATTGTTTTAGTTTAGGGGCCATGTTCCCACTCTTCCACCATAGGTGTCGTTGGGTGTCTCCGCTGGATGCGGTTCGGCTATGGTTTGGTCTTTCCCGCTGGTGTGTGGTTTCCTTTCGCTGGTTGGCGTGGCGTTGGTGGTGTCGCCGTTCTCCCCCGCCGGTTGGCGGTTGTTGGTGTAGGTTGTGCCGGCTTGTGACGCCTATTTTGTAGGTCCGTTGGTGACCTCCCCCTTTAATGAAATTCTACCCCCCTCCAAAAAAATAGATGTCCACCACTTGCCCTTCAGTGTTGTGTTACTTGAGCTTCATAGAATGAATAATAGGAGCTACCGATAACCATCGAGCATTAATGTTCCCATTTCTATGGAGTCATTTTCATATAATTTCTAGCAACTTCCATTAACATTATTCTAGCTCTTCCTTCCTCCATACGCCTTTGTCATCCGAAATCCACTTTGTACGGGAGTCGTCTCTGCTCCTTGGCATATTCGTCGTCTGTTCCTATGGACACGAATGTACATGTTAGTTTAAGTTGCAAAGGATAATACGAAGGAAAACTTAGTCTTAAGTCCTTTTAGCAGATGCTATATTAGCTAAAGGACAGGCAATGTTTCAATATTGCACAAAGTCCCTCCCGAACATTGCGTGCTACAGCAAGTCCCTCATCCTTATTTACCCCCTCATGCACTACAGAAAGAGTATCCATTTATCTCCAGAAAGAGTATCCATTCGTTGGTTGACATTATACATGTAGCGATTGCTACAGTGATTTCACTGTAGCTGCTATAGTGAAATCACTGTAGCAAGAGTATTAAGAGTATCAATTTAGTGAATTGTTTGTTGCTATAGTGATTTCACTGACATTGAAATCACTGTAGCAACCACAACATGTGCAGTGCCACCCGGCGAATAGATACTCCTATTGATGACGGATAAATACTCTTTCCAGAGACAAATGTACAATCTTGCTATAGTGTTTTCACTGTAGTAGCTACAGTGAAAACACTATAGCAAGAGCTACATGTCTAGTGTTAATTGATGAATAGATACTCATGCCAAAGACGAATTGATACTCTTACTGGATGGGCAGTTCTGTAATTTAAAGGATAAAAAAAAGTCAATATTTTTTGTTAAGGACTTGTTGTACAAACGTGTCTTTCGGGAGGGACTCTAGCTAATATCATAACAACTTGTATCATTTAGCTTAAATAAAGACTTGTGGTGGGATTTAGGACTAATTAACCCTAATACCAAAAGGACATCCATGCGAGCAGAAATCTGATACTATATTAGAATAAGAATAGCGATTCGATCCATAATGTGTCCACGGCCATCGATTTGGGCTGAGTAGCACCATTCACATGTCGGGTTGCCTGCCATCGTACGACTGTGATGATTCAGGACCGGCCACGTGCCTAAAGTGCGGGCAGGGTCGGGACACCTTACTGGACATTTCTCCTAAACTAAACCCATAGAAGGTTGCCAGAATCAACCGACTTCGTCCTGAAGTGAATCAACTAAACTTTTATGAATTAGAGTCGTGTAGTATAGTACGACAGAGATGGGGGAATCTATGTACCAAAAAAAAACAAAAAGATGGGGGAATCTTGCTGCGTGTGGGGCAGCTCCATCGTCTTTGTCGTCGGAGTGCATCGACTTGTGAGCAACGGCGGAGACAAACTGGTCGGTCCCATTGGCTAGGGGAGTTGTAGTTCGAACTACTGTAGCTGAAATTACAGAAGAGCAGTTGATTCCGAACTTAGGACTCGGAAGGACCGTGATAAGATCTGGGTCTCGATCGGGGGACCATGTGATTTTTATTATTATTAATCCTTAGGGTCTTAGATCTAAAATAATCTAATCTAATAATGGATAAGATATTATATATATATATATATATATATATATATATATATATATATATATATATATATATATATATATATATATAAAAGATCAGAATCAACTGATTTATATTTTTTTAATCCATATTTGACCCATCAACCTAATTATTGGATTTGGGTTTTAGAATATATTGATTTTTTTGTCGAAGTGCTATCTATGGTGTGTGTGTGTGTATAGTAGATATTGCCAAAAGGCCAGTCGATCGAAAACGTGCACGTGGAGGTTGGAGAGTTTGAGCATCTCCAACCGGCTCCAAACAAGGAGCACCTCCTAAGACCGTGGGGCCCATTTTTTGTTGCCACCTCATTGAGAGGTATCCTAGTTGAGAGGTTCAGCTCCAACGACCTCCGAACGGGATATCCGAGCCATTTGCATCAAACACCCTATATATTTACAAGTTATCCAAAGTCTCCAAATTTACACCAAATATGTTAAAAAGTACATGTTTTGATATCTATAAAAAATAATTTATGAAGGTCCGGGGGGTTTTTTAAAAAAAGATTGAATTTTTTATTCGTTCGGAGGCTCCGAAGGACCTCTATTGTATGTGGAGGGTTTCGGAGATCCGGGCCGCACGTGGCCTACGTGGCATGCCACGTAGGCCTTCAGAGCATCCCTCAGAGCCGGTTGGAGCGGCCTAATCTTTTCCGCGTGCTGCGTGAGCCTTCAGAGCTCCCACTCGGAGCCCGTTGGAGATGCTCTTAGTATGTGGTCGACTTTTGGTACAATTTGTGACTGATTTTTGATGTGAAAAGCCGGCATTGGTATGGTTTTGGCCGGTATTTGGTGCGATTCATGACCGGCATCACGTGTGCATCGGATGGCAATATCGACCGACCTTTGTGACAAGTAAACACTGGATCGGCTACCATTCGCGTCCACACAAGTCATGCATCATCGGCTATAGAAAAAGAAGAGTGAGGGTATCATTGACCACCCACTCACCCTTATAATCATTGCAGAGAGATAGAGAGTGAGATTCTCCGTTTGGGCATGGCAGGAGCATCGGATGGCTGTGTGCAAGGACAACGGCCAATCAATTGCTCGATCAAATCAAGTGGAGGTAGTACAACCGATCGGCCGGAAGTGTAGGAGTTGTGCAATTTACCGATTAGTCAAATCGAACGGCCCTTAATTGAGGATGGTATTAATCGGCCGCCCGATCAAAGTGGTCCGTCAAAAGATGTTGAGCTATTTGACCGACCAACCGACCAGAGTCCGTAGCAAAAAGGATTAGCGGCCCCCGTAACATCACAAGATTCGACCGAGCCCAATAGCCCATAGGTGCCCTCTGACTGATAGGTCCGAGTAACATCACAAGATTCGGCCAGGCCAGACGGCCGATTGGTGCCCTCGGACCAACCAGTCCAAATAACCTCAAAAGATTCGGTTGAGCCAAGTGGCCCATGGGTGCCCCCGGACTGACCAGTCTCGGTAAGCTCACAAGATTTGGCCGGCCAGTTCGAGTAACCTCACAAGATTTGGTCGAGCCGGGCAGCCCTTGGGTGCCCTTGGATAGGCTGATTTGAGTAACCTCCCAAGATTCGACCTGGCCAGGCGGCCCACAGGTGCCCTCGGACCGGCCGATCCGAGTAAACTCAATAAATTCGGACGGGCAGGGCAACCAATGAGAGCCTTCGGATTGGCCGGTCTCAATAACCTCCCAAGATTCGACCGAGCCGAGCGGCCCATGGGTGCCTCTGAACCAATCAGTCCCAATAACCTCACAAGATTCAGCCAAACAGTTCATGGGTGCCTCCAAACCAGCCGGTCCGAAAAACCTCACAAGATATGACCAGCCAGTAACAGCATGAAGAAAGTATCGGCATGGAGGAAGTGATTGGTCGGTCAGTCCAAGGGTACAGACCGGCCGACCATCAGCAAAAGAGGGCGTTCTAGGCGCTCCCCCACTTTTTTCGTGCCAACTAAGCTCCGACATTCGTGCCAAAGCCTAGTCTGAAAATCACGCAACAAAGAGTTCTGTAGATCCCACCCGAAAATCTCGCCCAGCCATATCTAGAGATACCCGATCGACGGCCAGATAAGGAAAGAAGCGATTCAATCGTAACTGCCCAAAGCAGCCACGTAGCCCTGTCACTGGGTGATTGCTAGAATTCCTTAAGCACATCACCAATTTTGTCCCGCTCGGAGCACCCCAGTTGTCATCTCAAGGTGATATAGGGATGGCAATAGTACGGTTTAAAACCGAAAACCACGGTAAACCGCACCGTATGGTGCGGTTTTAGTTTATCAAAATATAAAACCATCGCGGTGTGGTGCAGTTTCTGTTTTCGGTTTTGGTGTAACGGTGCGGTTTTGGTTTTGACCAAAACCGCATAAAACCTCAACATTTAGGCCATCCTAGTGATAAACCGTGGTGCATCGCATCGCACCACATAGTACAGTTTCAGTTTTACATAATGGTACACTATCACGCTGTGGTACGATTTTGGTGTAGTGGATCGGTGTTGCTGTGCGGTTTTGGATTTGCCCGGAACCGCACCGTTGCCATCCCTAAGGTGATATAAAAGGGGACCTATCCCTCAAAACAGAGGATCCGAATTCTGGAAAGGGAACTGTTGCCCATTGCTTCCCAGAATTTTTGGAGCAATAAAGAGAGAGAGAGAGAGAGAGAGAGAGAGAGAGAGAGAGAGAGAGAGAGAGAGAGAGAGAGAGCTAAAGCAGGCCGATATTTGGGAGATTGGACATTCCTGGGTGTACGTGGAATTGGGTAAGAGTTTTGTAACATGTTCGGTTCAATAGTGCATTTCTTGTCCCACCCCTGGTTTTTTTCCCCTTCGACGTTGAGATGGGGATTTTCCACGTAAACCCAGTCTTTTGTCTGTTTGGTTTGGTTTAAATTGTGTCTACCACTCGAGCTCAAAAAACCCCCCACATATGGTATGTTGATCATCCTCACAAAATATTAGCACATTTTAAAACTTCTATGTGCATTCAATGTGCTATTCAAATCAATCGTTGAAATTAACGAACGAAAAATTTTATAACATTTGATGGCCCTAGAGGTTTTAGAATCTACGAAAATTTTGAGGGTATGCTATCCATGGTATGTTGATCCTCACAAAAAAAATTAGCACATTCTGAAACCTTATATATATATATATATATATATATATATATATATATATATATATATATATATATATATATATATATATATATATATATATATATATATATATAGAGAGAGAGAGAGAGAGAGAGAGAGAGAGAGAGAGAGAGAGAGAAATGCTTGAATGCGGCATGCGGTGCGTGCAGCATCGTACCGCAGTCGTGTGATGCACGCGCTGCGTGCATGCGATGCACGCAGCAGTGCATCACACGGCTGTGGTGCGATGCCGCACGCACCGCATGCCGCAGCATAGCATGCCCATACATATATATATATATATATATATATATATATATATATATATATATATATATATATATATATATATATATATATATATATATATATATATATATATATATATATATATATATATATATATATATATATATATATATATATATAGGGTCAGGTTCAATGGACACTGTTTTTGCACTCAATTTTTTACATCGATTTTCAAAACATTAGATAGAGGGTTCAGAATTTCTTGATTTTTTGTGAGCATATTCATCTTGTCTTAGATAACACATCCGCAAAAAATCAGCACATTCTAAAGCCTCTAGACGTATTAAATGTGCTCTTCAAATTAACAATTAAAATGGACGGTCGATAAAGCCTTTTAGTTTTGATGTACTTTGAGGCTTTAAAATGTTCTGATTTTTTGTGGACGTGCTATCTAGGATAAGGTGATTATGCTCACAAAAAATCAAGAAATTCTAAAACCTCTATCTGATGTTTTGAAAATCGGTGTAAAAAATTGAGTGCAAAAACAGTGTCTATTGAACCTGACCCATATATATATATATATATATATATATATATATATATATATATATATATATATATATATATATATATATATATATATATATATATATATATATATATATATATATATATATATATATATATATATATATATATATATATATAGGGTCAGGATCGGATGACCCAGCAAATTTTGACCCTGCAAATAACCCAGCACCCTTTGATGCACCTAGAGGTTTTAGAATGGGCTGGTTTTTGGTAGACATGTTGTCTATGGTATGTTGATCACCTCACAAAAAATCAGACCATTTTAAAACCTCTAGGTGTATCAAATGCACTCTTTAAATCAATGGTTAAAATTGACAGTAAAAAACCGTTGATTTGAAAAGCGCATTTGATGCACCTAGAGGTTTTAGAATGGGATGATTTTTTGTGAGGATGATCAACATACCATAGACAACATGCTTAGGTGCCGTTTGCGGTCCGTAAGTTCCGATGCACTTGCCGTGTGCATCGAATGCACGGAGTGGTACATCGGACGACTGCAGGCCATGAACCGCACCGACTGCGGACCGCACCTAAGCATCCCCCCTCTCTCTCTCTCTCTATATATATATATATATATATATATATATATATATATATAGGGGACGGGGAGCCTGGACCTTAGGTGCAGCGTGAATGCTGCACCGGAGCCGCTCCCCGCGCGCCACCTGTCCCAAAACCCGGCCGGATCCCGTATAAAACCCCGGGATGAAACACAGTCGTTCGATTCTTTCGATCGGACGCCAGATCCGGCCGCCCGACTGCCAAATGCACGGGACGAACCACAGCAGTCCGATCGGTTTACCCGGCCGTCCGTTCGCCGTCTGATCCGTGCAGCACACCCCCGCCCCGTGTATCAGTTGGGCCGGGTGATTCCCGTCCTTTCGATCGAGGGAATCGAACGGACGAAAAAGTTTTTCGCTATTACTGTAGCCGCTACAGTAACAACGAAAAACGTTTCTGTCCGTTCGATTCCCTCGATTGAACGGACGGGAATCACCCGGTCCAACTGATACACGGGGCGGGGGTGCGCTGCACGGATCAGACTGCAGCGAGCGGGGTGCACTACACGGATCAGACGGCTGTGGTTTGTCCCGTTCATTTAGCAGTCGGGCGGCCGGATCTGGCGTCCGATCGAAAGAATCGGACGGCTGTGTTTCGTCCTGGGGTTTTATACGGAATCCGGCCGGATTTTGGGACAGGTGGCGCGCGGGGAGCGGCTCCGGTGCAGCATTCACGCTGCACCTGAGGTCCAGGCTCCCCGTCCCCATATATATATATATATATATATATATATATATATATATATATATATATATATATATATATATATATATATATATATATATATATATATATATATATATATATATATATATATATATATATATATATATATATATATATATATATATATATATATATATGGGGGCGGGGATGCTGGACCTGAGGTGCAGCAAGAACGCTGCACCTCGGCCTTGTTTTACCTACCTAGAAGTTTTGGAATTGAATGAAATTTGGTGAGGGTGTTGTCTAGGGTAAGGTGATCATCCTCACAAATTTTCATCAAATTCCAAAACTTCTAGGGGGGTCAAATGGTCGAAGCAAAATCAGCCGTCTGCAGTCACCGTTAAAATCTGCAGATTTTGCTTCGACCATTTGACCCCCCTACAAGTTTTGGAATTTGATGAAAATTTGTGAGGATGATCATCTTACCCTAGACAACACCCTCACCAAATTTCATCCAATTCCAAAACTTCTAGGTAGGTAAAACAAGGCCGAGGTGCAGCGTTGTTGCTGCACCTCGGGTGCACGCTCCCCGCCCCCTATATATATATATATATATATATATATATATATATATATATATATATATATATATATATATATATATATATATATATATATATATATATATATATATATATATATATATATATATATATATATATATGAGAATGATTAAATGTAGTCTGCGGTCCGTGCGGTCTGCGCCCGCAGTCGTCTGATGCACAACTCCGTGCATCCGATGCACGCGACGGGTGCATCGTACGGCTGCAGACCACGGACCGCACGGACCGCAGACCGCACCTAAGCATCCTCCTATATATATACACTAGTAATGCCCGTGCCTGTCGGCACGCAAAAGATTTCGAGGGCGAGGGCATTATTTCGAGGAAGATGACTATTTCAAAGGTGGCCAAATTATTTTGAGGGAGGTGACAATATTTCGAGGGTGGAAATATTTCGAGTGAGGTGATAATATTTCGAGTGCGACAACAATATTTCGAGAGGTAACAATATTTCCAGGACGATTTCAATATTTCAAGGCCACAAAAGATTTTGAGGGTGTTGCAAAAAGCTTCCAAAATAATGACTATTTTGACGGCAGTGACAATATTACACTCTTGCCTTATGCCCGCTTTCCAACCTATGGTTTTATTAAAAATACGATCATTTTGAGGGAGATGACAATAATTCTAGAGCGACGACAATATTTCAAGGGAGGTGGCATTAAAGAAAAATAAATAAAAATAAGAAACTTTATTTGTTTGAAAACTTAACTTCATACTACCTTATGAAAGTAATAATAGCTGAAGTGATATATATATACATAAATATATTAAAAAATTATAGTAGAAATTGGATTCATTTCTCATTAATTTCAAAACGAAACAAAAGAATTTAGAGAAAACAAAAGAATAATAGCTCATGAAAGCAATTTGTGGGCTCATTCATATTGGCTCATGAAAGCAATTCGTGGGCTCATTCATATTGGTACATAAAAGCAATAATAGCATTAATGTCCCCCCTCCCTCCCTCTCTCGCGCCGTTACATAAAGTTCCAGATGTTATCTCAAACCGACATTGTTGTACACACAGCGGCATGTTCGTGCTCTGAATAGATTCGAACGATCTTCTGTTCATCTTAAAGTGAGCTGCATGATCGAAATGAATCTGCATTGAAAGAATTAACATTGTCATCTTTTTCTTTCTTTTGATTCCATGATAAAAAAAAGGAATCAGAATAGCCTTTCGGATTACATACCATGAAAGCTCTCTGTGTGTGTGTGTGTGTGTGTGTGTGTGTGTGTGTGTGTGTGTGTGTGTGTGTGTGTGTGTGTGTGTGTGTGTGTGTGTGTGTGTGTGTGTGTGTGTGTGTGTGTGTGTGTGTGTTTGTGTGTGTGTGTGTGTGTGTGTGAGAGAGAGAGAGAGAGAGAGAGAGAGATAATAAAACAAACAATACAATAGCCTTGCGGATCACAAATTTAAAATGATCTCTTGCATAAGTGTTGGATCACAAACAAATGTAAAATGATCTCTTGCATAAGTGTATGCGGGCCAAAAGATTGGTGTTGAATCGCACTAATTGGTTGTCGTAGCTTAAATCTCCCATTATCATGTTGCTACTCAGTAAATGCATCAGCATTTGGACTTAAAAAATATTTGAATACATAATAGGAAAAAAAACTGATGCCAATTCTCAACTTAGGCAAAACCAACGCGAATAAATAACTAAAAAACTTCCAGCTCTTTATTGAATTACCTATAATACAATACATGATCATTCTTGCTACAAAATAGTTCCACACAATTTAATCAATACAACAGTGTCAGATCTTATAATTATTTTTTCATCTTTTTTCCAACATGATCGATTGAACAACAAAAGCCATGTGCTTATATAAGAGGCCCTCACAATTTATTGGTTGCAGCAAGATACTTGGTGTATGTGCCTGGGCTATTATCTTTCTGGTCTTCCTCCTCGGCTTGACCGTAGAAACCCTGATTGCCTTTCCAACCCGTCAAACCTTGGCCTCAATCTCAATATCTTCTTGAGAATCAAGTGACCACAAACTTCATTCTTGAAAAACACAGAGCAATATACATTTAACTATGTAATGACAATGATGTAAACTAATAGACAAAGTCTATCTCTTGGATTTTGAACAATGCAAATAACCAACCCATACTTGGATCGGTAATAGAAATTTAAACAACGCAAACAACCAACTCATGCTTTCTAAATATCTTCTTAGCATGCTTGAACTGCTAAAGTGTTTTTCTAAAGAGGTATTGGAAAACAATTAAGGATTGAACTTTGTGACATTTAAAGATGTCTACAAATTTATATAATGCAACCATCGGCGTAAATCTAAGCAACGAAGAATTACCCAGTGACAGAGAGATAAAGACATTTTTGAACAAAAAGGTTTTTTAAAAATAAGATCTAAAATAATAATTTGTATACAACCCATGAGCAAACTCATCAACCCTTTAGGTTTAACCCATCAACCCTTAATTTTAAACCATCAAGCAAACAATTTACAAAAAAAAAAAGACTAAACAACATCCCATTCCAAGGAAAATCCAAAGCAAAGCAAGTAGGAGTTAGGGGGAAAACAAAGGGTAAATTACACTTTGCCCCCTGAAGTTTAGTTCAAAAACACTACACCGCCCTGTAGTTTATTTTATTCCAAATCACCCCCTAAAGTTTGAAATATTAGCACAACACTTCCTTTTGTCAACTACTTAATTTCCTCATTTGACAATTTTCATCTGATCAAAATTGAATTGAAGGGGGCAAAATGTAGTTTTTTTAATTATAGGTGGGTGAAGTGTTTTTGAACTAAGCTTTAGGGGGCAAAGTGTAATAACAAAAAAAAAGGTAAAAACGAATATGAAAAAAAAAAGAAACGAATATGAAAAAACCCAACCCACCAACCAAACAAAGAAAGAGAGCCCATAAATATCAAAAAAAGAAAATTCTGAAATCATAATGACAAACCAAAATGGTATTGACGAATGCAGGCACATGCATCTCATATAAGTCATCCACATAATTAAATTATCAATTAAAAATTGTAAATCATAATGACAATAAAATATTTGAAGTAGATAATGGGTATGCAACTTTTATTCATTGACAATGGCATCATACAAAGACATTTGAATTGTCACTGTAGACACACAAATTGTGTCTAACCCGGACCCGACTCGCACGCACCTATGTGGAGGCAAACCCGACACACACTCGGACCCGGACTCGACTCGCATGCACCAATGTGGAGACAAACCCGACACACACTTGGACCCGGACCCGACTCGCATGCACCAATGCGGGAGCAAACCCGACACGCAAACCGGACCCAACCCGCGCCAAACAAGGGATCGGGTGGGCCCATCCTCAAGTTGGGCCCACCTGGCCCCCTGCTAGAAATCCGAACCCCTTAAGGGGTGGCCGACCATGCAAGAAAAAGAAGAAAAGAAAAGAAAAGAAAAAGAAAGAAAGGAAAGGAAAGAAAAGAAAGGAAAGAAAAGAAAAGAAAAGGAAAGAAAAGAAGAAAAAGGAAAGAAGAACCGCCATGCACGGGGGGATGTTGCGTATGACGTCTACATAAGCATAAATCTGCGACGATCCCTCGATCCGACAGACAAGAAACGAAGACGGGTCTCCATCGACTTTATGTGCAAGATTCAAATAAATTCAAAAAGGATTGAGCCATAACTACTCCGCTAGAAAAGGAAAGCAAATAAAGGCTTATTCTCCTCACCAATAGATGAATAAATCTTGGATAGTTATGGGAGAGATATTAAAGGGATTCAAATAAATCTTCTCATATCTCTCCCCTCCCCTCCTTTACCTATAAATAGAGGGGGGAGGGGGAAGGCTCAAAAGGTCGAAGGGGTCAGAGCTGGAGCTGAAGACAAGGTGAAGGAGCTCTGCAGAAGAGGAGACGCGCTCTTCATCGACCCAAGGCTTTACAAGACACATACAAGCCTATCCCTTCGGGACCAGCTTAGTCCATTGAAAGCCCTTATCAAAGTGAACACCCTTGCGCAAAAAGATCAAGCCTTCGACTCCGTACACGAAGAAGAAAGCTCGGAGAAGAAAACCCTTTGACTCCGAAGACGCCAGAAGCAAAGACCGGAGAAGAAGATCGGAGCGGCACTACCCCGTCGGCTCTAATAAGCCTTCAACTCTGATCAAGCCCAAAAGCCTGGAGAAGAAGACCGAAATGTTATCACCATGTCACCTTCGACAAACGCCCGCTCCATCCACGAAGAAGAAAGCTTGGAGAGGAACACCTGAAGCATCGCTACACCCGTCATCTTCAAAGTAAAGCCGGCGCTACAACCGTCGCACGGAGATCGGTGCTACCCCCACCGTCGTCAAAAGAAGCCTTCGACTCCGATCATGCCAAAGAAGCCCGGAGAAGAAGAGAAGTCAAGCCGACGCTATAACTGTCGTGGAAGCCAGAAGAACAAAGAAGTCTTGAAGAAATAGCTATCATCGTTCGAGAAGAAGATCGAGTCAATGCCGAAGCAAAAGCCAATGTAAGAAGCCGAAGCTAAAGCCTCGGTAAAGCCCGCGCCAAAGTAACGAAAGTGCCAAAGCCAAGTAACTACGCTGGCCACGAGCAAAGCAATGCACGTTTTAGCCGATACGATGCGAAGTCCGAAAGAACTAAAGCATCGCAAGCCTCTACCCATCTATGTTCAAGCGCAAGTACCAAAGCAAAGCAAACCAAAAGCCAGAGCCGCGCTAAAGCAAAGCCAAAGCTGAAAGTTAAAGCCAAAGTCGATGCCAAAAGTACGATCGACGTCACGAACCAACGATCAAGGACACTGAGGTCTAGCAAGAATCGAGGAAGACACGAAGACCGAGGAACGAAGCCGAAAATCCCTTGCTAAGAAAGCGCGAAGCACGAAAGGGACGAAAGCGACGACGGATATTCCTTAGCCTCTCAAAAATCCTCATCCTGTAAAGACCTCTATCCTGAGCAACCCCTTCAGAGCTCTCACACGAATACCATGTGGAGACATGGATCAAAGGGACCCTCCAGAGGATCTCTCCCATAATCTCCTGATCGAATATTTGCCATACTCGGCTCGCTACCCCTGAGTCCCTGGGTCTCGGCATCTGTAATCTCGTGTGTTTTGCAATAATGACAATCCAGATCTTTTTCTGCGCATACAGATTTTTGGCCCGCCCAGTGGGACCTCCTCTCCTTTCATCCGTATGTCTGAAGGAGTTGCTTCAAGTTCGTCATGGCCGGGACAAACAATGATACATTTGCTCCAAGCCTTTCGCCCATCGTCGAGTCTCCACTACTCTGATATGGTGATACAGCAAACCCGGAGAGTGATGTTCCCCCGATGGTACGCATCTACACTCGGCGTACTCGAACTCTTGCGGATGTCTTCATGCTAGAAACTATTGCTGAAGATGCTTGCCAAATCACCGACGAGGCCTTGGTGCATGAAGAAACGAGCCTTGATCCTAGAATCCATGTCTAGAAGTTTGGCGAGGACCAGCCCTAATCCCGAGCCCGTTCGAGTTCTCCAGCAGACATTGCACCTCCTCTACAAGGGGCAAACATCCGTCATCAAGCAGAAGCAGGTCGGCACAACTACGTCTCTGATGATGACGGCGAGGATGCAGACATCCAATATTGAGACATCCTCCGTTATCATCCTCCGTCCGCCATTCAACTCCAAGTCATGCAAATGGGTGAACAAATGGCGCAGATCACTCGGTTAATGGAGGAGAAGGACCGTCACATCAACACCTTGCTTCAAAGGCTAAGTGTGAAGGATGCTACAACGTTCAGCCAACCTCCTGCTTCTCCAGTAGCCGCTCCAGCCCCATCTTCAACTCCTGCTCCTGCAGAGGTTGTTCTGATAGTTCTAGCAACTACTCCGGTACTTTCCTCGGTTCCCATCTCGGCGGAAGTCGTCTCTCCAGTACTAGTCTCGGTGGCTACATGATCTCTGGCGATAGCAACAATGAATGCCCAGCAAATACAAGCGTTGGTAACCGACATGATGCGTTCCCACGGTGGTAGTCTTCCTCCGATCATGGCGGCATACTCGAAGCCTTACACCGCGAGGATCCAACAACTGCGTTTTTCGATCGGGTTCCAGCCACTAAAGTTTCAGTACTTCGACGGAAAGGGGAATCCATGGCAGCACGTCGCCCACTTCATCGAAACCTGCAACAATGCTAGCACATACGAAGATGAGATGGTGAAGCAGTTTGTTCGCACCCTCAAAGGTAACGCATTCGACTGGTATGTGGATCTTCCTCCAGGATCTATCAACAGTTGGAATCAGATAGAGAGGGAGTTCCTCAATCGCTTCTATAGTACCAGACGCATCGTTAGCATAACTGAGCTTACTATCGTCAAGCAAAGAAAGGACAAACCGGTAATCGACATCGACCGATGGAGGAACCTTGTACTAAATTCATAAGATCGTTTGTCCGAAGACTCGGCTATCGAGATATGCACCCAAGGCATGCACTGGGGCCTGCTCTACATCCTCAAAGGTATCAAGCCTCGGTCTTTCGAAGAACTCGCAACTCGGGCTCATGACATGGAGCTCAGCCTAGCAAATCGTGGAGACTCAAAGAGCAAGGACTTCTTGAAGGTGGAAAAGAAGGACAAGTCGTCGACACCGAAACCAAAGCAAGTCAACGTTGCAGACGTCGCTTCAACCTCCAAGCCACTCAAGATCAGTGGCAAGCCAGATCGAGAAAAAGGAGCCGCCATATCACCGCCTCTACCTCAAAGACAAAGGATGACTCTTGAGGAGCTCGAAGTGAAAGAATATCCCTTTCCGGACTCGAAAGTCTCCTCCATGTTCGACCAGTTGCTGCAGGAGAAGATGATAGAGCTTCCTTCTTCAAAAAGACCCGAGTAAATGTATCGCATCGATGACCCCCTCTTCTGCAAATACTACCGAGTGGTAAGTCATCCCATCGAGAGGTGCTTTGTCCTCAAAGAAAGAATTATAGCGCTCGCAAAGCAAGGGAAGATAGAGATCGACTCCGGAGAGGTCGCTACAGCAAACATGATGTCTATCACCTTCGGTTCCTTCCCGCCGGTACTCGTTATTGCACGACAAGGTTCACCTAAATTGCGCATCAACTGTCCCACACTCACTAAGGAGGAAATGTCATTGCCTCGGGGGCAACCATCGCTCATGTCAGTACCTCCCCCAAACAAAGCCACGTCTCAACGTGCCCTTCAAAAGAGATACGAGAAAGGAGATCCAGAAGTCGGTCTGCTGGACCAGCCTTCGAGAAAGTTCAATTATTACTCCTCTACTCAACACCTCCATCTATTTCGATCTAAGAAATCAAGCCCACCGACTGGGGATCAGAAGATGAGCTAGCAGATCCTCCGGAAGAACAAGCTTCTCTGACTAATACGAAACTCACAGCTGCTGCTCCCGACCATCACCTTAGTAGGGGAGAATCCACCGTTGAAGAGGCATGGGTCATGCTATCCCGGAGACGAAGGCCACGACAAGCAAAGCAACATAAGCAAGACTGGGTGATGAGGAGACTTTCCGAACGAAGAACTTACAAGAAGAAAAGCAAGGCTTCAGGAAGAAAGACGTTCAAAGTGCCGCCGGCAAATCTAGACAATCTCCTCCAGCAAAGCCTCCCAGAACCAGCAACGTTGCAAGAACTCTTCCCCGATCACTTCCTCCAAGTTGATCAACACATCAGGGTCTCTTGTTACATGGCCGAAGTTCATGAAATGCCAAGGGGAAAAGATAAAATCGAGTCTTCTAAAGAAGGCGACTCCGACGACGAGAGGGACGACTCCGATAAGGAGGGCACTGCCTCTCACGATGAGGCGATCTTGCACTTGCCGCTCATAGAAGCCTTGTACCTTCCGAAGAAAGCTCGTTTAGCGATGGCTATGGCCTTATCAGATCCAAATAGCTACAAGAAGAAGAGGACGGACGGCGAGAAGGGAAAAGCTGTTGCCTCCTGCGATGCGGCAATAACCTTCTCAGACGAAGATCTGCAACTCGAAGCACGACTGCACAACCGGCCCGTTTACATCTCGGGATACATCAAGGAGAAGCTGATAAATCGGATCTTGCTAGACTGTGGCTCCGCCGTCAATATTATGCCTATCCAAACGATGCGGCAACTAGGCATCACCACTGACCAGCTCTCACATAGCCAACTGGTGATCTAAGGGTTCAACCAGGGCGGGCAGTCTACTATCGGAATCATCCGTCTGAACCTTTCAATCGGCCTGCTCGACACAACGGTCCTCTTCCATATCATTGATTGCCAGACATTGTATCGCCTCCTGTTGGGAAGACCCTGGCTACATGAGAACGGTGTTGTAGTGTCTACTTGGCACTAGTGCCTCAAATATCACAAGGAAGGCATGGAGAAATACATCGTTGCTGATGACAAGCCATTTAATGAGGCCAAAGCATATCTGGCTGACGCCAAGTTCTATCAAGCGAAAGACCTAGTCGCAGAAGCCCTTCCAGCCAAAGCTCCTCGAACCCGAAAAACTGAAGAAATCAAGTGGGATAAAACTCCACCTGCAAATCCGATGCAACCTTCCGACAAGACGATACTCGAAGTCAAGGAAGCATCAAAATCAAGACAAAGGATGCGCATTAGCTCCAAGCCGAGAGCCATGCAACATACTCCGTTGCCCGTCCAAGCGACGCCAGTCCTGCGCCTCGCACCTCAATGGCTTCGCAAACCCGAGCGACTGCCTTCTACTTCGACAGGAAAGCTAGTCTCACCATTATCGGAGGCCAATGTTATAACTCTGCAAGAAATGACATTGCCATTACCTAGTCTGATGTAAGCTTCAAACCCGATTGGACCTGGTGGATCTACCGACATCAATCGACTCGAATTCAAGCCAAAAGGGAGTTGGGGGCAAAACGTCACCAAATTGCTGTTCAAAGCCGGCTACAACAAAAAAAGCGCTATATAAATAGGCACACTTCCCCCAGCGGCAACGTCGCATGGGATGACCAGGACTCAAACTCATCTGTTCTAAAGTGGTGAACAAATTATCCCGAACCACCGAGGCATCGGCTCCAGTCAAACCCTGATGGTCGTCAAGATTGCAACGAAGAAGACCTTCACTTCCAACTATATTGAGGTGAAGATGGTAGATGACGCAGCTGAAGGATCGACAATCTCCGATGCACACTCCACCTACGCCGACCGTCCCGATAGCAAAAGAAGACGGCGACGAGCTCGATACCAAGCCATACTCCAGAAGCAAAACAAAAACAATCAAAGACGGTTGAATCTAAAGCATACATCCGTGTTCAAAAGGCTCGGGCCAACCAAGCAACCAAAGAAGAGGTCGGTGTTCGATCGTTTGGGAATGCCAGTCGAGGACGTCGTTTCAACACCCGCCCACCCACCTATGGCAGCTGTCAATCATATCTCTGTTATCGAAACTGGTAACGGTGATACTTCTACTTCGGACGACGAGTCGCAAAACGCCTCGCCGGTCCTCGAAGAAGGGGGGCAGTCCGCCATTAATGACTTGAAAGAAATCAACTTAGGCACAGAAATGGAGCCTCGGCTTACATTCGTCAGCATACTCTTGACTCCTGAAGAAGAAGCTGCATACATCAAACTGCTCCAAGAATACAGAGATGTCTTTGCATGGTCCTACAAGGAGATTCTAGGTCTTGATCCTAAAATTGTAGTACACCAGCTCAGCGTCAAACACGGAGCTACGCCATCAAGCAAGGACAAAGATGCTACCAGCCGGAACTGGTACCCCAAATAGAAGAAGTAAACAAGCTAATTGAAGCCGGCTTCATCCGAGAGATCAAGTACCCGACATGGATCTCTAGTGTCGTTCCAGTCAAAAAGAAGAATGGCCAAATCAGAGTGTGTGTGGACTTCCGAGACTTGAACAACGCATGTCCAAAGGATGATTTCTCGTTGCCAATCACGGAGCTAATGGTGGATGCGATGATAGGTCACGAGATGCTAACTTTCATAGACAGATCCTCAGGCTACAACCAGATCCGGATGGAACCCAAAGACGAAGAGCTCACAGCATTCCGCACACCAAAGAGAATTTATTGCTACAAAGTTATGCCATTCGGCTTGAAAAATACAAAAGCCACCTACCAACGAGCAATGCAAAGAATCTTCGATGACATTCTTCATCAAAACGTGGAATGCTACGTCGATGACCTGGTTATAAAATCTAAGAAGAAGTCGACACATCTGCAAGATCTCGAGCTGATCTTCAAACGGCTTCGAAGGTACCAACTCCGTAAGAATCCACTCAAGTGTGCATTTGGAGTCTCCTCAGGCCAATTCCTCGGCTTCGTCGTGCGACATCGAGGTATCGAGATACATCAATCCAAAATTGATGCTATCATCAACATACCTGCACCAAAGACATACAAGACCTCAGAGGTCTCTAAGGGCATCTGGCATATATCCAAAGATTCATCACCAACCTAGTTGGGAAGTGCAGCCCGTTTAGTCGCCTCATAAAGAAAAGAACACCGTTCAAATGGGATACAACTTGCCAAGAAGTTCTCCAAAATATCAAAAGTTATCTACTGAAGTCGCCAGTTCTATCAGCGCCAGTGCATGGAAAGCCGCTAATCCTCTACATTAGTGCCCAGGAGCAATCCTTGGGGGCACTCCTGGCTCAAGACAACAAGCTGGGCAAGGAGACAGTATGTTACTATTTGAGCCGCACTTTCGTCAGTGCAGAGTTAAATTACTCCCCAATCGAGAAGGTCTGTCTGGCACTCATCTTCGCTACAAAGAAGCTACAACACTACATGCTGGCTCACACCGTCAGACTCATCTCAAAGCCTGACCCCCTCAAGTACATCATGTCAAAGCCAGTGCTCTCCGGACGTCTGGCGAAGTGGGCACTACTACTCCTCGAGTTTGACATCACCTTCGTGCCACAGAAGGCAATCAAGGGGGCAAGCTCTCGCGGACTTCCTCGTAGAATATCCCCTCCCAGCAGAATGAGAACTATCAGAAGATCTTTCAGACGAAGAAGTGTTCTCCATCGACATCGCCCCCTCTTGGAATATGTTCTTTGATGGCGCGGCAAGGTAATACATAGCAGAAGCCGGGGTCATCTTCGTCACTCCAAACGATGAGATACTCTCCTTCTCGTTTTTACTAACGGAACCGTGCTCCAACAATATGATAAAATATCAAGCTCTACTCATCGGCCTCGAACTCGCCAACGATATAAAGTTTCAAGGACTTGAGATTTTCGGTGACTCTCAGCTTGTCATCCAGGAAGTCTTGGGGGCATACGAAATCAACAAGGAAGACCTAGTGCCGCTGCACGCACGAGCTTTGGAACTCCTCAGCAAACTCGAGGCTCCTTCTATTCAACACGTCTCTAGAAACCCCAACCAGCAGACTGACGCGCTCGCGAACTTGGCGGCTATGCTCCTATTTTTAGAAAAATGCCAGCTTGTCATCCCCGTCTGCAGAAGAATAGTGCTCTCTAAAGAAGAAGCCCCTATCGGGATCCCAGTTCAAGCCAATGCGGTGCACGTCCTCGAAATTGAAGAGCAAGACTGGAGGCAACCCTTTGTGGATTACCTCGTCTATGGTAAACTCCCCGACGATCCAAAGCGCAAAATCGACATTCATCGGCGGTTTCTGAAGTTCTACCACTTCAACAATGAGTTGTACCGTCGAAGTTACGTTGGCACACTCCTGAGATACCTCGCAAAGGAAGAGGCAGAAGTAGCACTAGAAAAAGTACATGCGGGAATCTGTGGCTCGCACCAGTCCGGTCCAAAGATTTACTTTCGCATCAAGAGGATGGGCTATTACTGGCCCACCATGATTAAAGACAGCTTAGAGTTCGCAAAGAAATGTCACGCTTGCCAACTACACGGTGACTACATCCGTCAACCGCCAGAGCCTTTGAACCCAACAATCGCGTCGTGGCCCTTCGACAGATGGGGACTCGACATCGTCGGTCCCCTGCCCAAGTCATCCAAACAACATCTTTATATCTTGGCGGCAACAGACTACTTCTCTAAATAGGCTGAAGCAATACCTTTACAGGAAGTTACAAGACACTCCGTCATCAGCTTCATCCAGAACGACATCATCTTCCAATACAGAATCCCTCGCTACATCGTAACAGACAATGGGAAGCAATTCAAAAATACTGATGTCAGCCAGTTCTACGCCAAGTACAACATTAAGCAGAAATGCTCTACAATGTACAACGCTCCGACCAACGGTCTGGCAGAAGCCTTCAACGAGACTCTTTGCAAGCTGCTAGAGAAATTATCTCGAAGACAAAGAAGGACTGGCATGAACGCATGGGCGAAGCACTGTGGGCCTACCGCACGTCCTTTCATACTCCAACTCAAGCAACTTCGTGCTCCCTCATCTATGGGGTAGAAGCCGTTCTTCCACTTGAGCTCCAGATCCCGTCGCTCAGGATAGCAGTCCGAGAAGGCCTCACCAGCGACAACAACGCCCAGCTCCGCCTAGCAGAATTAGAAGCACTGGATGAAAGGCGCCTCGAAACTCAGCAATGTATGGAGTGTTACCAGGCTAAATTTGACTTACGCCTTCAACAAGAAGATCCGCTCTCGATCCTTCCAAACAGGAGAACTGGTGCTGGCAGTCAAACGCCCCATCATTCTCTCGCATCGAGGAGGGAAGAAGTTTGACGCCAAATAGGATGGACCGTATGCCGTCAAAGAAGTCTACTCCAACGACGTTTACCTCCTCACCACTCCAGAAGGGCTCACACTCGGCCCTATCAACGGCAAGTACCTCAAAAGGTACTATGCCTAAAGCAAGGCCACACTCCTTGCAAAAAAAAAAAAAAACATGAACTACGTATGACTTGATCCCCCTTAGGGGGGTACGTAGGCAGCCTGAGAAGTCACTTCAGGTTTAGTTTGACAAAAAGAAAAGGCCAACAATGGTCCATGCAAATGATTTGCGAAATATGATGATATTATTAGATATTCAAGGAAAGACAGTACATGACATAAGTTCTAAAGAAAAACTACAATACAAGATGACAAGACAAGGAGCAGCTAGAAGAAAGTATCCAAAGCTCGAAGACGGCGTAATAACTCCTCTCTAGTAGTCTCTACTTGCTGCAGCTCCAAAGGACATGTGGCCAAAAGCTCGCGATGGACCGACAGGATTGATTGCTACTTCAAGAAGCTCGCCTTCAAAGCCCTCTCCGCAGTCTCGGCTCGCTCCAAACGAGATTCTGCCTTCCGAAGCGAGACGTGCACCGACTCTACCTTCTTCTGTGCCTTCGCCAGACTAGAAGCGGCCTTCGCAAGCTGGTGCTCTGATTGATACAAACTCGCCTAGGCAGCCGCCAACTCAGAAGGAGTACTCCCCTCCAGTAGAGCCCGTCGGGAACGATAAGCTTCACTGTCAGTCACAAGCAAGTTCATCTGTGCGACAAAAGAAGAACTGTCCACCTTGAACTCCTCCAGGCTTGCACAGAACTCGGCACCATCAGTAGACCACCAGTCTTGGAGGGCGCCAAAATCCGCGTCTTGAAAGGACTCCAGTGTCGACCTGATGTACTGCTGACAACTTGCAAGAAGAAATTCCAAAACTCTGCTCCTCGGCCTTAAACTCGGGCGGGGTACCTCAGAGTACGTGAGCAAAACCTTCCCCTCTACTATGGTCACCATGGGAGCTGCCTTCGCTAACAAGGTCGGCAAAACTGGGGGAACTGCCGCTACTGTTGCAACAATTGTCTTCTCCACCAAGCTCGAGAGGACGACAATCGGGGAATGCCGGCTGTCAGTACTCGAAACTTCGGCCTCCTCATGAAAAGACAAAGCCTCGACATCGATGCCATCTAGATCGATATCACCACTAGGAAAGTTCTCTCTGCAAAGCCCTAGAAGGTCCAGATCATCCGGAGGAACATCTAGCCCGCACTTCCCAGGTACTTCCTGTGCGGCCCCAGTAGACAGATGTCCGTGAGATGCTTTCGAAGAGTTTGCCTCACACTCCACTACTACAATGGAATCTGGCCAAAAGAAACACGCTACTCAGTATAATGAAACCCCCAAAAATCAAAAAGAAGGCAAAACAAGAAGAACCTTATGCGTACTTGTATGGTCGGACAAAGCTGCCCTAGACGGAGGGATCACCTCATCTCCTAAAAGGCCGAGCTCCTCGACATCCTCGACCAGACAAGGTGCCCTCGAAGTCACTCCACGGGGAATGCACAGCTTTTGTCTCTTGGGTGGGGCACTCTCAATAGCTGTCTTCTGAAGAATCGACGGCTCGGGAGCATTCGCAAGGTCGGCTTCTAACATGAGAGCCGAAAAGGGAACCCGACGGGCACTGGAGAGACGACTGCAACTCTTCTCGGTCCTCAGAATCCCCAACCGGAGGTGACAATCCTCCAATCCCGCTGAAGGGTCAAAGTTAAAGCCTCTGAACTCGCTATTCGCCAGAACATCAACCAGGAGACTCGCAAGTAACGGGGATACTCGCTCTTCAATCCACTTGTAGTAACCTGGAGTGGCGGCGTCCCGAGACCTCAACTTGGTCCCAGGGAAGAAGCTGCCGCCAGTTAGCCGAGCATAAAGAGAAGCCCAGAGGCGATAACCTTCCTGTGGGCTGATACGCCCCTGCAATCGCTGCAGCATACCAAGTACCTCCTGCCAAAATCCCTGCTGGCGAGCAAAGCGGTGAGGGGAGTACTGTTCCACTTCCACTATATCCCCTCGATGCCAAACTAAGTAGCCGGGGCAGCAGCTGACCATGTTCCAATACAATCCATCCGAGAGCTCCTCGTTGTCATGGACTGTCGACCTCTCTAAAGGTAGCACTGAGTGCTCCGACGTAAAATCAAATTTTGTGCCTCCCATCTTCCGCAAAAGAGTTCGAGCACACTCCTTCGGGCATTCCTAGCTGATAAAGGCATTCAAGATTCCTCCTACGCCCGACAAGAATGGCAGGTCGGCTGGGTGCCCACGTACGTCTGGCAAAAATCCCTTTTGGAAAGTGAAGAGCCATCCATCCATACAGATAGTGCAGAGGACTAAAGGCATTAGACCGACCGAGCTCCCCTTTGGCGTTGT
The DNA here is from genome assembly GCA_947650365.1 of Chamaelirium japonicum. NCBI lineage: Eukaryota > Viridiplantae > Streptophyta > Magnoliopsida > Liliales > Melanthiaceae > Chamaelirium > Chamaelirium japonicum. The sequence goes on along the minus strand of OX393551.1, from coordinate 68,708,059 downwards.
CCGAACTGGACAAGCTCCAGTAAGTACCACTAAGCACCTGGTACAAGGCACATAAGATTGCCGGAGCTAGATTGAAGAGCTCCCCCTTCGCCATCCGGGATGCTACAAGAAAAGTCCTGGGACGAATGGCCTCGCCAGTACATGGAAGCACAAACCAACAAAGAAAGACGACCAACCCGGCGGCTCGATAAACTGCTCGCCACTCCTCGCTGTCACGCCTCAGATCGAGAATCTCCCAGGGGCTCTGTCTCCCTCCATTGAATGCCTCACTCGGGCCAAAGACTCGATAGGCCTCATAAAGGAACACAGTGGAGGCCTCTTTATCTGGGCAATCTTCTACATCGGGTGAGCTGAAGATGCCGGGGACCTGTACTCACCTTTGAACCAGAAGTCGACCCAAGAAGAATGACGAACTCGGTCCGACTGATCCCGTACTGCGATGATGGGATACGCCTTGAACAAGAGAAGGTAGGAGCTCAGGGCAAAGCTGATATCTAGCAAATCCTTCAAAGTTGGCACCTCTTCTTGGTAATAGTTCCGCACCTCGGGGCATCCAGAAATGATATGGACGTCACGGAGGGAGATCCATATTTCTCCCACTCCAGTAAGAAAAGTGTTGGGATCCGGGCACCAGAGTTTGCAGAGAGCTTAGTACATCCCCTTAGGACGACTGTACTCTCGGCGAGGTGGCGCTAGGAACTTAGCCAACGACTTCATCTCAGGTTCCGCCCCGAAGACTTCTGAGAGCTCGCTCATCTACTCGTGAAAACCACAGAAATACTGGACGTCCCCCCGAGGCCAGGAGTCGACACCCCATCGGGTCAAGCGGGAGCAGATCTTTGAAGCCAATACCGGTGTGGGCACGAAGTCTTCAGCAAAGTGGTGAAAAGGTAGACTCAAGCTCGTCGGTGTAAACATTCTCTCTCAGCTTCGGCATCCCGCAAGTCGCATCGGCAACTTCATCCTCTGTGATGTGCTCATGGATAAGAATCCGGAGCATCGGTAGAAGGTCGTCTCTCCTCAAAGTACAATAGCGGTACACCCGAGTAAGGGGGAAGCGAAGGTACTTACTCCCATCGGAGAAGCTCTCAACTATCCACCCCGGTGAAGTCAAATCCTTAAAATATCGGATCCTGAAAAGACACAAGGAGAAGCAAGTCAGGTCAAGGCAAGCTAGTGGAGCCGGCAACAAAAAAAAAAGGGTCTCAATAGAAGCCCCTGAGAGACCAAAAAAAAAAAAAACCAGAGAAAGGGGGGGGGGGGGCACAGCCCTCCTCCCTTCCAATCCGAGAGCGTACAAGAGCGGGGGGGGGGGGGGGGAGGGGCGCAACCCCCTCTCCCCCAATCAAAGCCGAACAGCAAGGGGGGGGGGCAACCCCCCTCCTTCTTCTCCCACCCGACCGGGAGGGGGGCGCCCGTCTCGGCCTCACGTCAGCCCAAGTCGGAGCCGCAACCACGACCATCGCTTCCCCTCTCCGACCTGCTCGGGACCCTCCGTGCACCGACCACCGCAGGCCGATGCCCCCCGCGCTGCTGCCGCCTGCGCCCCGTGCCCCGGCCGACGTCGCCCGTGCCCGACGCCGCCGCTGCACCCCGCGTCGCGCGACGCCCGTGCCCCACACCGCTGCTCCCCGCGTCGCTGTCGCATGCGCCCTGCGCCCCGGCCGACGCCGCCGCTGCACCCCGAGCCGCTGCGCCCTGCGATGCGCGTCGCCACCGCAGCCCGCACCCCTCGCCCCGTGCCTCTATCGCTGCCGCCTGCGCCTCGGCCGACGCCGCCCGCGCCTGACGCCGCCACCGCAACTCCGGTCGTCGCTGCTGCTGCTGCCTCTGTAAACCAGAGGAAGAAGAAGTAGAAGAAAGAAAGAAAGAAAAAGAAAAGAGAAAGAAAAGGAAAAAGAAAAAGGAAAAGAAGAAGAAGAAAGAGGCGACGAAGGCGGTCGACACCTCAGCCGCGCTCCTCCATCATCTTCGACGTGGTCGTCGTTGCCCCGTCGCTTCGAGCCCGCCTTCGCAATGATCTTCAAGTCGCATACCATCGCCGCCACCGCTGATGAAAGAGGCGACACCAAGAAGACGGAGCAAGTCATGTGCAACCCCGGGCAGCACTCTTCCGACGGCGGTCTCCAAACGCCAGCAGAGCCTTCGCAAGAGCAAGGTGTTGGATGAAAGGGGTAGTGGCCCTTAAATAAGCCACCTATCCCATCCAAGAAAGGAATCAAGGACAAGTGCTGTGCGTTTCCTACGTACACAAGTACTCCGCGTTTCCGTCGGCGCACTCATCCTTGAGGGGGCATTTGTAGACACACAAACTGTGTCTAACCCGGACCCGACTCGCACGCACCTATGTGGAGGCAAACCCGACACACACTCAGACCCGGACCCGACTCACATGTACCAATACGGAGGCAAACTTGACACGCACTCGGACCCGTACCCGACTCGGATGTACCAATACGGCAGCAAACCCGATACGTAAACCGGACCCGACTTACACCAAACAAGGGGCCAGGTGGGCCCAGCCTCAATTGGGGCCCACCCGACCCCCTACTAGAAATCCGAACCCCTTAAGGGGTGGTCGACCATGCAAGAAAAAGAAGAAAAGAAAAGAAAAGAACAAGAAAGAAAAGAAAGGAAAGAAAAAAAAATGAAAGAAAAGAAGAAAAAGGAATGAAGAACCGCCATGTGTAGGAAGAGGTTGCATATGACGTCTACATAAGCGTAGATCTGCACCGATCTTTCGATCCAACGGACAAGAAACAAAGACAGGTCACCATTGACTTTATGTGCAAGATTCAAATAAATTCAAAAAGGATTGAGCCATAACTACTCCGCCATAAAAGGAAAGCAAATAAAGGCTTATTCCCCTCATCAATGGATGAATAAATCCTGGGTAGTTATGGGAGAGATATTAAAGGGATTCAAATAAATCTTCTCATATCTCTCCCCTTCCCTCCTTCACCTATAAATAGAGGAGGAGGGGGAAGGCTCAAAAGGTCGAGGGGGTCAGAGCTAGAACTGAAGACAAGGCGAAGAAGCTCTGCAGAAGAGGAGACACGCTCTTCATCGACCCAAGGCTTCACGAGGTACAGGCAAGCCTATCCCTTCGGGACTCGCTTAGTCCATTAAAAGACTCATCAAATTGAAGACCCTTGCACAAGAAGATCAAGCCTTCGACTCAGTGCACGAAGAAGAAAGCTCGGAGAAGAAGAACCCTTCGACTCCGAAGACGCCAGAAGCAAAGGCCGGAGAAGAAGATCAGAGCGGCACTACCCTATCGGCTCCAACAAGCCTTCAACTCCGATCAAGCCCAAAAGCCTGGAGAAGGAGACTGCAACGTCATCACCACGTCGCCTTCGACAAACGCCCCTCCATCCATGAAGAAGAAAGCTTGGAGAGGAACACCCGAAGCGTCGCTACACCCATCGTCTTCAAAGCAAAGCCGGCGCTACAACCGTCGCACGGAGATCAGTGCTACTCCCATCGTCTTCAAAAGAAGCCTTTAACTCCGATCACGCCAAAGAAGCCTGGAGAAGAAGAGAAGTCTAGTCGACGCCATAACCGTCGTGGAAGCCAGAAGAACAAAGAAGTCTTGAAGAAGTAGTCATCGCCGTTCGAGAAGAAGATCGAGTCAACGCCGAAGCAAAAGCCAACACAAGAAGCCGAAGCAAAAGCCCTGGTAAAGCCCGCACCAAAGCAATGCAAGTGCCAAAGCCAAGCAACTACGCCGGTCACGAGCAAAGCACCACACGTTCTAGCCGATACAACGCGAAGTCCGGAAGAACTAAAGCATCGCAAGTCTCTACCCGTCTACGTTCAAGCGCAAGTGCCAAAGCAAAGCAAAAGCCAGATCCATGCCAAAGCAAAGCCAAAGCCAAAGCCGACGCCAAAAGCAAGATTTACGCCGTGAACCGACGATCAAGGACGCTGAGGTCTAGCAAGGATCGAGGAAGACACGAAGACCGAGGAATGAAGCTGAAAACCCCTAGCCGAGAAAGCACGCAGCATGGAAGGGACGAAAACAATGGTGGATATTCCTTAGCCTCTCAAAAACCCTCACCATGTAATGACCTCTGTCCTGGGCAACCCCTTCAGAGCTCTCACACGAATACCACATGGAGATGCGAATCAAAGGGACCCTCTAGAGGATCTCTCCCACAATCTCCTGATCGAATATTCGTCGCACCTGGCTCGCCACCCCCGAGTCCCCGGGTCCCGGCATCTGTAATCTCATGTGTTTTGCAATAAAGACGACTCGGATCTTTTTCTGCGCATACAGTCACATTATAGCAAAATTGTATTGTTGAATACAGGAACATGCATCCAAAGTTGCAGAACCCATTCTGGATCAGACCCTACTGATCTTGCCACCACCAAACAAAGAGAGACTTAGAAGTCATCCATAATGGACACCAAATAACAGAATGTTGTCACCCCGAATGATGGTTTTATAGTGAAGTCGTCTCATATTGCTATTTAAGCCCCACACCATCACTTGCTTATTATCGACTGAAATAGCAATATGAGACAACATTTTAAAGCTCATGATCAAAATGCTCACATGATATATGAAAAGACAGACTCATACTTAAAATCAGAATAAGTTTCATCTTGCAAAATCTGTTATCCCCCTCCAATAAAGGCTGCAACATACATAAGAGCATTGTATACAAAATCATAGAGATTCTAACATAGAGAATTAGATAATTTCATAGAGATTCCAACATAAATATTCTTCAAAGATCATAATTCGATGATGAAAAACATATTACATCCAACAGAGGGAGTCCTTTGTGGATCCCCTCTCTAGTTCTGTGTGAAAATCCTTATCTGATCCCCTTCCATGAGGAATCCCATATTTGTTATGGTTGTGAATAATTTTTGGTAAAAGTGGAATGAATAAAATTCCCAAACTTGTATCAATTTCAGTATGAGAGGTTGCATCTCTGCATCCAAAGAATTTTGTGATTGAAACTTCGCCAATGAGATTCGAATTCATTGCTACTACTCAGCACGGATTGTTTGAAGTTAGGCCATTCCAAAGCATGTCCTTCACCGTGAGGTGTGAAAGAAAACTGAACATTTTAAGAGAGGATCCGGACTTGGCGACGAGCAGCGAGCGAGAGATTGGGAGGTGGGTTAAATGGGTTTGCAATTTTGGACCCGACACAATAGACTTATAAGCATCTTATAAGATGAAATTTTGCAATTTTGGAACCAACACAATAGTATCTTTAAAGATGAAAATTTTAAAATCTTTTATACAATTTTAAGATGAAAATTTCATCCAATATGCAATTTATTGAAGGATAAAATGAGCAATTAATCACCTCGATCCCGTCAATTTCGAGATTCACCTTCTCTCCACCCTTGATGGTGAACTCGGAAGTCGGTTTGGGAGGGCCGCCACTCTGCAAATCTCTCGGCCAGCTGATGCCACCGTACTGGACCAGCACAAACTCTGGCCAAATAAATCTGAAAGAACAGAGCAATCACATGGTACGTGAAGAAGTATTGAAACGGTATGGTAAACGATGCTGAATTCATCCCCGAAATGGGGGAAGAAGACTAATCGCTAATCAGAAGCTGTTCAGTGAGGGGGAGGAAGAAGATACAGAGTTGAGGCAGAGCAGAGATTTGCTCTGGGTCCTCTCGGTGAGAAAGGGACTGATCATTGACAGCATGCTGAATTCTGAAATACCACGGCACATTGATGAAAACCTGCAACCCAAAAACCCATCCAAGATTATCAGATTTGAACAAAAAAAAAACTCAGGAAAAGAAAAGGATTAAAAACCTAGTTCATGGATTTGCAAAGATCTAAACAAAAGAACCCATTATTGGGCTTTATGGTTTTGCAAAGATCGGTGATCTGAATGATGAAGTTGACGCCGCCGAGGCGAAGCTTAAGGAGGCGGACGCCGCTCTCCATCACCTGGACATGTCACCTGGACATGTCACCGGAGGAAGCAGCAAACGGGGTGGCCGACGCGATCCCAGCCGTGCATGTAGGCGACCATCCCCTCCAGTTCCTTGAAGTCCAGCTCCTAGCATAGGCCGGCAGGGCGCTAGATGTGAGCAGGCGTAGAGCGTGCCTCGCCGCCACCAGTTGATGTTGTTTGGTACATCAACGGTGAGAAGTTGGGCTCTAATTCGCAGCTCGGTGGCTGCGGAGCCCAGCAGGTCTAGCTTATAAGGCAGCAGCGTGCCCGCAAGGATACGGGCAATGGCGACGACGATACCGAGGGGAAGCCAGAGCAGCACGGCGATTTTCCCTTTCTTTTCCTTTTCTTTCTTCCCTGCTCCTGCTCTCGCTCCCGGCCGCTCCATTTCTTCTTCGTGCTTGCAGTTCCGGGGGGGCATATTGAGGTGCCGAATAGCTGTGGGTTCAGAGAGAGTGAGAGAGAGAGAGAGAGAGGGACGTGTAGATTGGTAGATCAGGTGAGATTTTGCTAATTGTTGGGTGAGAGAGAGAGAGGGGATCGTGGAGATCGTCGAGAGCGAAAGAGAGAGATGTGGCGGTAGAGAGAGGGGGGGCATGAAGATCGGGAGAGAAGAACTGAAATCGGGCCGGTAGAAAGAGAGGGGGATGTGGAGATCGAGCCGGTAGAGAGAGAGAGGGATCGAGCGATGCAAGCACGGATGAGGAGAGAGAGAGAGAGAGAGAGAGAGAGAGAGAGAGAGAGAAAGAGAGAGAGAGAGAGAGAGGGACGTGCCAGTGGGCTGGCCGGAGCAAGAGATTAGGGGAGGGGGATCTGGATCTAGCCCCTCCCCGGATGTTGGTGTGGTCCTTGTCGGAGCAAGAGACTGGGGGAGGGGGAGATCAAGGGGGCTGAGAGGGGGGAGATCGCGATTTCTACTGAGAGAAGAGAGAAACAGAGAGAGGAGATAGATTTTGTGTGGTGAGGGGGCCTTAACAGACGGAGAGAGAGAGTGTGTGTGTGTGTGTGTGTGCGGTGAGGCGGGGGGTGGCGTAATAGACGAGGGGTGAGAGAGAGAAATAGAGAGAGAATGAGAGAGAGAGAGGGGGGGTGAAGATCGTGCGGTGATGCTGGGGGTGGTGTAACCGACAGGGGGAGAGAGAGAGAGAGAGAGAGAGAGAGAGAGAGAGAGAGAGAGAGAGGAGATTGAGAGAAACAATGGGACGTGTACATCGGGGATCGGGTGAGATGGTGGACATGTAAATCGGGGATCGGGTGAGAAGGTCAGTTGATTTACGTGGCATATGATCACACCGTTCCCTTGGTCTGGTGGTCATGGTTAAATTCGATTCATCGATCGGCACAGACGGTTACGATTAGGACTGTGTTTAACACAGAGAGAAACAGACAGCGGCGTGTAGATAGGGACGGTTAACATAGTGTTGATAAGGATGTATATGATCAGGATGGTTAATACATTGTTGAGAGAAAGAATCTTTCTTAACTACCAAATGCTGAGAAATCTTGGCCTTTAATATTCTAACCGTCACTTATGTTTGTATCCAACGGCTCTCTTTATCCATTTCTTGTGAAATATAATATATATATATATATATATATATAGAGAGAGAGAGAGAAATGCTATAGTGCGGCATGCGGTAAGTGCGACATCGCAGTGCTGCCGTCTGATGCACCGCTGCGTGCATGTGATACACGCAGCGCGTGCATCAGACGGCTGCAGTGCGGTGCCGCACTTACCGCATGCCGCAGCATTGTATATATATATATATATATATATATATATATATATATATATATATATATATATATATATATATATATATATATATATATATATATATATATATATATATATATATATATATATATATATATATATATATATATATATATATATATATATATATATATATATATATATATATATATATATATATATATATATATATATATATATATGGGCATGCGGTGCATGCAGCACTGCACCGCAGTCGTCTGATTCACGCGCTGCGTGCATCACATGCATGCAGCAGTGCATCAGACGGCTGCGGTATAGTGCAGCACTTACCGCATGCCGCATTATAGCATTTCTCTTTCTTTCTCTCTCTCTCTCTCTCTCTCTCTCTCTCTCTCTATATATATATATATATATATATATATATATATATATATATATATATATATATATATATATATATATATATATATATATATATATATATATGTGGGAAAAGGGATGCTGGACCTGAGGTGCAGCGTCGTTGCTGCACCTCAGGCATTGTTTGACCATCCTACAAGTTTTGGAATTTGATGAAATTTGGTGAGGGTGTTTTCTAGGGTAAGATGATCATCCTCACAAATTTTCATCAAATTCCAAAACTTGTAGGGGGTTCAAATGGTCGAAGCAAAATCAGCCGTCCGCAGTCACCGGTAAAATATGTAGATTTTGCTTCGACCATTTGACCCCCTTAGAAGTTTTGGAATTTGACCGAAAACAGCCGTCCGCAGTCAGCGTGAACGTTGCACCGTGCCCTGCATGCATGCCACGTGGCATTCCCTTCCGAAATCTTGACCGAAAACAGCCCCTCCGAGACCGCATCCGTTCAGGACGAATCTCAATCTACGATCAACTGAATCGAACGGATAGCATTCCGTTCGGCCTCGCTGTTACTATGGCGGCCACAGTAATAGCCCAGGGGAATCCCATCCGTTCGATTCAGTCAATCGGGCGGTTGAAAAAAATTTGCGATTACTGTAGCGGCTACAGTAATCGCGAGAATGCTTTAAACCGTCCGATCGACTGAATTGGGAGGTTGAAAAAAAAATCACGATTACTGTAGCGGCTACAGTAATCGCGAGAATGCTTTCAGCCGCCCGATCGACTGAATCGAACGGATGGGATTCACCCGGGCTGTTACTGTGGCCGCCACAGTAACAGCGAGGCCGAACGGAATGCCATCCGTTCGATTCAGTCGATCGTACGGCTGAGATTCGTCCGAATGGATGCGGTCTCGGAGGGGCTATTTTCGGTTGGGATTTCGGGAGGAAATGCCATGTGGCATGCATCCAGGGCACTGGTGCAGCGTTCACGCTGCACCTAAGGTCCAGGCTCCTCGTCCCCATATATATATATATATATATATATATATATATATATATATATATATATATATATATATATATATATATATATATATATATAAAGAGAGAGAGAGAGAGGAGCGTGACTTTGTATGCCCATACATTGAAGACTTCAATGTATGCTCCTCTATTTATATATATAGAGGTCTCCAAATTTGCTAATTTTCTGTGGAAATGATATCTATGTTGAGATTATCATTCTCATCGAAAATCAGCATGTTTTGAAACCTCTAAGCATTTCAAATAAGCTCATCAAATTAACGGCTGAAATGGATGGTTGATAAAACTTCTAACCTTGTGATGGACCTAGATGTTTCAGAATTTATTAATTTTTGGTGGATATGCTATCTATAGCAAGATGATTACCCTCACCAAAAATCAGCAAATTCTGAAACCTTTAGGTGTATCAAAATGATAGAAGTTTTATCATTTATCCATTTCAGCCATTAATTTGATGAGTTTATTAGAAATGCTTGGAGATTTCAGAACTTGCTGATTTTTTCTGAGGTTGATCATCTCTACATAGATATTATCTTCACAAAAAATTAGCAAATTTGGAAACCTCTATGTATGTTAATTGAGGAGCATACAATGAAGCCTTCAATGCGTGGGCATACAAAGTCACGCTCTCCTCTCTCTCTCTCTCTCTTTCTTTTCTGTGTTCATTCAGTGTTTAGGTTTGGGGGAGAGAAAAGTCAGATCATGATCGAGTGACGAATTACGCTTCTGATCGTGCCTAAATCGTTGCTGAAATCCATGGAATGGTATGAATTTCCCTTCGAATTAATGAAATCCCATGGAATCAGGTACTTTTTAGGAAAATTACAAGTGTACCATGCTGACTAGGACACTTCAGGCCGTCCGATCTAAAATTATTTACTCCAAACCGTCCATAAAAGAGAATCTTACCTAAAAAGCAGCCCTGAGTGGTTAGTTCCATGATCTAAAATTTCCCTTCACAAACTGTTCCGTTTCTCTTTCTCTCTCTCTTAATTCCCTCCTCTCCCCTCCTATCGGGAAAATTTTCGGCACATCCTACGTACGCTACAATCACGGGGCCCACTGCTATTCAAAAGACATGGGGTAGCAGGTCCCAGCTTCGGGGTAGTGGCCCCCAGCACTTTGAGCATGCTGATAGGCTCTGCACAAAGATTGTAACGTACGCATGATGTGTTGAAACTTTTTCCCTCCCGACAATCCCCTTCCCCCTCCTGTCGCGATCCTCCCTCCTGCCCGCGATCCCCCTCTCCACCCGTCGTGTTCCCCCCTCATGTACACGATCCCCCCTCCTCCCGTCGCGATCCCCATGCTCCCGCCCGCGATCCACACCCCCCCCCCTCTCTCCCGTCACTATCCCCCCCTCCCGTCAACGCATGGCCCACGATTCTCGTCGACGCATTGCCTGCGATTCCCACAGACCATCCAGTCCCGTGATCCCCCCACAATCACTCAAATATCACCCATAAACCCTACGTGTTGCCCCCTTTTCCTAAAAAGTACCTGATTCCATGGGATTTCATTAATTCGAAGGGAAATTCATACCATTCCATGGATTTCAGCAACGATTTTGGCACGATCAGAAGCGTAATTCGTCACTCGATCATGATCTGACTTTTCTCTCCCCCAAACCTAAACACTGAATGAACACAGAAAAGAAAGAGAATGGAAACCACAATTCGAAGGTTTTTGCATCCGCCACTATTTTACTATATTTATTATTTTTTGTTTCTAGTTTTTTCTGTGATCTTAATCCTTTTTTCTAGGTTTCTTTGTTGGGTTTTCTTAACTCAAATAAGTATTCTCTTTGATCACCATCTTTTTTTTGTTCTAGGTTTTGGTATTGGGTGCTCTTCACACCGACAACTTAATCAACATGTTTCTTTTTATTTTTTTTCTTTGGTGATATAAATCCATTGGTGATCAATCAACACGGCTGCAGTCCACCTACATCTCTATGTAAGCATTATCCCTTCCTCCCTCCTACAATTCTGTATTTTTATTCTTCAATCTTCATCACTGTAAACTATTGGCCCTCCCCCTGCAATTCTGATTGTTGTGTTGTCTGAACTTCAGTCAAACACTACAGATCTTCACGAGCCCTCACACCGACACACCTCCTACTTCAGCTCCCATGGCCACAGTCAACCTCCATCTTCATGTAAACTATATCCCCCCGACCATTGGACCGATGTCTTAAGGATGGGCTAGGGTTCAAAAGGGAAAGAACGAGGGGGATTGGGGAAGGAGGAGGATGGCAGAGGGGTTGGGGCGGCATCGAGGGGGCTGGGTTGACTAGAAGTTAGACGTTTGGTCTCAAACTCCGATTCGAAAAGTAGGGATAGTTTAGTGATTTATTTTTAAAGAAATTTTCGGGAGCCAACACTAAATCTATGGGTACAAAGAGAGCTCTATTAATGGGTTAGGGTTCAGATGGGTAAGAGAAAGGAGGGAGGAGTAAAAAGGATGACGAAGAGAGAGGACGAGAGCAGCAAGATAGATTAGGGTTCAGACAACATGAAGGAGGAAGGAGGAGGGCAACGAAATGGATTAGGGTTCATACGACATGGAGGAGGATGGGTTTGTAATGGCACCTCTAATAAGTCCAAAATATCCTCATTCCTATCCTCTAGTCAACCTTTCCCGACCTCATCATCCTTGGTGCTCCACCATCATCTGCCCACTCCTCCTCGTCGAACCCTAGCTAACTCAGCCACCTCCCTCCTCCTTTGCCACCTCCTTCTCGTTTGAACCCTAACACATCATGCCTCCCTCCTCCTCCCCGTCTTAACCCTAGCCCATCTAAATGGGTTGGGGGCCAAGACAATCCGAGTGCCAATATGAAAACCATGAGTGCATTTAGCCTGACCCAAAAACATTGGGTTATAAGTCACAGCCATTAGATTACTAGGAATGCTATTTATAGTGAAAATCTGGCCGCAAGCCATAAGAGCTACCTAGTAGGTTGCATCATCAGAGCGGTCTCTTTCTAACCCGAGGTGCAAGTTTTCCCCCCTTTGTTCCCCCACCCAGATCTAAGGTTTCTGCACCCTCTCTTGGCCTCCTCGGATGCCGGTGCCGGTGTCGGCTCCGTGGAGGCCGGGATCTCGGCTGTGTTTTTTTTTTTGGAGGGATCTGGCCCCCTTCCTCATCCTTTGTGTATAGGGCCTTCTTCATCGACCGGCTTTTTGTGATTGTCGTGCCGGAGACGTGAGGCGACCATTGGCTTGATCGAAGTCCCTTTCTCGGTGTCGGAGGCACGAGTCCTCGCCATAATCAGCCTGAGGAGCAGATCTGGCCCCACCCCCCATGTGGCAGCGGTGGTTTTCCGGATCGGCCTCCGCTGGCTGGTGGAGCGGGTCCCAACATGGAGGTGGTGGTGGCGGTCGAGGGCGATGGTGTGCAGCTGCGGGTCCTCCAGATTTGGCCGTGTTGTCGGAGCCTGTGTAGGGTGTAAGTTTCTTTTTTTGTTTTTCCCCTTTTTTTTCTTTCCTTCTTTCCTGCTGGTGGCGGTGGAGCTGTGTTACGGCCAATCAGTGGCGGCCGATGTCATCTGTTAGGTTGTTATGGCTGGGAGTCGGTATCTCGGTGCCTTGTTCCCCTTCTCTCTCCTCCTGGGTCTTCTCGTCGGACGATGGTCCGTTTTAGCCCGACCAGCGCGACAACTTCCTTGTAGCCGCCGGTGGTGTGGTGTTCTTTGATGTTTGAGCCATCATGTGGCTCCTCCCGGAGATCCGGTTGGGATCTCCTCTTTGGATGAATACCAAAAAAAAAAAAAGGTTGCATCATCAGCATGTAGGGATTAGTTGGAGGAAAGCAGTGTTTGGAAAACTGGGCCGGACCGGCTGGTTCATCCGGTTTGGACCGGAACATGTTTCAGTTCGCCCGGTATTTGAAGAAAACGGTTCGTTTGTGAAATTCCATAAAAAATTATATATTTTTTATATGACTTGTTAATGAGGGAATCATACTTCAGCAAGTGTCTATTTTGTAAAAAAACATTTGTGCTGCGGTTCAAACGGTTGAATCAACGATTTGAACCGGTTTGAACCAAACCACAGGCCCTTTCAATTCACTTTCCGGTCCGGCTTCTAAAAAAAGCCCATCGGTCCGAATCCGGTCTAAAAGTCAATGGCCCAAGCCCGACCCGGCCCGGTCAACGGTCCAACCCGGCCTGGGCCTAACATACCATGGGCCGGGCTCCGGCCGCCACCTTGAGCCGGTAGCCCGGCCTGAGAGCCCGAATATAATCACCTTGTATTTATTATATATATAAAAACTAGATATTTTTAAACATCGAACAAAAAGTTGGTGCAGTGGTCATAAATTTTTAAAATTCCAAAGAGGTAGGTTTCAAACCCTACTATGTACAAGTTTTTTTTATTAAAAGCCATATTTTAAGCCCAAACCCAGCCCGGCCCGATACCGGAGCCCGACCCTACAGGCCCACCTGGTCTTGACATCTTTAGGCCCAGCCTGGCACGAAGTATTTTAGGCCCGGCCAGGACCAGCCCGTTTCACACCCCTAGGCCCGGCCAGGACCAGCCCGTTTCACACCCCTAGGCCATATATAAAAGGGCAAATTACAAAAACCTCCCCTGACCTATACACGTCATTTCATATTGGTCCCTCAACTTTATTTTTGAACAATTTGATCCCTAAACTATGCTTCGTCTGTGTTTAGCTTCCTCTGTCAACTTTTATGCTTAAAACAACCTTTTCCTAGTATGCATAAGTTAAATATTCTAAAACAATTTTGAGTCTTATCGAAAATTAATAAAGGTATTTTTGGAATAAAACTTTGATGGAGGGGGCTAAATGAACATAGAGAATAGTTCAGGGTTCAAATGGTTCAGAAATAAAGCTGAGGAACCAATATAAAATGCGGTGTATAGTCCAGGGAAGGATTTTGTAATTTGCCCTATATAAAAATATCAATGAAAATATTACAACACGTTACAGTAACATCTTATTTGAATAACAATGGGCGCTTTTGTGTTTGAGCCCTACATTGTTTCCTTCGAGTTCGGATCTCCTCCAGTAGGTCGGCCCAGTTCGTGGGCCCGCACACATCACAGCTGCACGATGGCAGGCGACCGAAGTGAATCGTACTCCAGCCCGAGTGCATACGACTGTGACGCGCTCCGAGCCCACCAACCAGGGCCAACCGATTGAAGGAGATCCGAACTCGTTTCCTTCGGTCCTTACATATCCATTCATTAATTGTTGAAGCTGCTGCGATGAAGTCAGTCCTTCCTACTGCCTCTAAGTTTTTGGTATCACAAGTCATCTTTAGAGACGAAACCGAATCCATCTCGGATCTCTTCATGCACACTGATCTCGATCCTCCGTGACGAATAGCTTCAATCACCATGGACTACAGATTTCTATTGAAGATCATCCCGACTACAATTATTCAGCATTACCCCCAATGGTTCGAACATGGTCGCGCACACTCTAGCTAGATTTACCGCTTGTCATGCATCGTTCCAATCTTGGGACCCTCTCTCTGTATCACACCCGGATCAGGAAGTCCTTAGGTCATGATGCTATGAATATATGAATCCGAGCCCATGAGCTCATTTCCATTAAAAAAAAAGTCCTTACATGCCATGCCCTCGAGGACGGGAGATAGCGGCACACGAGATAGCTGCCAAATATTGTCTATATCATTACATGTGTATTAAGGACTTGCATGAAAATGTTGAAGATAATGGTTAATAGCTACTTGTTTTCCATATATGCTAAACATGTATTTGCCAATTAAATTAAGGGCAAATTACAAAAAAAAACTCCGCTCAACAATACACCTCATTTCACATTCGTCCCACAACGTTTTTTTTTTTTTTGACCAATTTGATCCCTGAACTATGCTCCGTCTGCATTTAGCCTCCTCTGTCAACTTTTATTTCAAAAATATTCTTGTCCTAGTAAGCAAAAGTTAAATATTCTAAAACAATTTCGAGTCTTACTGAAAATTGATAAGGGTATTTTTGGAATGAAAAGTTGAGGGAGGGAGTTAACTGTAGATAGAGCATAGTTCAGGGATCAAATTGTTCAAAACAAAAAGTTGAGGGACCAATATGAAATGCGGTGTATAGTTCAGGGGTGGTTTTTGTAATTTACTCTCTTTTTTTTTTCTATTTTTTCCGAAGATCATACCATCTTGACGCCTCCTAATCAACTCTGAGTTGCACCTGATTACTGTATCCACCAGAAACTACAACCCTAAGATGAGATAATCAGGGCCTGACAAATTGGTCTAAATTTTTTTATTGAATGAAAAATTTCCTTGACAGGAGGCTGGGTAGCAAAATAAAATTCTCAACGTTACAACCCAACACGCACATATTCGGCACATTTTTTCGCTTGTGATGCGGCTCCCTCCAAATCTTCGTTCTAAGGTCGAGAGAAATATACCTCAAAATTTAATAACCCCACATATAGAAAAGCTTGCCATTAAGGGGAGAGAAAAACCCACCACGATAGAGCGGGAGAAAATATGCCCTAGCAGTTATTCGAACCCTAAACCAAAACCACGGCTTACCGATGCCTTACCAACTGAGCTATCATTTGGAGACAATGGAGTACGCATGGGTTTACTAAGAGTATAAAAATTTTCAAACACCAATTTTTTTAAAATTGTTTTCATCAAATATCTAAATGGATCATCGTTAAGCGTTCACGGGATCTCGAAAATTTAATGCCAAAGTCTGGAGAAACGGAAATGAAGTCCAGTGACTCATGTTTCCACTGCTTATAAGCCGCATGTTCTTTTGGGAGGAGAGGTGGGGTATGGGCGGGTTGAACGGTCTGGCCATGCCCAACCTGACTTGCACAAACCTTAACCCGTTTTGCCCTTTGAAGCCCAATCCGTGCTTGCCCATTCTAGTTGCTCGGGTTACCTAATTTATAAAATAATGGACGGATTGGACAGGTTGCCCAATTAGAAATGCTTGTGGACATGAATAGATAGAAAAAAAAAAACAGATTTTTGAATTGCATTAAAAAAAACTTTGATTTGCATAACGAAAACATAAAATTCAACCCATATCCTCACATATTTCAAACGAATTCTTAGATTCAACAACAAACAGTCTTTGATTTCCATAAAAAAAAAAAATGCCAAAGCATTCAACCAGTGTGTCACTTCCTCAGGTTCCTCGGGTTGGGAAGATTGATGCCCAAACTCGTCAAATTTAAAATAGTTACGGACCTAGACCTAATTAGCCAGAAAAAAAATGCTAATGTGTGTACAAACATGTTTTAATCAAAATAAAGCAAAATAAGCCTTCCCAACATGCGCGCACACACACCCCTCTCTTCAACATATATCTATTACTGCTGCAATATTAACATGTACATATCTCTGCATATGTTTCGGAGTTGATTCACTCCAATAAACTTCATCATCAGATACCGATACAACATAAATATTCAGTAATATATATATATATATATATATATATGTTCAGGTACTAATCAGATGTTTGTGAGACAACAAAAGTGAAGTCATTCATGATCATCACAGATTCACAGTTAGCTAACTAGATGAGACCAGAGCTCTTGAAAGGAAGAACACAAGAGTAAGTGACATACTTGACGCTGTCGAGAAGCACGACAACAAAGATTCTCGAGAGAGATTTCGGTGACATCATCCCGTCGCTATCCCCGTCGCCGGCCTCCCTTGGATCAAGCAGCACAGATACGACCATGGGGGCGACAGATGCGTTGCCATTGTTGAAGCTGCTACTGCTACCAGAGGGCTTCCCGTCGTGTTCGGTGTCATTGAGAGCGGATCCGGGGAGCGGAATCGGGTGGGGATAAAGAATCCTTCGGTTCCTTGTCTTCCCTGAGCGAGCAGATTTCGAATGAGGACCGTCGGTAGCGTTGACAATTGAAGCAGCTGGAACAATGCCATTTGGGTCGGCAGAAGGTCGGGACACATCGAACCGGAACACTTCAGTACACATGCCAGAACTCAATATAGGACCTGCCAAAAGAAAAATCTCCCTTAAGCAATTCAAAGTTCGGTTGTTATGCTACTGTGAGATGAACGGCAAAATATCGCAGCACAAACTGGAACACTGTAAACTTTATCTGACAATGTAAATTTCGGTATAGTCATATATATGTGTCCGCATTGGCAATCCGGAAGGGTCTTAGTGCATATCCGAGAGTCGCACATGCGCCAAGTGAACTGTTTGTTTGCAGAATGAATTGTGCAACTACATTTATCAAGTGGTCATCTTTTTATCGTCGGTCCCTCCCTCCCTCGCACTCATCTACACCTCTTCTAACTCTCCCCAAGCTCTCCCTTCTCCAAGCTCTCCCAATGTTCCCAGGCCCCTCCCATTTTTTCAGCGGACTCTCTAGCTCTACTCTTTTAACACAAACGGTCTACGGATTCAGGTAGAAGTCCTAGGGAAAAGAATATTATAATGTGTCATTTGTACTACTTTGTCACCATCAATGACATTGCACGACATTAAAAAGGACTTGGCCCATGGTCCCAGGGATAATGCAAGAGCATGCCCTTAGGTTACTGATAGAAATCCAAAAAAAAGAAATGGGTTACATGGATAAAAAAACAAAAGCAGTTCGGGTGGGAGGATTCGAATAGCGACGCCGATGATGAGAAGACGGAAGCCTCAAGTTCAAGCCGATCAAAACAATCACTACGAAAGAAACTAAAAGCGAAGAGAAAGAATAGGTATCATAGTTGGTACATTGTGAGAACTTTCTTGGCTCTTGATAGTTGGAATCTCTCTCCTTGATTCTTGCTCTTTGGTACAAATTATAACCCCCATTTATCTTAAAAGATAGAACAAATGAGGATAATAGATACTGATGGGAAAAAAAAAAATCAGAAGGTATTCAAAATGTGAAGAGTCAAATGGTCATACAATCTTCCCGGTTATATAGACTCTTGTCCAAACCAAAGAAAAAAAACATGAAACCCTTAGTCATTGGGATAGTGAAGAAGAAGGCAGGTGGTATCCAAGAACTCAAGAGTCTAGAAGGGTCACATAATGTGCATTTACCTTGACTAATGGCGTTCCCAAAAGCATGCAAAATTTGGTTTATATGAATATGCTTGAAACTGACTTTTTAGCAATGTATTCAACTTGTTACGTATGAATGAATATGAATGAATCTCAATGGAATATTCAGTTTATAATGTGCACATGTGAGTGCAAAAAAATTGCATAAATCGCACATGATCGCATATTTGCATATGCGGTCGGATGTTCAATTGGGATCCTCTTTCGCACAAACATGTGCAGAAAATTAATGATAATGGTAAGTTACAAGTGCAATGAGTTCCAGACTTGGAATAATTGGTAGTGAAACTGGGGAAACTGACAGTGATCTATCCAAATTCATGCCAACACTTGAAGATCAGATCATCTGTGCAAATCAACTCCTACTAGCTTCAGTTACTCAAATTTAGTAGACTCTTGTCCATTCCAATATACTTAATGTAAAAATGGGAAAACCATTAAGAAAATCCTAACCAAACATTTACGGCGAGTTTGGTTATTGTGCAATTAACTTGCTTTTACTATTAAAGCATGTCTAGTTCCTGAGCAATTAAGAAATTCCTGGCCAACATGTGTGCTAAGATTAAATTGTCTGATTAAGGGGTGTGACATCAGCAAACATATGTACATGTTTACTTTTTATACTCATTGTGAAACTATTTGCACAGGTCACATTGCAAACAGATGAACATGCAGTAATTGCACATGAACCAAGCATGCAGTCAAGGCCTCACTTGGTTGTACTTACAAAAGCCTATTGTTTTAATACAATTATTAAGCATATAATCAGAATTAAATGCCATGTAAAAGGACATCTCAAGTGGACTAGATGAAAACATATATCAGCTATAATAAAATAATGAAACAATTTATTTCTTCTATTGAGTATAAATATCACTTGAAAATTAAAAAGTGGTAACATCCTGCCAGTAACAATAACAACCCTTCCAACTTCAAGCTACCTCCCTTCCAAAAATATAAAACTTCAAGCTATCAACTATTTGGATATCGACCATCTATTCCACATTTCAACTCAAACTCCCAGTGGTAGACCCCAGGGTGCGGTATCACCTTATCCAGTGTACCACAACCTATGAAAAGAAACTTTCACACGCCTGCCTTTAGTCTTTCAGTTACAGTTTGGCTTCCAGTCTGGACTGGAGGGGCATTGATAGGGATCAGACGTACGAGGATCGTCAAATGAAGACTTACCTTAGTCAGCATCGTCGAGGATGAACTTAACTTCAGATTGCTTTAGACATATCTGAAATCGGACGTCATTTACTTAGTTTTATCTTTAATTTATGCTTATATCATTTATACTTTGTTCTTTTGCCGAGACATAAATGGGATGAACAATTCGTTTAATTGAGACATTCATAGGCAAGGGCAATGATGTCTCAGAAAATTAAATATTCCACATTATTTTCAGCTAGGCAAATCCAACTAAATTTCTTATGATATTCACTTTCCTCTATTCTTTTCTACCTTGGATTTAAATGGGTTGGAAAACTGTGCGTCGACAAATCCTAACTTTAGGCAACCTTAGACCATCCAAATCGGCCTCAAATTTGGATCTAGATAGAATTGATTCAGATCTAGCTTTGGTATCTTTCTGAAACCAAGAAACATCCCCTCTTTATCACCAAACCTCTACAACATCACCAACATTTATTCCCCATCCTTTAGCTTTCGTGCAAGCCCTTCCACAACACAAATCCATCCGCATCCCAACCTCGTATAAGACTTTAGATCTCAAATTATTATCAGTGTGGATTTCCCTACAACTAATACGACGTATACCGAGTATGGTCTTGCTCCAAATAGTTAGTCAATCAGACACACCAAAGCTTCAAGGGAAAGTCACCACCTCGTTGTATTTAGAATTCTGCGCTTATTGCAATTGTGGATTAACTATGTGCTTCCTTGTAGTTAGATTACTTACTAAACGGTAATTGTAAGTAACATTGCATGCTCATATCAATGTAATTAAATTGACCTGGTACTAGACTCTAGGATTCCCTTATATTTGCATGTCTACATACATAAGTCAGCAATTCCGCTTGCTGATTTAAAAATCTTATTGCATCTTTTTAATCATTCGGTGTCATAAACCCTAGTCTAGTCACCCCATAGAGGGCTACTTAGAGAGAACCTGATGATATCAGACTGTGAAGAGAATTCAATTGCCCACACTGCCACCATGAACAAAAAACTGGATGGAATGGGAAAATATCCACAGCAGCAAAAACTTCCCTTCTTCCCAACAATGAGATGAGAATTCGCAACCTCTCTATCTTTCATTTTGATCAGTTTGATTAAGAAAAAATTAGGTCTTTAAGGGCTTTATGAAGAATAATCTCAGCATCATTTTCTATATTGGATGTCCTAAACGTATTATTCGTCCGCATTTTAAACAACCAAAACATATTTTCTCTTCCTTGGAGGCCGACTCAGAGTCCTTTTAGCTGAATTCTCGCCGAAAACAAAAAGTAATTTTTTTTTCCCCTTCTTATGATTCTATCTCAAGTACATATAAAGAAAGAAAAAAAAATAGAAGTTGCTAATCTTAAAAAAATTGTTCTTTTCCTTTTCCTCGTAAGATTTTTAAATTTGATCTTTTCAAAATTGAAAAAAGGATGTAAAATGTTGACCTATGTGTATAATTTGTAGACCCATGCATATAGTGTAGACCTACATATATAAGTTATAAATTACATCAAAATGTTGTAGATCTACATTCGAATGTCGTAGATCCAAAATAAAATAGATTCCCTACAAAGTTGTAAACAATACATATTATACAATTATATTGTTATACCCTTGAAAGCTCTTTGATTCTTATCCAACTATCAAATATGCCATAAAGTGTGACTAAATTTTTTTTCTAGACTATAATTTTCTTATTTTTAAGGATTTTTTTGTCTATTAATTGTTGTAAAAAATCTAAAACCAAAACTACCAAAACTCTAGTCGAATCTGTCGAAACCAATCACCAGGGACTGAAATCGATACCAAAACTTGAAACCTTGATATTCAGTAAATGTGATTAACTGAAACGCACAAATGGAATGAATTACAGGCCAAATCGCACATGTGAATGAGCAGTCGCATGTGTGATATTGCTTTTTGGTAAATTTGGTTTGAAAAGGCCAAAAAATCCAAGATCCCAAACAAAAATTTTGATAATCAAGAGCATGATCATCTTCTTATTCATCTACATTGTCTCCCCACATGCCAAAATTCATCTTCACCTTACAGTATGTCATCGCTCAACTTTATCCTCCATGTAGCCAGCTCACCCTTCCATCACTCTCCCACCACCTTTTCTTCCTCACCTCTATGCAACCATGTGCAGAGTTAAGTGGATGCGAGGAGGGGTCACCGTCGGTTGAAGCACAAAGTTGGGTGTAACTCATCCTTCGGGAAAAAAAAAGTTTTTTTGGGTTGGTGAAAAACGCATAATCATGGTCTTATTGGACGATTATGAATCTTGTGATGTTGTATTGATAATGATAATGGTAAGTTACAAGTGCAATGAGTTCCAGACTTGGAATAATTGGTAGTGAAACTGGGGAAACTGACAGTGATCTATCCAAATTCATGCCAACACTTGAAGATCAGATCATCTGTGCAAATCAACTCCTACTAGCTTCAGTTACTCAAATTTAGTAGACTCTTGTCCATTCCAATATACTTAATGTAAAAATGGGAAAACCATTAAGAAAATCCTAACCAAACATTTATGGCGAGTTTGGTTCCTGTGCAATTAACTTGCTTTTACTATTAAAGCATGTCTAGTTCCTGAGCAATTAAGAAATTCCTGGCCAACATGTGTGCTAAGATTAAATTGTCTGATTAAGGGGTGTGACATCAGCAAACATATGTACATGTTTACTTTTTATACTCATTGTGAAACTATTTGCACAGGTCACATTGCAAACAGATGAACATGCAGTAATTGCACATGAACCAAGCATGCAGTCAAGGCCTCACTTGGTTGTACTTACAAAAGCCTATTGTTTTAATACAATTATTAAGCATATAATCAGAATTAAATGCCATGTAAAAGGACATCTCAAGTGGACTAGATGAAAACATATATCAGCTATAATAAAATAATGAAACAACTTATTTCTTCTATTGAGTATAAATATCACTTGAAAATTAAAAAGTGGTAACATCCTGCCAGTAACAATAACCACCCTTCCAACTTCAAGCTACCTCCCTTCCAAAAATATAAAACTTCAAGCTATCAACTATTTGGATATGGACCATCTATTCCACATTTCAACTAACTCCCAGTGGTAGACCCCAGGGTGTGGTATCACCTTATCCAGTGTACCACAACCTAAGAAAAGAAACTTTCGCACGCCTGCCTTTAGTCTTTCCATTACAGTTTGGCTTCCAGTCTGGACTGGAGGGGCATTGATAGGGATCAGACGTACGAGGATCATCAAATGAAGACTTACCTTAGTCAGCATCGTCGTGGATGAACTTAACTTCAGATCGCTTTAGACATAACTGAAATCGGACGTCATTTACTTAGTTTTATCTTTAATTTATGCTTATATCATTTATGGTTTGTTCTTTTGCCGAGACATAAATGGGATGGACAATTCGTTTAATTGAGACATTCATAGGCAAGGGCAATGATGTCTCAGAAAATTAAATATTCCACATTATTTTCAGCTAGGCAAATCCAACTAAATTTCTTATGATATTCACTTTCCTCTATTCTTTTCTACCTTGGATTTAAATGGGTTGGAAATCTGTGCGTCGACAAATCCTAACTTTAGGCAACTTTAGACCATCCAAATCGGCCTCAAATTTGGATCTAGATAGAATTGATTCAGATCTAACTTTGGTATCTTTTTGAAACCAAAATACATCCCCTCTTTATCACCAAGCCTCTACAACATCACCAACATTTATTCCCCATCCTTTAGCTTTCGGGCAAGCCGTTCCACAACACAACTCCATCCGCATCCCAACCTCGTATAAGACTTTAGATCTCAAATTACTATCAGTGTGGATTTCCCTACAACTAATACGACGTATACCGAGTATGGTCTTGCTCCAAATAGTTAGTCAATCAGACACACCAAAGCTTCAAGGGAAAGTCATTACCTCGTTGTATTTAGAATTCTGCGCTTATTGCAATTGTGGATTAACTATGTGCTTCCTCGTAGTTAGATTACTTACTAAACGGTAATTGTAAGTAACATTGCATGCTCATATCAGTGTAATTAAATTGACCTGGTACTAGACTCTAGGATTCCCTTATATTTGCATGTCTACATACATAAGTCAGCGATTCCGCTTGCTGATTTAAAAATCTTATTGCATCTTTTTATTCATTCGGTGTCATAAACCCTAGTCTAGTCACCCCATAGAGGACCTACTTAGAGAGGACCTGATGACATCAGACTGTAAAGAGAATTCAATTGCCCACACTACCACCATGAACAAAAAACTAGATGGAATGGGAAAATATCCACAGCAGCAAAAACTTCCCTTCTTCCCAACAATGAGATGAGAATTTGCAACCTCTCTATCTTTCATTTTGATCAGTTTGATTAAAAAAAATTAGGTCTTTAAGGGCTTTATGAAGAATAATCTCAGCATCATTTTCCATATTGGATGTCCTAAACGTATTATTCGTCCGCATTTTAAACAACCAAAACATATTCTCTCTTCCTTGGAGGCCGACTCAGAGTCCTTTTAGCTGAATTCTCGCCGAAAACAAAAAGTAATTTTTTTTTCCTTCTTATGATTCTATCTCAAGTACATATAAAGAAAGAAAAAAAAATAGAAGTTGCTAATCTTAAAAAAATTGTTCTTTTCCTTTCCCTCATAAGATTTTTAAATTTGATCTTTTCAAAATTGAAAAAAGGATGTAAAATGTTGACCTATGTGTATAATTTGTAGACCCATGCATATAGTGTAGACCTACATATATAAGTTGTAAATTACATCAAAATGTTGTAGATCTACATTCGAATGTCGTAGATCCAAAATAAAATAGATTCCCTACAAAGTTGTACACAATACATATTATACAATTATATTGTTATACCCTTGAAAGCTCTTTGATTCTTATCCAACTATCTAATATGCCATAAATTGTGACAATTTTTTTTCTAGACTATAATTTTCTTATTTTTAAGGATTTTTTTGTCTATTAATTGTTGTAAAAAATCTAAAACCAAAACTACCAAAACTCTAGTCGAATCTGTCGAAACCAATCACCAGGGACTGAAATCGATACCAAAACTTGAAACCTTGATATTCAGTAAATGTGATTAATTGAAACACACAAATGGAATGAATTACAGGCCAAATCGCACATGTGAATGTGCGGTCGCATGTGTGATATTGCTTTTTGGTAAATTTGGTTTGAAAAGGCCAAAAAATCCAAGATCCCAAACAAAAATTTTGACAATCAAGAGCATGATCAACTTCTTATTCATCTACATTGTCTCCCCACATGCCAAAATTCATCTTCACCTTACAGTATGTCATCGCTCAACTTTATCCTCCATGTAGCCAGCTCACCCTTCCATCACTCTCCCACCACCTTTTCTTCCTCACCTCTATGCAACCATGCGCAGAGCTAAGTGGATGCAAGGAGGGGTCACCGTCGGTTGAAGCACAAAGTTGGGTGTAACTCATCCTTCGGGAAAAAAAAAGTTTTTTGGGTTGGTGAAAAACACATAATCATGGTCTTATTGGACGATTATGAATCTTGTGATGTTGTATTGATAATGATCGTTCATTCAATCTCATCGTGCAGTTGTTTTGGTTAAAATTTATACATACGGCCCTCCATGAAAGAGTGGGACTTGTCACAATCTCAGACGACAAATTGCCTCCTTGTCTACCAATAGATCCATTAGGCATCATCTAATCATCCGGCCCCAAAATGACCCCTATTTCGGAACACCTATTGTTGCTTAAATTCATTCTCAAAACAACATGCATGTTAATATAGCCCTATAATTAATCTAATTGACCTAAGCAAAAGCTCTTTACCCTAATACAACCATCACATTGTACGATATATCGAGCCTAATTGAGCCGAGCAAAAGCTCCAACGACAGCTCAAGCTACTTGGAATATAATTTTGAGCCACAAAATCTTGATCAAGCTCAGTTCTTTACCCTCTTGTGAGCTTGATGGATCCAAGAGTCGAGCTGAACATGAGCATAACATTAGAGGCTCGGATCAATCAGCAGTCCCAATTGGAAAAGCATGATGCACTTTTATATCTATCATCACAGCACCAATTGGCAGACCCGTGAATAAAAGACATCATATCAGCTCAAAGCCAACAAAGACAATCCCCGACTGTCCCAATAATACCAGAGTTTAAAACTTTAATCCACCGGAGGATGAAAGATTGTATCGATAGAACACTATGCAAATGCACCAGGTAAAACAAAGATATGCACAAACAAATAAGTGCTACAAGAACGGATAGCATGCTTACCTGCTAACCCTTCACGGAACCATTGTTGGAGTGGTCCATCAGCTGGAAATGATTTTAATGCGTCCCCAAATGTATCACCGGCTGAACTCCTGTAGGACTTAGAGTGCCTCTCCATCTCCTTTCCTGATTGAGAAACGGCCAATACTGGAGCCATGTTACCAGCAATCGCAAGACCAGTCTCCTTCCCGGATGACTGTTTTGCCTTGTCTCTTGATGTCTTCTCTGCCATGGCTCTCTCACTAGCAAGAACTGAATGAATTATCAAATTACCATTGATCTTCACATGCTTGCCATTTCTTGGAACATATAGCAATGCAGGTAGACTCTCACTAGAGTTCTGTGTAAACACAGGCACATCTGTAACAGGAGAAGGCTGTGGTCTACATCCTGTACCACTAATCCGATCAATCCCGGCTTCCCGGTATCCCACCTTCTCACGAGACAAACCAATTTCAGCATTGCGGTTCAATCCGTTGCCTCGACCACTAACAGGTAAAATCCTACCCTGTGGATGACTCAATAATCTACTATCAACAACATCTTTGCCTCCTCCATATCTAAGATTTAATCCAGGGACCACACCGCCAAACAGCAGGACAACAAACAACAACCCCAGAAGGCTCACGCTCGCGACCTTCTTAGTCTTGCTCTCGGACTTCTTCGCCTTCGGTGCCGGTGCGGGTTGCTGAGGTTTCATCCGAGGAATAGGCACCAAAGGAACATGAGACCCCTGCGGCCTATAGGGATAACCCGGAATCCATGGGAAATGCACTGGAGCCATTGGGACAGCCGGTGGAGGAAAAACAGCCCCCGGAGGGGAGCAATTGTTCCCGCCTCCCCCCAACTGGTGACGCAGGCCCACGTTCTCCGCCATGATGTACGAGATCTTGCTGTTCAATTCTGCGATCGTGGATTGCATCGCCTTCACCTTGTCCTCCAGCTCCTCGACATAGTGCTTCTTCCGCTGCCGCGACAGCTGGGCGCTCTCCCGGTTCCTCATCAGCCTCGACTTCTTCTTCTCCTCCTCCTCCTCGCAGCCTTCATTAAGAACGCAGGAGGAGTTGGCCTCCTCCGACCGCCGCAATTTAAGACCCCTAGGGTTCGGATTAGGATTAGAGTTAGGGTTAGCACCTCCGTCTTCCTTCTTCCTCTTCAGCCCCAGCCCGTCCGGCTCCTCCACCGGCTTCACAGAGACACCGGAGGATGCAGAGACATCGCCGGAGTCCGGGGCGTAGGACGCGGAGTGACCGGATTCCGGAGATGGCGGGCCGATGTTGGTGTCGACAGCGGAGCTGGGGTTGCCGGAGACGGGGGAGGAGGAGGAGGACACGCCGGAAGTTTCGGTGGATTGGGGGACCGCAGGCTGTTCATCGGAGTAGGGGAGGAATTCGCCCCCCTCCGCCGGCGTCTGGAAGAGTTCTTCGATGGGGAATTCCAGGTCCAGGTCGATGTCGACGCCGTCGAAGTCGAAATCCTCGGAGAGGCCGGGGGGGACTGGGAGATCGTCGGGGAAGAAAGCGGGATCGAAGAAGGCGGCGTTCGAGGGGTCGATCTGGGGGAGCGAATCGAAGGCCGAGGGGTCAAGGAGCGAAGGTTCCGCCATGGTTTAGGGTTTGCGTTTCAGAGAGAGAGAGAGAGAGAGAGAGAGAGAGAGCGAGCACGATGGAGGCGTAAATCGGGGGGAAATGGTCATATGACGTTAGATATCGTAGCATTCAAGTATCCAGCGGTAAATCTGGCTTTTAAGATTCGTGCGTATGTTTTTGACGGTGGATATCTTCTGGGGATCATCACCACTTACTAGTTTTTATTTTTTATTTTTTTATTTTTATAATTGTTGATTAATCCTGACATAACATTTGATTTATCCTACTAGACATCAAATATCTATTTTACCATATAGAACTGCATAAAAAAATTACGTGGAGAGGAACATTTCAGTAATTACAATAACGATTGTTACAGTAATTTTAATGTAGTGAAATATCCATTGCTACAGTGATTTTTGTCGCAGCAAATTTTTTTAAAAAAATAGATTTTTTTTTTTAAAATGCTAGAGTGATTTTACTGTAGCAAAGAGAAACAATTCGATACTTAAAAGATGAACAATTGATTTTCACTGTAGCAATTGATCCACTTTTGTATCAAATTGTTTCTCTTTGGTATACTGTAGCAAAAGAGCAACAATTCGATACTAAAGATGAACAATTGATTTTCATTGTAACAATTGTTCATCTTTAGTACTGAAATGTTGCTCTTTGCACGGTACTAAAGAGGAACAATTGCTACAGTGATTTTCACTATAGCAAAAAATATTAAACGAGATTTATTTTTTAAAAAATTGCTACAATGACTTCATTATAGCAAAGAGTAACAATTCACTACTAAAAATAAACAATTGCTGCAGTGATTTCACTGTAGCAAAATTTTGATATTTTTATTTTTTTAAAATAAAAATTGATTTTAAAAAAATTGCTACAATGAAATCACTATAGCAAAGATCAAAAATCTGCAATATATTGTAGCTACCTTTTACTGCAATTAAGAGTAACATGTGCTTTTAATTAGGGACGAATTTTTAATTAAAGGGGATAAAATTCAATAGAGGGACCTGCTGTAAGTGCATCTGTTTTCGAGAGGGACCTGAAATTCATAAGGATACATTGGCGTCATTTATGCTAAGCATATCCAATGTCAGGGACCTACCACTAACTACCCATTTTTTTTAATAAGAAAGTAAAAAGAACCACATTATGAAAAATTAAATAAAAAGAATAAACAACTATCAAAGAATGCCTTTGCAGAAAGAAAAAAAAACAAAGAAAGCAAGGAGTCATCCTGGATCATCAGTAATCAGGTGGGAATAGAAGCACAACCACATTTCTTGTAGCGCAATTGCCACCACATAAGGAGGAAGATCCGATACGTAGGTAATCAAATGTTGCGTAGTACGTCCAAGTTTTGTAGGGTAATTTGCGGTTTCATTGGCTTTCCCTATAAGCATGGGACCAGCAAGAGAAAGGTAGTGCAGATAACATCATCTGACATTCATGAATCAAAGGGTAAGTCTACAATCGATCGTCAAACATATAAATGGTGAGTTAAGAGCCTCCCTCAATCCATATGGAATGTGCATTAAGATGTTGAAGGAAAGCACCCAAACCCCCAAATAAAGCTAATATTCTGCATTGACAACTGAATCAGAGTGAGAAGGACACACATCATAATTTGTCCATGATAATTCCTTGGAATTAAACCACAACCGGCCATACCATGTGTTTGATCTACAGAGTTGTCAAATTTTAGCATCATTTTGCCATATCGCGGGGAATCCATTGCACCGCTATCTCTGATTTCTGTATATAGCTCCCAAAAAAGACTAATAGCCAAGCATAGGATAGCAGAATAAAACTTACGGTAAGTGTCCCAAATTTTTTCGGGCCACAACTGAAGGATCTTCAAATCGGCCATCGAACAATGCTGCATTGCGAGATTTCCAAGTAGTCTATATCGCCATGAGTAGGAAACCAAGAGAAGAAATAATTGGGATTTGAGGTATTGTAGTAGCAGCTCCTAAATGAGAAATAAAATCATGAACAGATAGGGGGAGGCCCAGGCGTGGATATCTATATGGGTTAGGATCAGGTGATATTGTTTTTGCACTCAAATTTTTACACCGAATTTTAAATCATTAGATTGAGCTTTCAGAATTTATTGATTTTTGTTAGCATAATCACCTTGTCTTAGATAGCACATCAATAAAAGATCAGCACATTCTAAAGGCATCAAGTACATCAAATCTAAAAGGCTTTATCGACCATCCATTTCAATCGTTAATTTGAAAAGCACATTAATAAGTCTAGAGGCTTTAGAATGTGTTGATTCTTTGTGGATGTGTTGTCTAAGACAAGGTCATTATGCCCATAAAAAATCAACAACATATGAAATCTCTATCTAATGATTTGAAAATCAGTGTAAAATATCAAGTGCAAAAATAGTGTCCTCCGAACTTGACCCCCTATATATATATATATATATATATATATATATATATATCTATATAATATTTCAGGGTTTTGTGGGGGGTATAAACATTTAATTCAGTCGAGAGACAAATCTAAGAGACAAACACAGCCGTTGATTCATTCGATCAGCTCTCAAAAAATGAAAAGCGATCGTGTGCGTCCGGATTAAATGGACAGATGATTATACCAGGGTTTAAAATGGAAGGTGATGAGACAGACAGCTGTGCCATTACTCCCTCTTTCCTTCTAAACCCCCGGCCCTCCCTGCCCTCTCTGCGAACCGCTATGCCATTACTCCCTCTTTCCTTCTAAACCCCCGGCCCTCCCTACCAGCGCGATCCAGCCCCCCCATCCCTCCCGATCCAGCCCCCCTCCCATCCCTCGCGAT
Source organism: Chamaelirium japonicum (assembly GCA_947650365.1). Classification (NCBI taxonomy): domain Eukaryota; kingdom Viridiplantae; phylum Streptophyta; class Magnoliopsida; order Liliales; family Melanthiaceae; genus Chamaelirium; species Chamaelirium japonicum. The sequence goes on along the minus strand of OX393551.1, from coordinate 68,678,030 downwards.
CCCCTCCCCCCCCCCGATCCCTCGCGATCCAGCCCCCCATCCCTCCCGATCCCCTCCCCCACCCCGATCCCTCCCGATCCAGCCCCCCCATCCCTCCCGATCCAGCCCCCCCATCCCTCGCGATCCCCTTTTCTCCCTCCCTCTTGATTTCTTCCTCTTCCTCTCTCTCCTGATCCTCTCTTTCTCTCTCTCTCTCTCTCTTAACCCACAGTCATTCGGCTGCTTCCTTCGGTGGCGCGTCCAGGTGATGGAGAGCGGCGTCCGCCTCCTCGAGCTCCGCCCCGGCGGCGTCAACTTCATCATTCAGGTCACCAATCTCTGCAAATCCATGAAGTAGGTTTTCAATCCTTTTCTTTTCCTGATTTTTTTTTGTTGGATCAAATATGGTAATCTTGGATGGGTTGTTGGGTTGCAGGTTTTCATCAACGTGCCGTGGTATTTCAGCATGATGTACTCAATGATCAGTCCCTTTCTCACCGAGAGGACCAAGAGCAAGGCTTCATCTCTGGCAGCTTCATCTCCCCCTCTCTGAGATGAGATCATTGGTCTTCTCCGTCTCCGATCTGATCTCATCTCCGGCAGCTTCATCTCCCCCTCTCTGAGATGAAGGTGATCTCCTGATCCCTAATCTCTCTCTCTCAAATCAATAATATTGCACTAATTAAGATGATTTTGCATTGTCTTCTGATTTTAGATCTGAAATCTGATGTTTTCGATAACGATCTTTGATTTTGGATCTGAAATGATGGCTAATCAGACAGAGAGGCAGAGGAGCACATCGCCGGAGGCAGAGGAGCACATCGCCGGAGACTCAATTATCGCCGGTGCAGGGGGAGGGGTTGGGGTCATCTCCGGCGGGGTTGGATCTCGCTCTTTTATGACATCAGTTTTTTTTTTTTTGCAGGGTTCTTCCATAGTCGGCGGTATCGGGGTCATCGTCGGCAGGGTCAGGGTCGTTGCCTGCGGGGAGGCAGAGGAGCACATCGTTGGTTGTCGCCGGCGGGGTTGGACTCTCTCTCTCTCTCTCTCTCTCTCTCTCTCTCTCTCTCCTCTCTGTTTTTAGACATCATTTTTTTTTTGTGCAGGGTCCTTCCATCGCCGGTGGGATTGAGGTAATCGTCAGCGGAATCGAGGTCGAGGTCTTCGCTTGCGGGGAGGTAGAGGAGCACATCGTCGGAGACTCGATCGTCGCCGGTGCAAGGTATATGTTTCTCCCTTAACTTGCAGAAAGCTATATGAAATTGAATAGACGGCCCTCAGGTTTGTGGAATGCTTAGGAAACAACATATTCTTTTTACGTGCTATTATAATTTTACAAAATCGTTCCAGCTGATCGGTAGCACTTGCTTGGATTTCATATGGGAGTTTTCATAATTTCAGTCTCAGACAAAAAAAATGATTCTTTTGTTTTTGTTTTTGTTTTTCTTTTGTCATTCCATGTGAAGATGGGTACATGCGACCGAACCTCCTGCTTTGGAGAAGGATGAGGAGGTCATGACCTGTGAAGTGCTGCCCATGTCCCAGCACCCTTCAAATGGGGTTCGATTCTGGGTTTGGCGAATCAACCAATAATTTTTTCCCTTCAATTGTTTAGTTTTTTTGTTTGCTCATCCATTTATTATAAAAAAAAATGGAGTGTCTCTGCGTTTCAGCATAATTGAATTCCCATTGTTGCATGCTCTTGGCACTTTGATTTTGCTTTCTTTGTTGAAAGATGTAAAGGTGAGTTGTTTGTGCATGGTTATCTCTCTCTCTCTCTCTCTCTCTCTCTCTCTCTCTCTCTCTCTCTCTCTCTCTTTCTCTGTGTGTGTGTGTGTGAAATCTTGCTTCTTTTTTGATTGTGGTTTGGGAATCATAAGGAAATTATAGAGGAGATGATAAAATATTAATTGGTTCATGTAACTGACAATTTCATGACTGATACTCACCTACTTTTGTTCGAACAAGTACATTTTTGAGTTATTTAAATTCTGCATCCTTTCATCATCTTTGTTGATGTATTTTTTAGTTTTATTTGATTAGCCAGTAATGCAAACATATCACAATTTAATGCAAATGATGGACTCTTTCGGAGTTGGAGAGCACTTGCTTCAAGGTTGGAGACAATAGGGTACTAGGTAGGATAATTTGGAGTGAGGTGGGTCAGGTGCTGGAATTCCTTAATTCGAAAGATATTTATTACTTTTTTAAAATTTTTTTTTCATGAATTGCCCTTTCTATTTGTTAGATCAAGAGGACTAAGATGTCAAATATGATGAAGTATTCTGGGTGCCCTCCCTTGCTTCTTTTTGATTGAGAAATCCTCGGCCTGAAATATTTATGCAGTGATGGATTTATCTCATTTATATTGGTTTATATCTCTAAACCAATAATGTCAGATTGCGTGCATGCGATCTGTTTGTGTGCCAATTATACAGGTAATATGGATTTTTTTGGATATTTAAGATATTTCATCCATGTCACTCAAAAGTTGTGATGCGAACGAATGGAAGATTGGTTTACACAAATCTAAGATGACTCCCCCAAATACATAATCCAACAATGAAGGATTGTTTTCAATCTCTCTCTTTCTCTCTCTCTGTCTCTCTCTCTCTCTTGCGTTCTTTGTTATTTCCTTTGTTATTTTCTTTTTTGCTGCAACACCACAACAAGGTCGACCTCTCTATGCTAGGTGTGGGTAATGTTTCTTCTTGATCCGTTCTCTCTCTGAAGTCTGAACTCAATTCATCCTCAAATTTTATTTTCATTATCTCTTGGTGGCCCCATTCCTCTTCTCTTATTACATATGTATAGTTGTAATAGAGATTTGACAATACCAATGGTGTTCTGAAGGCCAAGGTGTGGCAACATTTCAGTTGGATGTGGCCATCATTCCCCTCCATTGGATCCCTGAGAATGGTTGGATCTGTCCACCCAGATACATCTCTCTCTCTCTCTCTCTCTCTCTCTCTCTCTCTCTCTCTCTCTCTCTCTCTCTCTCTCTCTCTCTCTCTCTCTCTCTCTCTCTCTCTCTCTCTCTCTCTCTCTCTCTCTCTCTCTCTCTCTCTCTCTGGTTTTTGTGTTTTGTTTCAAAATTTTGTGTGTGTGTTTTTGTTTGAACATCATGCTCAAATTTTTTTTTGAGGTAATCTTGATTCCTCTATCCTCTATTCCTTTGTGTAGTTTATGAATTTGGGTTGTGATAGTTTTCTGATAAATCTTAATATGGGTCATTGGGCTCTTCCAGTTCCAGACCTCTGAAGAGGTGATTGTGGTTCTCTGTCGATTGGACCAAGTTTTTTAGTTTGTGTTTTTTTTTTAACATCAGGCTCAAAAAAAAAAAAAGGGCTTGCACCACTCGCGATTTGATGCTGTTTTTTTTTACTATAATATAGTGGTTTCTCTAATCTCCGAATTTTATCAGGTTTTTGTTTGAACTAGGTTTTTGTGTTTGTGTTTTTGTTTGAACATCATGCTCAAAAAAAAAAATTGTGCTTGCACTACTTGCGGTTTGATGCTGTTTTTTTTTTACTATAATATAGTGGTTTCTCTAATCCCTGGATTTAACTAGGTTTTTGTTTGAACCAGGTTTTTGTGTTTGTGTTTTTATTTGAACATCAGGCTCAAATTTATTTTTTTTTGGCTTACACCACTCGTGGTTTGATGCTGTTTTTTTTTTACTATAATATAGTGGTTTCTCTAATCCTCGGATTTAACCAGGTTTTGGTTTGAATCAGGTTTTTGTGTTTGTGTTTGTGTTTGAACATCAGGCTCAGATTTTTTTTTTTTTTTTTTTGGCTTGCACCACTCGCGGTTTGATGCTGTTTTTCTAATCCCCAGATTTAGTTTGTTGCGTAGCTCCTCTCTCTAGCGGGTCTCTCTCTCTACAATTTTTTAGTTCTCTGTTTTAATTTCTCGCTATATTTGTTTTTCTCTGAATTTATCTCTGTATATTTTTTAGTTCTCTGTTCAAATAATATGGGGATTGTGTGAGAATGTAGCCACGATCGGTGATGTTATTTATTGCAAATGAAGGTGTTATTGTGTGAGAATGTAGTTAGGATCAGTATTTTAGTGGTTTCTCTAATCTTCCAAACACGTATATATTTGGACAAATTAAGGTATTTTGTCCAAATAAAGATGTGATTGTGTGAGAATGTAGTTCAAATGAACAGTTCACCTTTATTTCACCCAACCACCGATCCTGACTACATTCTCACACAAGCCCCGGATTTAGTTTATTGTGTTCCCAGGCAGACCCTCTCACAAAATACATTCTCACACAGCCCTCTCAATATGTTTTTTTTTGTCTATTGTGTTCCCAGGCATACTCGACCCATGCAATCAACATGTCTCACACAATCACCGATCCTGACTCCATGTTGGTCGACGATCCCATGGTGCCCACTAATGCCCAAGATGAGTTCTCGCTCTATCTCTCACTCTTTCTCTTTATTTCTATCTTTTTCTTTTTTCTACATCTCAGTCTTTGTTTGTGTACTGATGTAAATTCTTTATTTTTTTTTATATTTTTTCAAGTATATCTACAGGAAAACTCTTTGTCTAAAGGCCAAGGTGAGTTCTCCCTCCGCGATAATTATTTTTCTCTAAGTTGTTGGGGGACTATTTGACGCTTTCGATCATTGATCGGGGTTAGTTAGGCTTAATCTTTGTAGTTAAGATGAAAAGAAAGTAGAGAATGGCAACAAACACTCTGAGACATCCAAAGGGATGAAGAACCTGAAGTCCAACAGTGGAGACAGCTCAGAAAGAACAAGAATAGCCCAAACAACTGAGAACACCAGAAGTCTCAAGGGACCCCAACACAAAATTCTTAGGACCCCTAAATTTTTTGTGCATGTCAGTACTGTCGTAGCTATCGAAAGTGGTCGACTAGGTTTTGTCGTCAAAGGACAAGCACAAAAATATCCCACGCCGAATGCTTTTGGCAATAGGCACGAACATTACTACTGTTATTTCTTTAAAAAATGTTACAACTCTCAAAATATTGTTATCTCCTTCGAAATATTATTTACTCTTGAAATATTTTTTTGCCACCCTCGAAATATTTTCACCTGTCTCGAAATATTGTCTTCGCCCTCGAAATATTTTCACCCTCGAAATATTTTCACCTCTCTCACTCTCATTCTCACACACCTATATAATTCTCTATTTCTAAGTTCTCGCATTCTCTCTCTCTCTCTCTAAATTCTTCTAATTTCCTGTGATCTCATTTGATCGGATCCCAAGATCGGATCCAATTTGTTGCTTATGTTCATTTTCTGCATATTAGAAAGAGATGGAAGAAAGAGGAGGGAGAGAAAGGAAAGAGAAGAAAATGGGGTAGAGGATGGGTGGGAATAATGGCTTTTTATTTTTTATTTATTAGCTCTTTGTATTTTTCTGTTTTTTTTTTCTTTTCTCCTTCCCATATAGCAGCAACATCAGAGAGGGAATTCAATCACAGTGATATGTTGAGATCAACAATATGTGTAAAAATTAATAACAATAGTTGGATATAATCACTGTGATATGTTGGAATTCACTGTTTGTTTTTTTATATATATGGTTCTTTCGTCAAAATTTGTTTGTTGTGCTATGAAAAGTCAGTGGTCAGATGTATTGTGAAAAGTCAGTGATCAGATGTATTGTAAGACTGTTTTTGTGGAATGTATCATAAGCACTGGAATTGGTTTTCTATATTTACATGTTTTAATTTTTTTAGAAGAATTTTTTGTGCGATGTATTTTTTTATGGGCAAGTGATAGGTAGGTGGCGGGCGAGTGAGCGGCAACGTGGATGATGGGCGAGAAGAATCACAACCATTCTTTTGGATGCAGTTTAATAGGGGTTTAATGTACATGTATTTTTTCGGATTGGGTTTTAGCCCAAACCCCAAACTATTTGTCAAGATTGGTGCTTAAAAACATCTTTTATAAATGCCTTACCACCAACTCCCCATTTTTTTTAAGAAATTGAATTAAAATCTTTTTAAATGCTAAAAAAGCAAGTGTGACTGTGTCCCGCCTCAAAATATTGTTATCACCCTCAAAATATTGTCACCGCTCATAAAATATTATTATCACTGTTGAAATATTGGTCTCTCCATCGAAATATTATCATCGTTCTTGAAATATTTTTTTGTCACCTTTAAAATATTATAACCTTCCTCAAAATATTGTCCCCGTCTTTGAAATCTTTTGCGTGCCGAAAGGCACGGGCATTACTAGTATATATATATATAAAAGGGACAACGGTTCTGGGGGGGACAAATGAATTAAGACAAAGAGCGGTTAAGATTTGCTAAGAGAAGTGGGATAAACAGATAGACTCGATCACAGTCGTCCATTTATAAAAGGGGCTTTATTATGAGGAATACGGTGAGAGTGATTCACCTGTGGAGGAGAAAAATATAGTTTTTCTAGAAGGGGTTTTATGTAAAAAATATAATTAAAGAGGCTAGTTGTACCCGGGTTTCGAGGCACAAATACACCGCGACCCTCAACTCTCTCTCTCTCTCTCTCTTCCTGATTTAATATCTCTCTCCCGATCTCACTCTCTCTCTCTCCCTCTCCCGATTTGCGAGACGTCCCACATCGATGGTTTGCGGAACTCGTCCATTAGATGGTATTCAGATCAACGGATAGGATTTGGATCAACGGATGGGATTCACAAGATATTTGAATCAACGGATGGGATTCAAGGTTGTACACCTAATATGACAAAAAAAAATCGCTATTACTGCTGCTTGCTACAGTAACAGAGGATTTTTTTGTCCTAGTAGCTCTACACCCACCACGAATCTCATCCATTGATCCATCATAATTCCGATGGATCAACAGATGAGATTCATGGTGGGTGTAGAGCTAATAGGACAAAAAAAATGCCCACCGCAAATCTCATCCATTGATCCATCAGAATTTCGTTGGATCAACGGATGAGATTCGTGGATCCGAGATTTGGATCAACGGAAGGGATTCACAAGATATTTGGATCAACGGATGAGATTCACGGTTGTACACCTAATACGATAAAAAAATCGCTATTACTGTAGCTGATGCAGTAATAGTGAATTTTTTTATACTAATAGCTCTACACCCACCACGAATCTCATCCGTTGATTCATCAGAATTTCGATAAATCAACGAATGAGATTCGTGGTGGGTGTAGAGCTAATAGGACAAAAAAAAATGCATAATCTCTATCTCTCTATCTCTCTCTCTCTCTCTCTCTCTCTCTCTCTCTCTCTCTCTCTCTCTCTCTCTCTCTCTCTCTCTCTCTCTCCCGATCTCTCTTTCTCTCTCGAAAATCTCTCTCTATCCCGCCTGTTGTGCGCGCCCCCCCTTAACTCTCGCGCTCTCTTTCCCGCTGCAGACCCCCCCCCCCACTCTCTCTTCCGTTGTGTGTCCCCCCTCGCTATGTGCCCTCTCTCTCTCTCTCTCTCTCTCTCTCTCTCTCTCTCGCTCACCTGCATATGTCCCCCCCACTCTCTCTCCCGATATCACGCTCTCTCTCTCTCTCTCCCAATCTCTCTCTTCTTCTCTCTCTCTCTCTCTCTCTCTCTCAGAAATCTCTCTCCCTCTCTCGATCTCTCTCTCGGAAATATCTCTCTCTCAAAAATCTCTGTTTTTCTCCCGCTAGATATCTCTCATTGTCTCTTTCGCCTGCTGTGCGCCCCCTCAACTCTCTAGCTCTTTCTCTCTCTCTCTCTCTGAAATCTCTCTCCTGCTAGATCTCTCTATCTCTCTATTGTTGTGGCCCCTCCTCAACTCTCTCTCTCTCTCTCTCTCTCTCTCTATATATATATATATATATATATATATATATATATATATATATATATATATATATATATATCTTGATGTGCTCCCCTCGACTTTTTGTCTCTCTCTTGCTCACTATGCACTCCCCTCTTTCTCTTTCTCTCTCTCTCAGAAATCTCTCTCTATCTCTATCTCGCTAGATCTCTCGCTCTCTCTCTTTCTCAAAAATCTCTCTCTTGCCTGCTGTGCGCCCCCCAACATCAACTCTCTATTCCGCTGTGCGCCCCCCCCACGGCTCTCTATCTCTCTCTTGCTCATTGTGCACTCCGCTTTCTCTCTCTCTCTCTCTCCCGCTAGATATCTCTCTCTATCTCTCTCAAATCTCTATCTCACTCGCCTGTTGTGCACCCCCCAACCTCAACTCTCTCTCTCTCTCTCCTAATCTCTCTCCTGATCTCTCTCTCTCTCGAAAATCTCTTTCTCCTACTGTGCCCCCCCCCCCTCAACTCTTTCTCTTTCCCGTTGTGCGCCCCCCCTCCTCTCTCTCTCTCTCTCTCTCTCTCTCTCTCTCTCTCTCTCTCTCTCTCTCTCTCTCTCGTTATGCACCCCCCCTCTCTCTCGCTCGCTCGCGCGTGCGCCTATTGTGTGTCCCCTCACAATTATTCATTTAAATGTCAGTCAGGGTTTAAATCAGCTTATAACCATCTTATACCACCAAAGCATGCCTTGGGTCAGGTCATCTATGGGTTGTACCTTCATAACACTCTCCCTCTATCCGTTGTGTGCCCCCCCTCCTCTCTCACGCTTGCTGTGCCCCCCTTCTCTCTCTCTCTCTCTCTCTCTCTCTCTCTCTCTCTCTCTCTTGCTCGCTCGTGCGTACGCCTGCTGTGTGTCCCCTCACAGTCATTCGTTTAAATACTGATCAGGCTTAAAATCAGCGTACAGTCGTCGAATACCACCAAAGCATGTATGAGGCTTTGGGTCGAGTCATCTACAAGTTATACATTCACAGTTATTCGTTTGCATGCCGATCGAGGCTGAAATCAGCAAGACAATCGAATGCCACCGAAGCATGGGTGAGGTTTTGGGTCGGTTCGTTTAGGGGTTGTCCCCTCCAGTGAAGAGAGAGATAAAGAGAGACGTTGAATGACACTAGAGCATGGGTAAGTCCTTGGATCGGATCGTCTTTAGGTTGTACCCTCACAGGCATTTGTTTGCATGTCAATCAGGACTGAAAATAGTCAGCAATCGTCGAATGCCACCACAACATGGGTGAGGCCTTGGGTCAGGTCGTCTTAGGGTTTTCCCCTCCGACAATAGAGGTAGGGGGTTCTGAGTTAAAATATCGTCACAATCGTTAGTTTGCATGGCGATTGGGTTAAGTGGGGTCGGCAACCGTTAGGATTCTGTTGCTACCCTCGAATTATTGGACCCTCTAGTAATATATTTACCACTCTTAAAACATTCCGTTGCCACCCTCAAAATATTATGAACCCTCTCTCTCTTGAAATAATCTCGTTGCCTATGAATTATTATTGCTGCCCTCAAAATATTACCGCCACCCTCTAAATATTATCACATCCCTCAAAATGTTTTCGTCGCCCTCGAAATATTTTTTGTGCCCTTGGGCACGGGGTTTTTACTAGTGTGTGTGTGTGTGTGTGTGTGTGTATATATATATACGGGTGTAGCCAGGAATTTTTTTGGGGCTAGGCTGAAGTTAAAGCTGCTAAACTATTTTTTTTTTAAATGAAACTTTTACTTTATACAGTAAAAAAAATACTAATCAAAGTTTTTAAAGCGAACATGGATGGTAAAGAAATTTTATTAATATAAAAAAAGATACATAAAGCATATACATAAACTAGAAAAAGAAAACACAATAAATAGCCATGATGCTTCACCAGGTACAGGAACTCATCCTTGGAGGCGTTGAATGCCTTCCTTATTATTGGGGAATCCGATCCCACCACCGAGGCTCCCCGCAATGGAAAAAGGAACGTCGAAAGCGCGAAGAACTCCATAGGAAGATGACGACCACCGCCAACGAGAAGAACAAACAATCAATGCACACCAAAGCACCAAACACAACAACACAAGATGATATCCGGCAATGACGATCAATAGATTCATTTAGAAAAGGAATACAAAGTGTAAAACTCCAACCAATCCCTCTCACCGAGGCTCCCCGCAATAGAAAAGGAACGTCGAAAGCGCGAAGAACTCCATAGGAAGATGACGACCACCGCCAAAGAGAAGAACAAATAATCAATGCACACCAAAGCACCAAACACAAGAACACAAGATGATATCCGGCAACGACGATTAATAGATTCATTTAGAAAAGGAATACAAAGAGTAAAACTCCAACCAATCCCTCTCCCAACCCAGAAAGAGATCACGCCTAATGAACAAGAAGATACAACAGCCCTGTCACCCCAAGAATAAGAGAATCCCTAGTTCTAACCCAGTGATGGCTACCCTGTCTAATCTCTCTCAAAGAGCCTTTAGATCCCTTGCTTGTGCATCTTCTTCACATCTATAGGGGTCCTTTTATCGCCCCAAGTTCGTGCATAACCTAGGAGATAAGATAGGAACAAATCCCAACAAGTTATCTTGAAATCCCACGAAAACGGAATCGAAACCGTGTCCCCTCCCGTGTGTAGATTTGTGCCTGGTGCCCTGGGCGCCAGTTCCCTGCGATCGAGCCCGAGTCACCTCGGGTTGGTGTCCAGGGCGCCCAGTCTGGCGCTAGGACCCTTTTTCGCCGATTTTTGCTCCGTAGCTGCTCCGTCTTCCACCATCCTTCGCTCATGAACCTTGGACATATTGAGGACTTGTTTTAAGCCAACATCCTCAACAATATCCACCTTAGCTTCAAATAAGACAAGAGCACAACCTTGCACACAAACTTTATCTCTTTGAACTGTGAATCCATCTTCAGATCGTCGTCGCCCCCTTTTCCCCTGTACCGAGAGCCCAATCTCCTAGCTTGGTGATTGCCCAAGTCGTTAGACTTGGTCAATGGAACCCATCTCTTGATCACCCTTGCCCTTGAGCGAGCTCCACCAGTACACTTGCTCATTGCCGAACACCATGCCCGTGCCACCGCTCCACCGGCTAATCTGTATAGACCTCTACTCAAGACCCTCTTCATGATCAAAGATTTATCATCCCATACCTCCATAACTCCACCGCTTCTGATGAACTTGCACCCGAGAGAATCTTGTCTGGAAAGATAGACTAAATTTTCTTGCCACCCCGAAACATAACGAACATCCTTGAGTATCTATACTTTCTCGTCAGACATCTCAAATCGAATATCCCCGACTCCCCTAATCGACACCTTGGAGCCGTCGCCAGTCATCATTCTGCCACCATCATACTTTGCATACTTGTCTAACCATACCCTATGCGAATAGATATAATGTGTGGCCCCACTGTCGATTATCCAGTCCTGATCTGATGTAGCATCAGTAGTAGCCATCAGGAGCTCCCCCACGTTGATACTCATCAATGAGGTATAATTTGAGGATTCGTCATCTTAGACAACTACCTTGACGCTAGATGACCCTGAGCAATCTGGTCTTGCTCCACCTTTCCACTTGCACTCTGATTTGTAGTGCCCGGATCTACCGCACTTCCATCATGAACCTTGCCTCCTCCTCTTCTTCCTGCCCCCTGCTTGCACCATCAATAATTTGGCCTGGGTGTCTGCAACCGCCTTGCTTGCCCCCTTCAAACGAACTTCATTTGAGAGAAGCGTAGCCTTGATATCCTCCATCTTTATTTACTCATTCCTATAGAGCATCGTGACCTTCAGATGCTCGTAGGACTAGGGTAACGAACCATAAAAAAGTAGCACATTGTTTGTCTCCTTCATATCTTCATCGACATTGAGTAACTCTTCTATCAATTGATTGAAGACCGAGAGATCTCAACGATCCTTATACCTTTCACTATCTGAAGATTGTAGACCTTCTGCTTCAGGTACAATAGGTTCGTGAATGACCGGGTCATGTACATGCCTTTCAGAGTTTCCCACAATTTTGCCGCAGAAACCTCCCTGGAGACGTTCGCCAATACGACCTTCACGAGACACATCCAAATCGGGCTCACTGCCTTCAAATCATATTCAATCCACTCGTCATCCGTCATCTTGTCCGGCTTGACGCCCTTCAAAACTTGATGCAATCTGCACTGGGTCAATGCGTCTCTGACTTGTATTTGCCACAAGCCAAAGTTGATCTCACCAACGAACTTCTCGATCTCGAACTTCATATTCGATCTAGAGAGCGCCATCTCCGAGCTCTTCACCTTCAACTTTGAGCCTCAAGAATTACTCAATAAGAAGCTCTGATACCAGTTGTTGGGGAATCTGATCCCACTACCGAGGCTCCCCATAACGAAAAAAGGAACATCGAAGGCACAAAGAACTCTACCGGAAGATGGCGACCACCGCCAACGAGAAGAACGAACAATCAATGCACCCCAAAGTACCAAACACAAGAACGCAAGATGATATTCGACAACGACGATCAATGGATTCACTTAGAAAAGGAATACAATGAGTAAAACTCCAACCAATCCCTCTCCCAACCCACAAAGAGATCACCCCCAAGGAACAAGAAAATACTGCAGCCCTCTCACCCCAAGAACAAAAAAAACCCCTAGTTTTAACCCGGTAATGGCTACCCTCTCTAATATCTCTCAAAGAGCCTTTAAATCTCTTGCTTGTGCATTTTCTTCACACCCATAGGGGTCTTTTTATAGCCCCAAGTTCATGCATAACCTAAGAGATAAAATAGGAACAAACCCCTACAAGTTATCTTAAAATCCCACGAAATCGGAACCGAAACTGTGTCCCCCCCGTGTGCAGATTTGTGCTTGGCGGCAGTTCCCTGCGATCGGGTCCGAGTCGCCTCGGGTTGGCACCTAGGGCACTAGGCCCCCTTTTTCATCGATTTTTGCTCCGTCTTCGCTCCGCAGCCGCTCCGTCTTCCGCCATCCTTCGCGCACGAACCTTGGATATGTTAAGGGCTTATTTTAAGCCAACATCCTCAACACTTATCACCTCCGTCCACTGACATGCCCCCTTGCTTCGATGCGAACTCTTCCCATTCAAAAACACGTAAAACCATAGCGATTCGTTGGCCTTAAAAGAAATCATACTGGTTCTAAAAGGGCGGGAGGAGGGGGGGCACTTACTAAAGAGATCATCTTTTCTTTTATACGGTTCATCCCAAATCGATCAGTCATTCGATTCGAGCTCGGTGAAGAATTCGATCAAAAATTCGAGGATAAGCATCGGAGAAGAACTGATAGTGAGGTTGAAGGAGGGAAAGGAGGAGGGAGGATAAGGGTTTAAAAAAGAAAGAAAAAAGAGAGAAAATTACACTTTCCCTCCTGAAGTTTAGCTCAAAAACACTTAACCCCCCTATAGTTTAAAAACTACATTTTACCCCTTCAATTCAGTTTTGATCAGATAAATATTACCAAATGAGGAAATTAAGTAGGTGACAAATGGGGGTATTGTGGTAACATTTCAAATGTTAAGTGTGTGATTTGAAACAAAATAAACTACAAGGGGATTAATTATTTTTTAGCTAAACTTAAGGGGGGAAAAGTATAATTTACCCAAAAAAGTGGGGGACGAAGGCTCGGAACGAAAAAATTCTACTGCGAGTTTAGATCTCCTCCAGTTGGTCGGCCACGGTCGGTGGGGCCGGCGCACATCATAGTGACACGTGGTTGCTGGAGTGCGATTCAGTTTTTCATTGTTAGCCATTGTGCGACTTTGATGCGCATCGGGCCCACCGATCGACTAGGTCCGACCGACCGGATGAGCTATACTCTTCTATTCCGCTCCAACACCTTCAATGTTTGATCGTAATGTCATTGCACAATGGGCCATGCTGAGTTGGACTATTGGGCAGGGCTAGCCTGGCTGGCTGTGGGCTTGGGCAGGCAATGGGGCTATGAAGCTTTTCTCAAATCCCGGCTGGGCTGTAGCACGACCGAGCCAATCAATATATATATATATATATATATATATATATATATATATATATATATATATATATATATATATATATATATATATATATATATATATATATATATATATATATATATATGGGAGGGATACTCTTACTCATGGCCTCTTACTCATATAGTTACGTATGATCTGGGCCGTCTATTAGATCCCGACGTACGGTTCGGATTAGATGGATAGTTAAAGCAATGGTGTCCGCATTAAAAGCCCGTATTAAAAGCTTGCATTTAATGCGGACACCATTGCTTTAACTCCCCATCTAATATGAACTGTACGTTGGGATCTAATGGACGGCCCAGATCATAGGTAACTATATGAGTAAGAGGCCATGAGTAAGAGTATCCCTCCCCATATATATATATATATATATATATATATATATATATATATATATATATATATATATATATATATATATATATATATATATATATATATATATATATATATATATATATATATATATATATATATATATATATATATAGGATAACGATCCAGTGAGATAACTCTTCAATGAGATAACTTTGAGAAACCTATCTAGAGATTTTAGAATTTGATGAAACTTGGTGGGCATGCTCTCTATGGCAAGTTGATCATCCTTACAAAAAATTATCAAATTCAAAAACCTCTAGAGGCATCAAATACACAATTCAAATTATTGGTTTTAATGGACGATCGATAAATCTTCTAACATTTGATGCCCTTATAGGTTTTATAATTTGATGATTTTTTGTGAGGATGATCAACTTGCCATAGAGAGCATGCCCACCAATTTTCATCAAATTCTAAAATCTCTAGATAGGTTTCTCAAAGTTATCTCATATATATATATATATATATATATATATATATATATATATATATATATATATATATATATATATATATATAGAGAGAGAGAGAGAGAGAGAGAGAAAGAGAGAGAGAGAGAGGGCTGGGTTCCTATGACATGTCATAGGGAGTACCCTATGACATATGGTGAATTAGTAATGCTAGAATGTTTAGAATGTGCTAAATTTTTTTGAGGGTGATCACCTTACCTTAGATAGAATGTCCATAAAAAATCAAAGCATTTTAAAACTTGTTGGGGCATCAAATGCTAGAAGCTTTATCGGCCATCCATTTTAATCGTTAAATTGAAAATCATATTTGATGCCTCTAGAAGTTTTAGAATGAGCCGATTTTTTGCGGGGGTCCTATCTAAGATAGGGTGATCATCCTCATAAAAATTTAGAACATTCTAAATATTCAAGGGTTACTAACTCACCATATGTCATAAGGTATTCCCTATGACATGTCATAGGAACTCATTTCCCATATATATATATATATATATATATATATATATATATATATATATATATATATATATATATATATATATATATATATATATATATATATATATATATATATATATATATATATATATATATATATATATATATAAGGATGCTTAGGTGCGGTCCATGGTCCGCAGCCGTTCGATGCACCCGTCGCGTGCATCAGATGCACGGAGTGGTGCATTGGACGACTGCAGATCGACCTAAGTATCCCCATATATATATATATATATATATATATATATATATATATATATATATATATATATATATATATATATAACATGGCACGGCGGTCTACATGCTGACTAGACAAAACGAAACAACTTGCTGACTAGACAAAAATGGACGGATAGATTTGATCATCATCTCTTGATCTAACCATAGAATGGGGCTCATCCCTTCACTTCTTCACAAGGGAAGTCCCTCAATTAATACAGAATTAATTGGCTCACAAATAAGGCAACCCAGTCACCCGAAATCCCTCACAAAAATCACTCTCAAATCTCAATTAATATAAGAATCTTGAGAATAAATTACACTTTGCCCCCTGAAGTTTAACGTAAAAACACTAAACCCCCTTATAGCTATAAAACAACATTTTGCCCCCTTCAATTCAGTTTCGATCAGATAAGAATCACCCGAAATCCCTCACAAAAATCACTATCAAATCTCAATTAATCTAAGAATCTTTAGAGTAAATTATACTTTGCCCCCTGAAGTTTAACTTAAAAACACTAAACCCCTTTATAGCTATAAAACAACATTTTGCCCCCTTCAATTCATTTTCGATCAGATAAAAATCACCAAACAAGGAAATTATGTAGTTGACAAAAGGGTGTATTGGGCTAACATTTCAAACTTTAGGGAGCGATTTGGAACAAAATAAACTACATGGGAGTTAAGTGTTTTTTAGCAAAACTACAGAGGGGCAAAGTGTAATTTATCCTAATCTTTGGAAAATTTTATTCATACCCCAAAAATCTGTAACTAGCCCCCGTCTCCCTATCGTTTCTCAATAACTTACTCAGCGACCCTTTAATACCAACATTGCCCTTTTCTTTTGTACCCCAAACCTCAAAGTCCTAACTTAGCATCTTTTGTACCCCCAACGCAACCCAACCCAAGGTCTGTATGAACTTTCTTAGCCCTAGCCTAATCCGTCGGGTTGGTCAGGTTGATCAGGTTGTGCGGGATGGGTTGATCGGCTTCAATATGGTAGAGGATATATAATTCGGGTTGGGCTGGTTCAGGTTAGCCCGCCCAAATTTGGGTTGGATTTGGGTTGGGCTCGGGTTGGGTTCCGGTTGGCCCGCCCAAGTTGTAGCCCTACATCTGCCTTCAAGTAGGGGTGGCAATGGGTCGGGTCGGGTTGGGTTGAGACAAAGGTATAAGGGCAAAACACTCAACCCGAACCCGACCCGTTTAATAAACGGGTCAACAACCCAAACCCAAACCCGACTTGACCCGTTTAACCCGTACCCGACCTGACCCGTTTAACCTGTTTACTAAACGGGTCAGGTCGTGTCGGGTCAGGTTGGCTCGGGTTGGCTCAACAGAACCCATGTAAACCTACCGGGTTGGGTCAAGACAAGTCGGATTGGGCTGGATTTGATCGGATTGGGTCGGGTTGGCTCGGGTCGGGTCGGGTTGACACGACCCATTTGGTAAACTGGTCAAGTCGGGTCAATCGGGCTATAAGTACAAACCCGAACCCGACCCATTAAATAAACGAGTCGATCGGGTTGACCCTTATATGACCCGAACCCGTTTAGGCCAAATCTAAACCCGCTAACTTCGGGTTTAGAATTTTTGCCTTAGGCCTCTCTTTCCCTCTCTTTCCCCACGGTCTCTCTCTCTCTCTCTCTCTCTCTCTCTCTCTCTCTCTCTCTCTCTCTCTCCCCCCCCCTCCCGGGTAGCGGAGTTAGGGGTTGGTTGGTCGCACCGAAGGCTCCCGCTTCGTGGCAATCGTCACGGGCATGCTGAAGGCGGTCAGGTGTGTTGTCGTCGCATACGACGGTGGGGGTGGTGATGCCCGGGGGGTGTGTTGCCGCCGAAGGCGGCCCGTTGCAGTGCCGACAGGCACGGGCATGCACTAGTATATATATATATATGGGGAGGGATACTCTTACTCATGGCCTCTTACTCATATAGTTACCTATGATCCAGGCCGTCCATTAGATCCCGACGTACGGTTCGGATTAGATGGGGATTTAAAGCAATGGTGTCCGCTTTAAATGCCCGTATTAAAAGCTCGCATTTAATGCGGACACCATTGCTTTAACACCCAATCTAATCCGAACCATACGTCGGGATCTAATTGTTAGAATTAGTGAGGTCTACAGCTCGTAAAAGCCTATAATTTAGCTATGTGTGGTTGATAGTATAGGATTGCATATTGGTACGTACCTTAGTACGTGTTCTGATTATAGAACAGAGAGCCATAGCTATACGGTAATCCACTTGAGTGGGAGACTCAAGGGACTGGTCCCATGTAACCTAAATACATTCGCAACTCTGATTAGGGTTGGTCGCCCTATCAGGATAAGTTGTTAGGATGACAGAGCATGGGTGTCTCCACCACGGTCATTACCAGGCACAGTGTTTGTAGCCGAACGGAACCAACACGATACACAGATCGGTGAGCAGACACCGGTGCACTAAGCCGTGTTTCTGCTTAGGGTAAAACGGTCCTAAACCCTGAAGAACCATATCTGGTGGACTAACCAGTTGTGTGGTGCTTTGGCGCACCAATGTGTGAGGATCCAGATACAGCGATCCAAAACCATAGTGTACTATTACCCGGCTATCGTTGCATCAGCGTGTCATTCCTACAGGCTATCCACACCCCTAACGGGAGGTGCATTCCTTGGTCTGACCTGCGTCGTATTAAACCCTAGCCAGATGGTCATCAGTTGGATTGGTGACGGATTGGGTTGCTCGTCAGAGTAATCAGAGGTACGATGTATGTGGTCAACCTGGAAGGAACCGAGTCATATGAGCACTCGAGTCTGACGGTATTCTCCACCGCTCGAGTTGCATCATGGCACCAAGTGGAGGGACATCGGGTTTACCATACTAAGCGGAGAGCAGGGGTATGAGGGAGAATATAGTAAGTCCAGGGAAATTGGAGTGCAGCCTGCATCGCACTCTGGGTGGCCACGCAGGTTAACTTGGACTCAGAGGATCGATAGTACACTCGGGTAGTGTGTCGATCGAGTTTGAGTTAGAAGCCATGAACCCTGGTCCCTGAAGGTTCCACCTTATCGACATTATGTACGGTCCTAGTACTATCTCCTCGAAACACAGGATGCAGTAAGAGGAAGCGAGTAGTCCAAGCCTACGCTCCGTCAGTGCTTCGCACTAGTGCACAGTAGATGCGTAGCTACGCGTGTGCCCTAAGGGAAAACCCTACGTTAGTGCAGAGACGCATGTAGCAAATCCTTGTCATAAGTGGACTTTGCCATATGGATGCGATGCACCGGGATATGTTGCGAGTTAACTAGTTGACTTCACTAGGGGCACCCTACGGGAACCTTAGAGAATAGTTAAATTACTGGTGCACTTTACTTATGTGTGCCTTGCAAAGTCTCGTACACTATGAACGACCAACTAGTGACATAAGGGTGTTTTGGTCATACCATGCGCCACTATGCACTAAGAGGGCCGGCCCTAAGTATTGGGAGACTGGTCAAGGTCGGCCCCATTGGTTTCAGGAGGTTGTTTCCTCCAATGAAGGGGACGATCATGAGGCACAGAAAATGGGTTGGTTTTGATCGTTTTTAAAACCAAGGAAAAGATAGAGATAAAGAAGAGATATATAGGGAGAGGTTTGAATTAGTTGAACCTTATCCATACTAGCCTCATCCATAAGGATATGGCAGCCCTATATAAGAGTAAGGGGGGCGAAAGGGGGTCAGTGATAACAAGCCTTAGGGCCGGCCATGCCATTGGGAAACCCTAGCCGCCCCCTCTCCTCTCTTCTCTTCTCCTCTCTCGTCTCTCTCTCCCTCGCTTGCGCCATTAGATGGCGACTTGTCTTCCTCACGTGGTGTTTCGTAAAAGGAGAATGCTCGTCGGATGGAGGCACTCAGAGATCCATCGATGAAGTATCGTGCATCGTGTGAGATCGGGTGAATTAGAAGGCATCTCCTGCAAGCTTTTGCTATCCAGAATCTGCATAGAAAATCAGCATTGTTTTTGTGATTCCGGGAGTTACAGAAGTTCAAACGAGGTGAAACTTAGTGCAAAAGTTGCGTCTCGAAGTTAGCTACCTGCAATCCAAATTTCAGCCCAATCCAAGTTTGGAGTAGAAAGCTATGATCGTCACACCAAAGCTATATCAAACAGATCCGAGCCTGTCTTCATCAATAAAAAAGAAACTTATCGCGGTGAAAGAATCCGCATGCAGGTATGATCTCTAACATATAGATCTAACATAAATAGAATATGCATGCATGTTAGATTGTTCTTTCGTGTTAGATCGACGTTAGGCGTTCGCGTAGTTGCCATGTTAGATTCATACACGCACGTGTAAATTGTTTCGATAAAAAATTTGATATGTAACGCACACCGCTCACGGTCTTCGGACTTATTCTTTGCTTCTGCTGTGGGTCTCTACCATAGATTTATTTCCAACAATTGGTATCAGAGCTCGCTAGTGGTGTGTGTTTTATGTTTTTCATAAAACCGTCTTGTGCGTGCATGAATAGTATGTGCCGCCATCGGGGTTCTATGAGTAGACCATGTATAGTATATATTGTATGTTCTATGAATTGTTCTTGCAGGGCACCGCTTCTAAAATAATCCGGATATGTGATTGCTTGCTACCAAGGGTTGGACCCCGTGTTAGCGAATATGTATGGATGTGTTTTCTTCTGTGTGTGGATAGATTTTAGAGTTATAGTCGAGCAAGTGGTGGAGGTTGACCATCCTTGATTCTCAGGCTTTTTGCTATGCTTGTTTTCCTTTTCTTTTTAGGAAATTATATACGAGCGAGTACTTGCTCGAAGCGTACTAGAGCTTTTTTAGTTACAGATTGAAGATGAGAACTTGTCACGGAGATCCACCACCGGAAGGACAAACCGAACCTTGGAGGACGATGGCGATCCGGCGAAGTGTACACGATGACAGCAAAGGACGAAAGCGTTAGAAGATCGTATACAGTGGCTTGCACTGGATTGAGAAACCTAGTAAAGGAGACAACGAGTCTGTGCTGTGCTAGTCAGGTTCAGGGGTCGAACCCTGAACTTGATTCAGTCGTGTGGTTGTTTCTTTCTATTATTCTTTATATTTCTGTAGAGAACCCCGATGCGATAATTTGATTATCCGTGTTAGAGGGATGTCATTTCCCCTCGGGTCCTAGAGACCTTATTAGGATATGATTCCACTAGTGACGCCTATTATTTAATTGACCCTTGATGATAGCAAGAATCCCTCATATTTGGTTATGCCACCATTAGGTCAACACCCGATTAGTCGGGTGTACCTATTTGGCCAACATCGAAACCTAGAATAAGTTGAAATTCTACTATGACATCATTTGTCAAATTTATAAGCAAGGCGCCATGGTAGTGGAAGACCTTTCCTGTCAGTCTGACCTTAGGCTAGGCTCCAGAGCATTAACGTGATAGCTAGGTTTGCGGAGCATCGATGTTCTTGGGATATGTAATATGACCATTGAGTGGAGAAATCCACTTGAGGTAGGGACTATGATATTCCGAGATCGATTAATGCTAGACGAAAGGCTTGAAACGCTAGTGGGAGCACGGTATGACCAGGGTCTAGTGTATAGGTTGTCGTGACCTTAGTGTACACTCATACTTGTATTAAATAACCCTCAACTATAATAAGGGATATGTAAGAGGACTCATCGAGATCCTTTGGCCTCCACAACCAACTGCTTTGTGTCTGGGTGGAAGGGCGTGGCTCGACACCCCCTAGGGTGAGGGTTATATTTTTTTCATGCCAGATAACTTTGCGGTCTCCTTCAGGATATGGCGGTTACGGGGCCAAGAGAGAAGGGCTTTTTTCCCACCCTAGTAGGGGCCGCATGAACTCCCCATGCCGTAATTGTTTAGGCTTGTGGGTAAGCATCAGAAGTGGACGTGAGACATTCGTTGCTCAGATAATGGGGATCATGTAGTACTGGCCAAAAGGACAACCATGGTTCATCAAAGCCCTTAGTTGGCAGATTTGGATAGGGTCAAGAAAAGGTCCGTGTAAGTAGATTGACGCTGCATGATACCCCCTAGGGCAGGTGCAGTCGATTCCGAGATCTTACATACATGGTTAATTAATCCATAGAGGTGTCTTCGCTGTGAGGGTAGCGCTGACATTTGGATATAATTAGCTTGTTTTAAAAATCCATAAAATAAGTTCTCCTGTATTCATTTTTATTCAATCATATAGTTCCCCTATCCGCTATCCCATAAGAGAACAAGTTATCAGGTCTCTAACTACGTAGAGCGGAAGTACTTTCTTTAGCTTACGCATAGGGTAGTAAACGTGCATTGCCTTCCAATTTTAATATCCCTGTACCAGACCTAACAGGTCCAGATATCACTAGGGCACTAACTAGGGCATATGATGACTAGCGAGAGTCTAAGGAGATGTGCAAGTTTTGTATCATAGCAGACTTGCGGACAAATCCTTAGAAGCAAGTTAGAGATATGGCAGGTCTTCTCAAGTAAAGTTTTACTTGCATTAGATGTCTGGAAGGCAAAGTCAGTCGACTCATGGCCTTTCCACCAAGATACTTATCGGTACCGAGATGTCTGAGAATATGCTTGTTCGGGAACATATACTTGAGTTTCAGATCGAACTAGATTCCAAAGACATAGTGCCAGATGACGAGGTGGTGGAAGACGTATGTCTTACATCCTTATCTGGAACCTTCGAAGGCGTTATCAGAGACTTTAGCTTTAACAAGCTAGATATGACAAACATAGAACTTCTAAGGAGATTTCCAAGAGATAAAGGATGGGATCAAGATTAAAGGCAATGCCTTTAGTGCTTAACCTAGGTCTTCTTTAGAAGAACCTAAGGGAGTAACTTATCAGAGATCGAAAACTATTCTAGTGCAGAAACTGGTATAGACTCCTAAGTCTGGTAACGCTAAGGACGGAAGTGTTTCCGCTTTGGCAAGTATAGGGGATATTTGAAGATAATGTATGGCCTTAGGATGTTAGGAGTTGAGTCGCTATCTAGTAGCAGTTTTTATGCTTCTTGGAATGTAGACTTCGGGTCTACAGAGATTCAAGGAAAGCAGAATGCTACTTTATAGTGAAGTAATCCTAACATAGGCACTGATGCCATAAGCCACTGCGGAAACCATTAGATATGATTATCTTAGTTTTTCCAAAACACGAATTTTGATTTTTAGAGATGTAGTTCTATTTCCTCCTTGGTAAATGAAGTTTTTAGTTTTAGACAGCACCATAGGTGTGTATCTTAAACTGAATAGATAGCTTCATTACTAGAAGAATAGATCAGAATAATCTCTTTGTATTTAATCTTAATTCGGAAATAGATTTCATGATAGCTGTAGCGTCCAATTTAAATTCATCTAAATCCTTCGGAGAATCTATCCCATTTGTGATCCCTCTGATTTAGATATTTTGACTCAGATAAATTCAGAGGTAACAGAAGGCCGAGTTTCTGTTCACAGATTCATCGGAGATCTTTCTAACCTATGAGTATTATCTGAAAGGCATAATAACTAAAAGGGCCACTAAGGTATTGGTGTTAGTTATTTTTGATGTCTATGGTTACAAGAGCGTCCAGATGATAGGAGTCTTTTTTATTTTATCGAGGGAACGAGAACCTATCAGACGTGTTCCATAGGATCCTGAGGGAGCATGAGATTATCTTCCAGTTAAATGATCCAAGAATGACACGTCAGAATAAAGTCTCCGAGAGAAGGAATCGGACCCTGTTTGACATGATCCGAAGAAAGATGAATATTGCCAAATGTATTACCAACCTTCTGGTGGGGTTGTACCTTAAAACAGTAGTTTATATCTGAAACTATCTCTCATCTGGATCAATGCCTCAGACCTATAGAGAGCTATCGTCTAAGCGAAAGCTGACACTATAGGGTCTCGAGATATAGGATTGTCCTGCACTTGTGTGAAAGGACAAGAGGGATGAGATGGAGATGAAGTTCCAGGTATATCTATTTGTAGGTTACCCTAAAGAGGCATAAGGTGAACTGTTCTATGATCTTGAGGTTTGGAAGGTAATCGTTTCTACGAACACCATCTACCTAGACCAAAATTATATTGTAGACCATAAGTCTACCGGTAAGGTAGTTCTGGGTGAACTACTAGGTACTGGTAGAAAGTGCACATCTGAAAAATGTAGTGGAAGTAGATGATACAAGAAACTAGTATACCAGATACTGTAGAAATGATTCACTTTTGTACCACCACCACCTCGTCGTTGTGGGACCATCAAAGCTCCTGATAGATACTATGGAGAAACTTCGATAGTTAATCCAGAGTTTCAGGAGGATGATCCCTAGAGCTACGAAGAAGTAGTGGGAGCTTCTGACAGCTCTGACTGACAAAAGACCATGGAGGCAAATTTGCATCAATGTCTCTTAGAATAGTCTTGACATTTATAGCATTATCACCCTTCGGGGCATAGAAGGTGTATAAAAAGAGCACCCGGTTAAGACTTAAGTAGCTAGATTAGTTGCCAAAGGAGAAGGGATTGACTATGTCAAAACCATCTCATTGATAGCTATGTCTAAGTCTATTTCGAATCCTCTTAACTCATCGCAGCCCATTATAGTTGGGAGATCTGGTTGATGGATATCAAGACAATTATTCCCTAACGGGAATTTGGAAAGGACATATGGATGATACAGCCCCAGGGTTTGTGTTAGTAGGTTAGGAAGATATGGAATACAAGTTGCAAAGGTCTATTTATGGACTGATGCAAGCATCCAAGTTGGAATATCTATTTTGATCAAGGAAATCCACTCACACGGATTTGATCAGAATGATGATAAACCAAGTGGGTACAAGAAAAGTGAAAGAGCTACAAGGGTGTACGTAGTATTTTACGTTAATGATATCCTACTGATTGAAAATGATGTAAGAATATTTTTTATGGTAAAGATTTGTAGTCATCACAATTCGATGTGAAAAACCCTAGTGAGACAAGTTATGCTATGGGAATCAAGATAACTCGAGATAACCAGAGCAAGGTTTTCTTGCTGTCATAGGCTACGCATGAAGGTAAGATTCCAGCCAAATTTGTTTTACGAGACTAGATATCTATTATGCAGCAGGATACATGGGTCGGTTTCAATCGAACCCGGGTCCAGATCACTGGACTAAAGTGAAGGGTATACTCAGAAGTCCTCATCCAGTGAGGATTGTGAGTTAGCTTGCACTTCACAGGTCCTGATATCGATTGGACACACAGGGTCTGACTTTGGTGTCAGATGTGCATTCCAGAGAATCGATTTCAGGAATTATTTTTATCTTGGGATTAGAAGCGGTAATTGGTAGAGTGTGGAGCAAGAGTGCATCACAGACTCTACCAAAGAGACTTAGCACGTTGTTACGTGCGAGGTAGTGTAATAAGTGGTATGACTCAGGAAGTTTTTGGAGAACCAGAGATGCGTACCAGATGCTCAGTTATCTATTGTGACAACAGAAGAGCGGTAAGCATGGTCCAAAGAGCCAAGGCACCACTATTAGGGAAAACCCATCAAGTACAAACTCCATTTGATTTGACAGTTATAGAAGGAAATACAAGTAGCGGTACTGAGGTAGAATCTACAGATAA
The DNA here is from genome assembly GCA_947650365.1 of Chamaelirium japonicum. Lineage (NCBI taxonomy): Eukaryota > Viridiplantae > Streptophyta > Magnoliopsida > Liliales > Melanthiaceae > Chamaelirium > Chamaelirium japonicum. The sequence continues at coordinate 68,653,086 of OX393551.1, read as the reverse complement.
TGTTGCCAATCCCTTTAGAGAATTCCTGCAAAGGCTTTTGGGCAGTATGTAGAATCTACATAGCTCAACACCGTTATTCCTCGTTAGACCTAGTAGGATATTGTTAGAATTGGTGAGGTCTACAGCTCGTAAAAACCTATAATTTAGCTATGTATGGTTGATAGTATATGATTGCATATTGGTACATACCTTAGTACGTGTTCTGATTACAGAACAGAGAGCCATGGCTATATGGTAATCCACTTGAGTGGGAGACTCAAGGGACTGGTCCCATGTAACCTAAATACGTTCGCAGCTCTGATTAGGGTTGGTCGCTCTATCAGGATAAGTTGTTGGGATGACAGAGCGTGAGTATCTCCACCACGATCATTACCAGACACAATGTCTGTGGCAGAACGGAACCAACACGGTATACAGATCGATGAGCAGACACCGATGCACTAAGCCGTGTTTCTGCTTAGGGTAAAACGGTCTTAAACCCTGAGGAACCATGTTTGGTGGACTAACCAGTTGTGTGGTGCTTTGGCGCACCAATGTGTGAGGATCCAAATGCAGTGATCCAAAAACACGGTGTACTGGGTTACCCGGCTGGCGTTGCATCAGCGTGTCATTCCTACAGGCCATCCACACCCCTAACGGGAGGTGCGTTCCTTGGTGTGACCTACGTTGTGTTAAACCCTAGCCAGGTGGTCATCAGTTGGACTGGTGACGGATTCGGTTGCTCGTCAGAGTAATCAGATGTACGATATATGTGGTCAACCTGGAAGGAACCAAGTCATATGAGCATTCGAGTCTGACGATATTCTCCATCGCTCGAGTTGCATTATGGCACCAAGTGGAGGGATATCGGGTTTACCATACTAAGTGGAGAGCAGGGGTATAAGGGAGAACATAGTAAGTCCGGGTGAATTGGAGTGCAACCTGCGTCGCACTCTGGGTGGCCACGCAGGTTAACTTGGACTCAGAGGATCGATGGTACACTCGGGTAGTGTGTCGATCGAGTCTGAGTTGGAAGCCATGAACCCTGGTCCCTGAAGGTTCCATCTTATCGACATGATGTACGGTTCTAGTACCATCTCCTCGAAACACAGGATGCAGTAAGAGGAAGTGAGTAGTCCAAGCCTATGCTCCGTTAGTGCTTCGTACTAGTGCACGGTAGATGCGTAGCTACGTGTGTGCACTAAAGGAAAACCCTACGTTAGTGCAGAGACGCATGTAGCAAATCCTTGTCATAAGTGGACTTTGCCATATGGGTGCGATGCACCGGGACATGTTGCGAGTTGACTAGTTGACTTAACTAGAGATACCCTACGGGAACCTCAGAGAATAGTGAAATCACTGGTGCACTTCACTTATATGTGCCTTGCAAAGTCTCGTACACGAGGAATGACCAACTAGTGACATAAGGGCGTTTTGGTCATACTATGTGCCACTATGCACTAAGGGGGCCGGCCCAAAGTATTAGGAGACTGGTCAAGGCCGGCCCTATTGGTTTCAGGAGGTTATTGCCTCCAATGAAGGGGCCGGTCATGAGGCCTAGAAATGGGCTGGTTTTGACCGTTTTCAAAACCAGGAAAAAGATAGAGATAAAGAAGAGATATATAGGGATAGGTTGTAATTAGTCGAATCTTATCCGTACTAGCCTCATCTATAAGGATAGGGCAGCCCTATATAAGAGTAAGGGGGGAGAGAGGGGTCGGTGATGACAAGCCTTAGGGCCGGCCATGCCATGAGAAACCCTAGCTGCCCCCTCTCCTCTTTTCTCTTCTCCTTTCTTGTCTCTCTCTCCCTCGCTTGCGCCATTAGATGGTGACTCGTCTTCCTCGCGTGGTATTTTGTAGAAGGAGAATGATCGTCGGATGGAGGCACTCAGAGATCCATCGACGAGGTGTCGTGCATCGTGTGAGATCGGGTGAACTAGAATGCATCTCCCGCAAGCTTTTGCTGTTCAGAATCTACACAAAAAATCAGCATTGTTTTTATCATTCCAAGATCTACAGAAGTCCAAACGAGGTGAAACTTGTTGCAAAAGTTGCATCTCGAAGTTAGCTACCAGTAATCCAAATTTCAGCCTAATCCAAGTTCGGAGCAGAAAGTTATGGTCATCACACCAAAGCTATGTCAAACAGGTCAGAGCTCATCTCCATCGACAAAGAAGAAACTTATCGCGGTGAAGGAATCCGCACACAGGTATGATCTCTAACATGTAGATCTAATATAGATAGAACATTCATGCATGCTAGATTGTTCTTTCGTGTTAAATCGATGTTAGGCGTTCACGTAGTTGCCATGCTAGATTCATACACGCACGTGTAGATCGTTTCGATAAAAATTTTGATATGTAACGCACACCGCTCACGGTCTTCGGACCTATTCTTTGCTTCCGTTGCGAGCCTCTATCATGGATTTATTTCCAACACTAATGGATGGCCCGGATCATAGGTAACTATATGAGTAAGAGGCCATGAGTAAGAATATATATATATATATATATATATATATATATATATATATATATATATATATATATATATATATATATATATATATGATAAAATGCGGTGTGCGGTGTCGTACCGCTGCATGCATCGCACGCACCGCAGCGGTGCATCAGACGGCTGTGGTGCGACGCCGCACGCACCGCACGCCGCAACCTAACACGCCTATATATATATATATATATATATATATATATATATATATATATATATATATATATATATATATATATATATATATATATATATATATATATATATATATATATATATATATATATATATATATATATAGAGAGAGAGAGAGAGAGAGAGAGAGAAATGCTATAATGCGGCATGCGATAAGTGCGACATCGCACCGCAGCCATCTGATGCACCGCTGCGTGCATGTGATGCACGCAGTGCATGCATCAGACGGCTGTGATGTAGTGCCACACGTACCACATGCCGCATTATAGCATGCCCCTATATATATATATATATATATATATATATATATATAGAGAGAGAGAGAGAGAGAGGAATGGGATCTTGCCTATCAAAGCAGGAAAAAACCCTGCTTTGATTCATTGTTTGACCATCCTAAAAGTTTTAGAATTTTATGAAATTTGGTGAGGGTGTTGTCTAGGGTAAGATCATCATCCTCACAAATTTTCATCAAATTCCAAAACTTCTAAGAGGGTCAAATGGTCGAAGCAAAATCTGCAGATTTTAACGGTGACTGCAGATTTTGTTCGACCATTTGACCCTCTTAGAAGTTTTGGAATTTGATGAAAATTTGTGAGGATGATGATCTTACCCTAGACAACACCCTCACCAAATTTCATCAAATTCCAAAACTTCTAGGATGGTCAAACAATGAATCAAAGCAGGGTTTTTTCCTGCTTTGATAGGCAGGATCCCATTCCTCATATATATATATATATATATATATATATATATATATATATATATATATATATATATATATATATATATATATATATATATATATATATATATATATAAAGAGAGAGAGAGAGAGTTGTGATACATTGCGGCCGGTAACGTGCGATTACCCCCTTCCGGTGTATTTTTGGAATTTTTTTTTTTGGGGATTGATCACCCATCCTTGGATAGCACACACAAAAAATTTCAGCTTGGATATCCAAGACATGTAGGCCGTCCAAATGTGATCGACTTTTATTGGTCGTTTATTTTTATCGTCATTTTGATCAACGCATTTGGACGGCCTACAGATCTTGGATCGAGCTGAAATTTTTTGTGTGTGCTATCCAAGGGTGGGTGATCAATCCCCACAAAAAAAATTCCAAAAATACCCAGAGGGGGATGCTGCACGTTTAGGCCGCACGTTACTGGCCGCAATCTATCACTCTCTCTCTCTCTCTCTCTCTCTCTCTATATATATATATATATATATATATATATATATATATATATATATATATATATATATATATATATATATATATATATATATATATATATATATATATATATATATATATATATATATATATATATATATATATATATATATAGAGAGAGAGAGAGAGAAAGAGAGAGAGTGTGAGAAATGCTATAATGCGGCATGCGGTAAGTGCGGCATCGCACCGCTGCCATCTGATGCACTGCTGCGTGCATGTGATGCACGCAGCGCGTGCATCAGACTGTTACGTTGAGCTGTGAGCTGTGGGTATTTTGACCCACCCAGAAGTTTTGGAATTTGATGAAATTTGGTAAGGGTGTTGTCTAGGGTAAGATGATCATCCTCACCAATTTTTATCAAATTCCAAAACTTCTATAAGGGTCAAATGGTCAAAATTTCTTTTGCATATTTTAATGGTGAATGTCGACGGTAAATTTTGCTTCGACCATTTAACTCCCCTAGAAATTTTGGAATTTGATGAAAATTGATGAGGTTGATCATCTTACCCTAGACAACACCCTCACCAAATTTTATCAAATTCCAAAACTCTTAGGGGGATCAAAATACCCGCATCTTATTTTCTAAATAGACAGCTCACTCTAACATTCCTCTCTCTCTCTCTCTCTTTATATATATATATATATATATATATATATATATATATATATATATATATATATATATATATATATATATATATATATATATATATATATATATATATATATATACTAGTAAAACCCCCGTGCCCAAGGGCACGAAAAAGATTTCGAGGGCAACGAAAATATTTTAAGGGCGGTGGTAATATTTAGACAGTGACGGCAAAATTTTGTGGGCGGCTATAATAATTCATGGGCAACGATATTATTACGAGAAAGAGTGGGGGGGGTTTATAATATTTCAAGGGTGACAACAGAACGTTTGAAGAGCGATAACTATATTATTAGGGAGTCCAAAAATTCAAGGGTGACAACAAAATCCTGACGGCTGCTGACCCCACTTAGCTCGATCACCATACAAACTAACGATTATGGTGAGGATTTAACTCGGAACCCCTCCCTCCAGGTTGCTCTGTCCTTTGTTGAAGAGGACAACCCTAAGACGACCTGACCAAAGGCCTTACCCATGCTGTGGTGGCATTCGACGATTACTGACAATTTTCAGCCCCGACCGGGATGCAAACGAATGACCATACAGGGTGCTAATCTCAGCCTCTCTCTCTCTCTCTCTCGACAGGAGGGGACAACCCCTAAAAGAACCGAGCCAAAGCCAATGGCCGGATCCCGAACCACGATGATATCGTGGTTTGGGGCGACTAAATTAAGGGCTTCCAATTTTTTTTTCTCTCTCCGTGTAACTCTCTATCTAATGGATGGTGTGGCAGGCCCCGATTGGGTCGTAAGCATATGCAGCAACGTACATGGGTCCATCTCAGTTGGTGGGCCCATAAGCAAGTGTAGCGAAGAATAACTCTTTCTCTCCACGTTACTATCTTTAATGGGCGACGTGGCAGATTCCGTTGGGCCGTAAGGAAGTGCAGCAAACCATATCTCTCTCTCTCTCTCTCCCTCCCCCCCCGATGTGGCATATCCCAATTGGGCCATAAGCAAACGCAGTAAATCAATCGAGTAGCAAAAATGATGTCATTGCTATAGCCTAATCGTAGAGTGCTTTTTTATGCCCTTTTAATGAATGATGTGGACAGTAAGCAAAGATAACAAATCATTTTGGCAACAAAATTGCATTCTGGTACGTGTGACTCTATTCTCAGGATCTGATGATCACAGTCATTCCTTTGCTTGCTGGTTCGAGATGAGTGCGATTCGTCGGTCAAGTATGCTTCCAAAAAATTGTTCTGATTATTCGGTATGGTGCATTAGATGGCTGTGAAGTGGTATAGTGCATCATCGGGCAACATATGGTTCCAAATCTTTGTTTTTTGGGTAAATTGCACTTTACCCTTCTAAAGTTTTGATTAAGATCACTTAACCAACTTGTTGTTAACAAACTACAAAAAAAATCTTTAAGGGGGTTAAGTGATTTTGAGCTAAACTCAGGGGGTGGCTAAATTTGGAGGTGGCATCCACATTCAGCTAGCGTTGACAACCGCATTCGCTCGTGCTTGTGGGCATTGCCATCAAATATGGCCACTCGTGAAATGTTAGCACCAACATCAATGTGGGCATCGTCCATGAATTTGATTTGTTGCTAAAGGTGGCCCACCTTAGTACGATACTGATAGATAATTTAAAATATTATCAAACCACTTAAAGATAACATCGAAAGGAAAAGACCCGA